>NSJW01000076.1:0-131149 GCA_019955255.1 Castanospermum australe
CAGGTGGGTGAGGCTGCCGTCGGAGTCCATGTCGAAGCGCTTGAATATTTCGTTGAACTGCTTGATCTGATCCGTGTTGAGCGTTGCCATGCGGTGATTAATTGGTCAAGGTGGAGGAGGAGGAGTAGGAGTTGGAGGAGATTGAGGTTGACCCAATGAAAACGGTGGTTCAGATTTAGGTTTCGGTTTTTGGTTTTGGGTTTGAATGGTGTTGGGTTTCCTTTGTTGATGGAGAATGTGAGGCTCTCGTGTTGTCTGATTCGATGTCTATGACTCTTTGGGGGTGTGCTGTAGCCTATATAACAATGATACCACATCTCACAATTCTTAAGAATGGTTTAAAGGGAAGGAACGAAACCGCGTCGTCGGTTATAGCCTAAAGGGTAAAGGCACACGACGTTATAAAACGTATTAGAGTGATATAACGTCAAGGATGGGTAACCTACTACCTTACGAATTTCCAAGGCAGTACCAAGATGGACGCATGGAATTCAAATAATGATCTGTTATTTTTTTTTTCTTGTTCTCACTTTTTTTAAATACTTATAACTTAACAAACAAATATATATATATATATATATATATATATATATATATATCTTTTAATTGTTAATGATTTTTTCTCAAATAAATTTCTTTTGAGTTACAGATATTTAATTAGGAAATAAGATTGGGAACATAAATACAAGAGATAAGATTTGAATCTGGTGTGGGACTTATTAACCAACACCTAGTGTGGTGTTAGGGGCAATATTTAGTTTAAATTTTGGATTAGGGTAAATTTTACCCCATTGATTTTTGCCTAAATTAAACCAACCTCACTTGTCATTTCTCATGACTCATGTGATAAAAATTACACTGGATATTTTTAATTAGAGATTGTAAGTTTTAGTTGTAATAAAAAAAACTTTAATTTAGTAACCAAGAAAAAAAAAACGTTGGTATACTAGAAAGAGAAATTATACTTACTAACTTAGAGTATGTTTAGTAAAACTTTTTTTTAAGAAAAAATCATTATTTATTTTTAAAATTTTTTTAAAATAAAATTTTAATTATAAATTATTTTAAATACAAAATAAACTGCACTTACTTTCATTATTTTTTACTTTTACTTTTACCCATGCAGTAGGCTATGTGAAAAGAGTATAGTAGATATTTGTCAATGAAAGTTTATTTTGAAAGAAGTCATATAACTTTAACAAAGCGGCCAACGTGATTAAGAAGAGCTATGAGTAAATTATTCTTGTGGATAAAAAGGTTGGTAGCATAGTATTCGTTATGCCATTTCTTAAATATATTGCAAGTTGGTGATATGGGTAAAACTATGGGAACAAGTGGTGACATGTGAAAACTTCATCACATTATGAATTTAGCTTGAGTGCCACTCTATTGTGTTTATATATTTTTAAAAGTAAATTCTTAATTTGATCATTTAAAAATTGAGTCGATATCACTTCGATCTTTTAAAAGCTATCGACATCAATTTAATCATTAAATCATGAAAGGTGACATCATTTTGATCCTTTAAAATAATTGACATCAATTTAAACCTTCAATAATTAAAAGTATCATCAATTTAGACTTTTAATCATAGAAATTATATCAATATAATTTCTATCCGTACGTACAAAAATATTTTCTATAATTTAAGGACTAAATTGATATCAACATTATTATGAATTTACTAACACTTTAATTTTTTTCTATAAAAATTAATTCTTATACTTTTTTCAAATGAATCAAAAATAAAATGATAAACACGATAGATTAATCAAACAGAAATAAAGGAATGAAAAATGTTTGGTACACACTAAAATTTTTACACCAAACCTTACACCATCTTATTTAAAAAAAAATAAAAAAATGTGTTAGAATATATATATATATATTTATTTATTTATTTATTTATTTATTTATTTTATTATAAAAAATATAATAAAAATAATATACAAATAATATTATTATAAAAAAATTTAGTTTAAGTACATATTATTAAAAATCTATACATGAACAAACCATATGTAATATTTTATATACTTTATTAACAGAAATGGTAAAAAAGATTTTTTCCATAGCGATTAGACATATCATAGATGAAAGGGTCCACTGCTTATAAAAGTCTTCTATCATTTGACATGATTTCAACTCACCTATCACATGCGTATACAAAATATGATGAGATTTGAAGTGTGAATTGTTACAACATATTGGGAGGATACCGCAATAAGATACAATTAAATTTATAAAAAGTTTAAGAAATTATTATTAATTTTTATTTAAATGAAAAAGTAATTGAGATTTTTTTTGAAAGAAAACTAATTTTAAAAAGAAATTAAGTTTGAGAGTCTAATTATACATAGAGAATGATAGAAACTTAATTCTAATACACTCTTGATACATCTATCATGAGACGGATATCCTAAAGTTAATTGTACAAAATTTTTTATGACCTTAAAATATATTTAATTTTTCTAAAAAGCAAAGAAACAAATAGAAAATAATGATGAAAAATAAATAAATAAATAAATAAAATATTTATAATTTTGACTTGCCTTTTATACCTACATATTTTCACGTGTAATGAAAAGCCAAAGTCATGTAGCTCTTGTAAAAAAATAATTGTGTATTGTAGAATTTTAATTAAAATTATGGATTAATTAAATGTAAAATAATTGTAGGCCTGTGTATTGATTAATTTAAATATGCTTGTGTGTTGACAAGTTAAAAATGCTAAGTGAGGATTGATTAATAAAAATAATAAGATATTTGATTAATAAAGAAGAAATGATTAGTTGGTTATTTTAAAAAAAATGATTAATATTAATATCATTCACGAATCAAAGAGGCATCACATCTACGTTGATTGATGGTGATTTTAATTATTTTTGGGCAGAAGAATTCTAATGACAACATCATTCTTAGTTGATTAAAGATTAATTAATATTTTTATGATTTTTAAAATAATTAATGATTAATTAAAATCGATATCAACTCTGAGTCAAAGAGGTGTCATGACAACAATAGCAATTAGTGATTTTAAAATATTTTCGAGATGAAAGAGTTGCCACGACTACATCATCCTTTGTTGATTAAAAATTAATTAATAATTAGAGAGTTTGAAATAACTTTTAATTTAATTTCAGAATTGAAGCATCATCACGTCAACAAGGCCTTAATTTGATCATTTTCTAAATTAACGAATTGTCACAATTCAGATGACTCAGATAATTATTTAATTATATTTATTATTAATTATCTAAATTTCTATTTTATTTTACTATTATTATCACTTATATTTTTTATTTTATCTTTTACCCATTTTTTATTTTGACCAACTAATAAAACCTAAGCAAAATGATTTTGGACCCATTAAAAATTTTAAGTCAAATATAAGCCTAATTAAATTTTATGAAAATAAAATCCAAACAATACACAATCAATTAATCTCAAAATTCCTAACAAAATAAACACGTTAATAAACCCAAATATTCAGCTTAGCTAACACGAACTCTTGACAAACTTTTCATCACACATCACATATATCACAGCAAATTAAGTGACATACAAATAGAAATTAAAAATTAAAAATTAAAAATTAAAAAAATGAAAAAAAAGTGAGAGAGTGCAGGTGCGTGAGAGTGGTGCAGTGCGTGAGGCATGTGCTGGGCGTTTGTGAGAGTGCAGAACGTTGGTGCTGTGCTCTGACGTAGGTGCGGTGGATGTGCTGTGCTCTGTGAGATGGTGAGTGCGTGTGACAGTGGTTTGTGGTGCAACGATGCAGACAAGTGAGTAGGCTATGAGTGAAGCCTTGTGAAGACATGGACAGTGCATGTGAGTGAATGGCCGTGAGGTGCTCTGCTTTGGGACTGTGGTGGAGTGCGGTGCAGGAGTGATTATGTGGTGTGGTGCAGGTGGTGATTGTGTGGGACGGTGCTAGACTGTAGGCAAATGTGCTGTGTTGTGCTGCAGTGAAGAGCTAAGTGCTGTGATTCTGTGTGTGACAGCAGAGGAGTGTGCTTGTGGGTTGTGTGTTTGGGGAAGAAATAGGGGTCTGATGCGTGAAGGTGCTGTGCAAGAGTGGTGGAACAGTGCAGGAGTGCAAGTGGTCTGGTGTGGGACTTGCCGTGGAATGCAGAGGAGATTTGGGTGCAGAGGTATTTTGCGGTGCTGTGAGTGACGATGGAGTAGCTCTGTTTTGGCAGCGAAAACAAGGGAAAAGCCGTGAAGGAGCTGCTGTGTTGGTGTAGTGGTGCCGGTGCTTGTAGTGCTGTGTAGAAGTGCCTGGTGGAGAGATGTGGGAGTTGCCGTGTTGGTGTTTGATGCTCAGTGTAGGCACTGTGACTGAGTGAACAGTGAATGGGTTTAGCCGTGGATGAGTGATTAAACACGGGCTGCGGTGCTCTGTGGATGAATGAACGGTGTGATGTGCTGTGAGGGAGAGGGGTGAATGAGACTGCTGTGCATGCGTGACTGGGGAGATGGTGGCTGCTTGGGTGGTGGTGTGAGTGAGTGAAACATGTGAGGAATGGTTAATCTGTGTGCAGAAATGAAGTGTTGCCGTGTGTGAATTTATGGTGGGGCATTGGCAAAGGCGTGGAGCTTAAAAAAAAAAGTGTGAATTTATTGTGTAACTTGTATTTCTCCCAAAATTTGCCTAGGTGTGCTGTCTGTGTGAAGAGGGTGCCATGAATAGGTGCTGGTCTGGTTTTATACGTGGGTAGGTATGAATGAATCGTAGTGCAG
This sequence comes from Castanospermum australe, assembly GCA_019955255.1. NCBI lineage: Eukaryota > Viridiplantae > Streptophyta > Magnoliopsida > Fabales > Fabaceae > Castanospermum > Castanospermum australe. The sequence continues at coordinate 4,744 of NSJW01000076.1, forward strand.
GCGCTCTCCTTCTGCTCTCTTCCTCCCTTTCTTCCTTTGCCCAGATGCAGATCCTCCAAGGAAGATCCTCTGTTTTTTGATTCTCCCCCTTTTCTTTCCTGCCTCCAGCAATTCCTTTTTCTATCTTTTCTGCGTGATAGTCTCTCCTTCTCCCAAAATCCCTCTGGATTTTTCTGTATGTGTGAATGCCTTGCTCTTGGTGGAATTGATGGAGTGATGAAGAGGTGCTGCCCGGATGGTCCCCCACTCAAACCGTTATGCCTCCTCTTTTCTCGGAGCGTGCACGTGCCTTTTGCTTTTTCTCCTTCCCTCTTCTCTTTCTCACAGCTATCCGAGAATCATGGAATTCTTTTCCCAAGCACTCATTTCTCCGCCTCCTCTCTCACGGCTATCTCCCTCTTGTAAACCATATGGTCCCCCTTTTCTAGTGTGTGTGAGAAAAAAGAACAAATCAGAATGCTTTTTGTCACGTGCAGGTTAGCGATACGAAGGATTGAATTTTATTTTTATATTTGATTTTTATTTAATATGTGAAGTAATCTGATCAAGAAAATGGACTAAATCAATTTATTGACTAACTTGGACCTTTGTCTTGAATTTGGATTATTTTGTGAAATTTGGGTTAAAATGGAACCAAAAGACTCAATATTGAATCTTTGTGAATTTTATTTTGGATTAATTCTTTTTATTTTCATTTTCTGAAAAAAATTCTTTTTTCATCATTTTTTCTAAATATTTATATATATATATATCTTTTATTTTCTCGGAAATGTACATGTTAGGTATATATATCTTTTATTTTTCGTATCTTATAAATAGAATGAAATCATTTCAATTAATTTTTATTTTATTTATAATGAAAAATGATGCAATTTTTTCATAAGTAGAGGTTAGCAACTTTAATGATTTATTTTGGACAAAAATTCTCATTTATTTCTTTTTAAATTAACTTAAATATATACTATTTTAATTGAATAATATTATTTACACATACATATACATATATATATATATATATATATATATATTATATTATTCACTTTTAACCAATTATTATATCTCTCTTAATATCATTGGTCCACGTAAGACTGTACGAGCAATATCACTATTGTTATGTATATATAACATTTATCATTTTAATCATTTAATATTAAACAAGGACTTTTTCTCTTCTCTCTTTTCCTTTCTCTTGTCCCTCTCTCTTACGCCCATTGTCTTTTCCCCCTCTCTATATCTCTTTTACAATAGTCAAAATAAGTCGAACTCATTCAATTGACATTTTTTTAGTCCATAAATTATGTTGAGTCTTTATTTTAGTGACATGTATAAAAGTAAATATTTTGTATTTGATTTATTTAACTTACGGGTAAAAAGGGCCAAAGTCATGTATCTACGTGTTATCCTGTAATTTATCCGTTTACACATAACAAATCTTTCTTTCATTCTTGTTGTTACAATAAGGACTATGTAATTTTTATATTTTATATAAGCTTTTATTATGAATGAGTGACACTTGAAGTATGTATTAAGTTTGGATTTGAACTATGTAATGTAATATTAATTTACTTTGTTAATTGAGTTTATTAAAAAATGTGATTTTAATTAATTGAAAAAATCTATCATTTAAATAGGAGGCCTTTTGGACCCTTGAGTTTATGTTAGGCTTGCTGTTTTGATATTTTGTTAGCTTGTTTAAATTTCAGTACTTTTGGATTGGCACATTAACCTGCATTCTTCTTCCCCTCCTTTTATCTCACCCCTGACCCCTCTCACTGATCTCTCTCTCTCTCTCTCTCTCTTCGCTCTCTCTTCCCTTTCTCAGTGTGATTCTATGCTACCCTAAGTCAAAAAGTCATTTTTTGAATTAAATTAATATTAATATTAAAATATTAATATTTTTATGTTATATTTGTGATAGAAAAATCACTTGGGGTACGGTGCAGCTTAACAATAACATATTTTTTGGTCATCCATTCCTTTGTCATATCCTAATTTTAAGGAATATGACTAGTTTAAGTATTTCTATTTCTGAAGCCTCATTAGTACTTATTAAACTTAATGTATTTTAATATAAAATTATAATTACTTGAGTTTCACCATATCAAACATATAAATATATTATCAAAATATTTTACACAAATATGAACACTTCATATTTTATGATAATTTATTTAAATTACAGACACTTAATATATAAGATAAATGGACCCAATTCTATGACTGTAACATTAGATATCTATGTCTTTAATAATCTTCAAAAAAAATCTGTCTCACTTTAGGAGTAAACATTTCTTTAGACTAGAGGTGCAGAAATTTTTTGATCCGGATCTAAAAAAAATATGAAAAAGGATAAGTTTTGTAACTCAGTAAGCACAAGAATACTCAAGTGCAATTAACCAAATATAATATAAGAATACTTTATATCGATAATAAGAATTAAACGTCATAAATCTACTATAATACTTTTATTTGATAATCAATAAAAATAAATTCAAATTATGATATATTGAAAATATTTTCTTTCAAAAAATCCTTTTTCAAAGAATTTTATATTTATAAGGAATCTCTCTTATGAAAATTCTTTCCCATTAAATAGTAATTTCTTACAAGAATATTTTCAGGCTCTATTAGAATAATAACTTAACATATGCATCAGTCTTTAAACTTTTAGCCCCAAATATTTTCAGCCAGTTATCAACCAATCAATTTTATAACCCCAAGTATTTTCGCCCGGGCATTAGCACGCATAAGTCTCATAACAGAGTAATTGTTTATCATACCATGGTATACCAAGGGTTCTTCCTAGTGCCTCTGATATTCTCAGATATATTATCAAAATATCAGCGGCATAATTTATACACGTAATCATAGTATAAAATTATAAATATAGATAAAAATAAATGTAATGCTCAAGATATACTGTTGCCATAAAAGTATATTTAACTCAAGATATCAAAATCGTGCAGTAAATATAACAATTCAAAAATTGGAGTATTTAACAGAATTCTAAAAACAGGACAGGACTGGCCGGTCGGACTGGTTCAACCACGAACCGGACTATTGGCCGGTTTGGCCAAGCTCCTGTGCCGGTGTGCTGAAAAATGACTGCAGAATCGTCGAACCGGATATAACCAATCCAAAGAAAATAGAAGCAACGTTACAATGGCTAGTTCCTATTGATGTGAAGGGGTTAAGAGGATTTCTTGAACTTACAAGGTAGTATAGAAGGTTTGTTAAAGGCTATTGGAAGAAGTCAAGCCTCTCACTCAATTATTAAAGAAAGATAACTTTCAATAGGGGCAAGAGGCTCAGAAGCATTTGACATTTTAAGGATAGCTATGACCACACTGCCGGTATTAGCTGTACCCAGTTTTTCCAAGACATTTACTCTAGAAACTGATGTTTCTAGCACAGGTTTGGGTGTTGTTTTATTACAAGATGGCAGACTTATAGCATATCTCAGTTATAGGCTGTCTGAAAGAGCCCAATCGAAGTTAGCCTATGAGAGAGAATTAATGGAGATGGTTATGATAGTCCAAAAATGAAGACATTATTTGATGAGGAGATACTTCATTATCAACACTAACTAAAGGAGCCTTAAGTTCCTTTCGGATCAACGATTAATGGGAGAAGACCAGTACAAAAGACATCCAAACTAATGGGATTTGACTTTGAAATCATATATAAATCGGGAACTAAAAATAAAACAGCCAATGCACTGTCAAGGAAGATGACTTATGCAGCCATTTCTATTGTCAATTTCAATAATGTTGATACTTGGATTGAGGAGATACAGGCAGATATGGAACTACAATTAATTCTACAAGATCTTATTAAGAACCTTGAATCACATTAAGGTTATCAGTTGAAAGGAGGAACTCTATTACACAAGGTTAGACTGGTTCTACTGAGAAATTCCACTCGTATACCTTTCATTTTAGCTGAATCCATAACTCTCCCTTACGTGGCCATTCAAGTTTCTTCCGAACTTACAAAAGGGTTGCAGGTTTAGTGTATTGGGAAGGGAAGAAGATTGATATATAGTAGTATGTTGCAACTTGTGATGTTTGTCAGAGGAATAAAGTACCAAATTCTCTCACCTGCAAGACTCCTTCAACCTTTACCCATCCCCACTTAAACTTGGTTTGACATATCTATGGATTTTGCTAGAGGGTTGGGAAGGATACCATGTGGTGGTAGTTGATAGACTTGCCAAATTTTGTTATTTCATGGCTCTTTCTCACCCTTTTACATCTAATGAGGTTGCTTAAACTTTTATCAAAGAAGTGATTCATTTACATGGTTTTCCTAACTCTATTTTTTTAAGATAGAGATAAGACCTTCATTAGTCACCTTCGGATAGAGCTGTTTTAAGTAAGTAGGCATCAAGCTAAAATATAGTTCAGCCTATCATCCATAGTCTGATGGCCAAATCGAGGTGGTCAATAGGTGTTTAGAGACCTATCTTAGATGTCTCACAGGTATTAAACTGAAACAATGGCCTAGATCGTTGGGTTGGGCTGAGTTTTGGTAAAACACCAATTACTGCAACTCTACACAGTGTACTCTATTTAAGTCTCTATATGGCAGGGATTCTCCATTGCTGTTTGAAGGTATTACTTTTCCATCATCGGTTGAGGAGGTCAATCAATTAACCATGGAAAGAGACACTATGCTAGTAGAATTGAAGGACAATTTAGCAAAAGCCCAAAACAAAATGCTAGTTCAAGCTAACAAACATAGAAGAAAGGTTGTCTTTCAGGTGGGAGATTGGGTCTATTTGAAAGTGCAACCATATAGACTTAAATCTCTAGCTAAGAAAATTCATGAGAAGTTGAGTCTACAGTTTTATAGACCCTATCAAGTTTTGTAGAAAATTGGGGAGGTAGCTTATAAGCTTCAACTTCCTGAAAACTGCAAGATTCACCCTGTCTTCCATGTGTCTTTACTCAAGAAGGCAGTTGCAGCTACCCATGAACCACAGCCCCTACCCATTATGCTGTTAGAAGATTTAGAATTACAAGTTCAGCCCGTTGATATTATCAATCTCAGATACAATTCTGCAGGAGATGCTAAAGTTCTTGTCAAATGGATAGACTTACCGGACTGTGAGAATTCTCGGGAATTACTATCCTCCATTGAAGAGCTTTTCCCTCATTTTCAACTTAAAGACTATGTGAAAGTGTTAGGGGGGGTGGGTATTGTTAGCTATCCTTTAGTAAAAAAGGTGTATGTTAAAAGAAAAAGACATGAATAGAGGATTAAAATAAAAATAATGACTGGAACTGTCAGTCACAGGTAAAGGGTCTTAGTTAGGCTACCAGGTCTTGTATAAATAGAAAGAGGGGAGTTAGAGTAAAGTTAGGAAAAGAATTAAAAAGGAATAGGAATTTTGAGAGATACAGGACCTCTTGAAAGTCCTAAATACCTATACTCATAATTTTATTCCTTTATTCTGTGAATTGCAGAGTGGGTAAGGAGGAATAAACATACTTTCATTGCTATTTCTCTGCCGTCTCTGGTCCAATGCTATTATCTTGCAATCCATAGTTCATAACTACTAGTGAAGTATTTTTTTGCATAATGTTATGCATAATTGATATTTGGAAGTATTTGTACTCTTTTCATGTTTTCCTGCTAGCTATTAATATAACTTGTTATCTTATAAGTGAATTTTCATGATCAACTTCCAAGTTATGTTACAATGACAGCAACAGGGATAACACCAAAGTGAATGGCAACTGTTTAATTGTGTGTGACACTGTTATATTGCAGATTCTGCACAATATTTATGCTTAAATGTATATGATGTTATATTTTTGGAATGGGTTGTAAGAATATTCTGTATTGATTATCATAAAACCTGCAAATGATTATAGGTTAATTTTGAATATATATATTCAACTGTGTATATAGATGTAAGTATGTTTGGCAGCTGTATCATATAATGAATGCTGATGCTGATTTTGTGTAGCTTATGAGTCAAAGTGGATAGAAACATTTTGGGAAGCAAATTAAATGAAGATGTATGTCTTAACAAGTTTTGGAATCCTGTAATCACTTGGTAAGTCTATTTGAATAAGTATTATAAGTAGGGGTATGATATATCAAGTTTGAATAATATAGCACTTTACAGCAAATTTCGTGTAGGGGTTATTCTGCATTTGAAATTCTGTTCTGTGCATATGCTAGACTGTTGAGACCCAAATTATTAGTAGTTCTTCTATGCAAATGTGTGCATATGTTCATGAATAGAATTGCAACTAAAAGTGCAGTGCAAAGAATAAAGGCATTTCAAAATCTTGCATTATAACTTGATGTCATCCAAGGTTGTAAATTGCGATCGCGGTCACAGATGTGGTCACATTACTGTTTTTGCGATTGTAGCCATTGTGGATGCTGCAATGCGTTTTGCGGTTATTGCGATGTAAAAATTTCACAACTTTGTACAAATTATATTAAAATGATCTATTTCATTGTTATAATGTTCAACAAGTTTTCATTTATATTTTTTTAATCAATGAGAGATACCTAAAAGTAACAAATTAATTAGGCAATATTTTTTTGGTAGAGACAGGGTCAAATGACCCAACGATAAGAAACAAAACAACTACATTACCATAATAAACAAAGGGTTCTATATACATAATAAAAGAAAAAAGTAACTGAAATAATGAAAATAAAGTGTTGGAAAATATGAAGACCCAGTTGTGGCTATAGTTGGCACAAGTGTTACCTGTATGTTAATTAATTAGACAATGTTAAAACATAAATAAATCACTAGTCTAAATATATTTAACACAATTCATGCAAAAGTAACCAATTACCTCACCAGGCTCCCCACATGGTAGAATGCCGTGTAGGATCATAACCTCCACTTTAACTTTCACTATCAATATATCATGCTCCTACTCCTCTAAAGATATAATAAAAAAATCCTAAGCTTCTTGGTTGCTCAATTGGTTGTTGTTATTTGTAAGATAAATCTGACGATGAGTAATGATAAGACTCTTTGATAATCCAAGGAAGGCGGTTGATAATATGTTGGGGCTGGCATAGTTGGATAATAGCCATGTGATATTTAAGAATGATGTTGATAATATGGTGGATATTTACCTTAATTACATTCTGATGATGCACCAATACCAAAATCACTAAGGGATTGTGCTACACGAGGTTGGGTTCCACATCTTCTACTACCACCAATTATGTTATTAGAAGGATTTATATTCATCTTATAACGTGTCATGTGAACGATGATATTTTCATCATGTCTGACATATGGTTCATCTTCACTTTGTTTTACATTATCCCTACCACTACCACTGTTATTATTTAGTCGATTCAAACCACTACCACCACCTTGACTTGGTGTTTCACTTGAATTTAAATCATCCCCACAAGCTATTTTTCGATTCTCATCATCAAATCAATAGGAAGCTATTCTGAGTTTTGGATCCCATCCAACAATGCTCCCTCTCTCTCCTCAAACCATAGAAATAAATGATCATCTTCCTAAAATATATAATCAAGATTAATTAGATTGAAGCTATTTTCAATCTCTTCTTGATTTCTCCTTATAGTGTGTCTCATTTTCAACTTCATATTATAAAATGTGAAGATAAGTTTTTGTAATTTTTGGTACTTCAATCTATTTCTTGTCATCATATGAATATAGCTAAATGTTCTACAATTTCTTTCATAATTTGAAGTTGATGTTGTTTGACTAAGAACTTTTACAGCAACAAGTTGAAGCTTAGGAGCACAAGATCCATATATCATCCACCATGCAACTGATTAATAAATAATATACTCCATTATGTATAATAAAAAGAAAAGCTAAAAAGCTTCTTGCACTTATACATCAAAAGCATAAACTATAAAAGTATAAAACCTTACCAGGATTCATTTGTGACTAAGCTCTTTGAGCTTGGAATGTACCAGATGTCTCTTGCTTATATTGAATAAGTAACAACAACAAGTACTATATAAGTCTTGCATAAATATTTCAATTTCTAAAAATTAATTTATCACAATATAATTCTTAAATGACAAATTTATCACAATATAATTCTTAATTGACAAATTATAATATACTTTAAAAAGCTAACAGACAAAGTTACAAACTACAAATGTATGACTCACCTGATTAATAGCTCTGATTTCTTTGTCAACATCTGTCTCCAATCTGCTTATTACTTTTGTAGTTCCATCCAAGGTTTCCTTGGCTACATTACTTTCATGTTCAACCCTAAATTGAAATTAAGGGTTTAGAAAATAACCTTATAAATAAAAAAATATTAATATCCTAAAATCAATATAAGCCATTCAAACTAAATTAAATTCAATATATTGATGTACCTACAACATGTAAATCAAAATACATGAAGAACGATTTTTTATCAATGATTTCATTATATTGGGTGTGGTAATGACAATTTTTTTTCAATAGCTTGCTTATCTCTATCAATAGCTTTATAAACAAAGCCCATTGTTGGTTTTTCATCACCATCCACCAATTTTGAAACTTTGACAATTGGCTCAAAGACCTTGATTATATCATTGGCCTTTTTCAAAAATTCTTTGCTCAAAATAATTTTTTTAGCTTTATATGCAGGTCCTGATTTCTCCTTTCCCCACTTAGATTTCTTGAATTCCTTAGAATCAAATATATTTCTCAAAGCTTGTTTTTGTTTCATAATTGATTCAACCTATAAAAATTGTGTTGCAAAACGAGTGATTACTGGACGAATAATTTCCTTATTGCCTATATACTTCTTCATGAGATTTATTGTCCAAATGTGGTTGTAGATAAATAAGGTCACTTTCTTTGCTTCATCTAGTATCTTTTGGACATTAGATTTTTTTTCAATATCTTCCAAGCATAAATCCAAACAATGAGTAGCACATGCAAACCAATAAAGATGTGGTCTTTTTTCTATCAATTTTAGACCAATAGCTTTTAGTGCCTTCTCATTATTAGTGACTACTTAGACATGTTCTTCTCATACTTCTTCTAGGACTTTATCAAGCAATTTAAAGTAATAATCAGTGTTTCTACTGGGAACATTAGAAGCATCAATGGATTTTAAGAATACTATTCACTTACTGTAATACACTATAAAATTTATAATGTGCATATGAGTTTATAATATTTGTCCAGCCATTACACATTATTGTCACCCTTCTATCTTTCTATGTTGGTTTTAGTTCATTTATCCAATTTTTCATAGACTAATATTCGTTTTCCAAATAGACCTCTAAAATCTCATAAAGAGTAAGGTATTTAACTCCTACTCCCAACTCTACAGCTGCAGTGAGTAAATTGTGTAGCCATGGAGAATTGGATAAATTCATATGAGAACGCTCATATATTATCAATTTGGAGATCGCTTCTCTTAACTTCTTTCTAAGTGTTTTGTGCATCCCTGCACTAAGTTTGGTTGGTTTCATACTTCTATTTCTAGCTAGATCAACATCCATAGACCTTAATTTGCATTCAAGATTACTCGGTTGATTTTGTTAAGAAGCTTTGCTACTACCATCTACTAGAGAGCTACCTCCAGCTTCACATATAGCATTCAATCGTCTAGTTTGTTGTCTAAATCTTTGTTTGTCTCCATTGTCTTTGTATTATTATACTTTCTTGTGTAGTTTGTCTCAGAACCATTTGTTCATCAAGAAAACCTTCAACTTGATCATCATCTCCTCTTAAACGTGACATAAATTCTTCTTTTATTCTTTTGAGGTCTTTTTTCTTTGTTTACTGTCCATTTTAAGCTTCATCATAGTTTCTATCACAAAAGTTGAGACCCTAATACAACCTTTAACTTCTCCTTGGATATGTGCAATATGTTCTTTCAATCAAGTAATTCCACCTGTTAATACTCTTCCACAAAATTTGCAAGTTGCATTATTTTTACTTTTACCTAGTACAATTGTTCCAAAATGCTAGCTAATATCATCACTTGGAGCACCTTTTGCTCTACTTATTAGAAATTCTTCTCTTAGTAGCATGGTTTAACCTATATATAAATATATGTGTTTGTGAATTAGAAATAACTAGTGGTTGAACCTGTGTGACGAATGGGGAAATTTAAACATAACGTAAAAATTTTTAAATATAATTACATTAGCATAATCTAGAAAAATAAAGAACATATCAAGATACTTTGAATGTTTTGATATATTTTGTACACATAGGAGATTTGAAAAAATTGATTTATAATCACCAATTGAAGATTTGAGTTTTTGCACCATTTAATAAGCAATTGACCAATTTAAGTTTAGTAGTATACAAATAGCAATTTAAATACATTTAGAGAAAGAAAATTTATTACTTATTCCCTAAAATCCACATTTATACAAAATCCATACATTTAAGATGAACTTACAAAAAAATTAGCTTTGTCCAAAACCTATATCTATATCATATGACTAAATGATACCATTGCAGGCCAACAACAACAAAAAGTTGTAACAAAATATTAGGAAGATAAAAACAAACAACAGAAGAATAATAAATAATTCATAATAAATAGAAATGAGTTATGTGTAATAGATACCTTATATCAAGATTTTTTGGAATACTTCTGTGTAGACAACATTTGTTGTCGATTGATATAGATTGCATCATCATTAGATATTAATATTTTCAAACCACTCATCGGTTTCACTCTTGGAATAGCAACATAAAGTTAGCCATGACTAAAAACAAGCCTTGGTAAAAGCAAACCTACGTGAGAGAGAGTTTGTCCTTGGCATTTATTATTTGTCATAGCAAAATACAAAGTTAATGGAAATTGCCTTCTTTGGAACTTCACCAGTATCCCAAGATATAATGATATTAAATTGAATCTAGGAATATGAATTTTTTCTTCAACATCATGTCCTTGAACTATTCTTGCTCTTATTACATTAGCCCCAAGTTCATTAACTATTAGCCTTGTCCCATTGCACAATCTTGCAGACTGATCAATGTTTTTTGGAAGTATAACTAGAACTCTCTTTTTAAGTGTCAGCTTGTGATTTAGAATTCTAGAACCCTTAATTTCATTCAAAAATTCTATTGTGAACCATTCAGCTTCAATACCAACATCCTTATCTGCTGTGCAAATGGAATATGTATTAAAGTAATTCTTTTCTTCTGCAATAATTAATGAAAAAATGTGCTCATTTACCTTTTCAATAACTTCAAGAGTCAAAGCAAGGATGACTCTACCTTGGAAGTACTTTGGATCCTTTATATTATCCATCAAATTAGGATATGCAAATTCAACAATGTCACCAATATGATCGTTGGAATCTAATATCAAAAGATCTTCTAGTATTTCAATGTTTGCTTCACTATCATTTTCAGTTCCTAAATTTCCATCACCAACATTGATAATCCAATCTACAAATGCTTTATTTCAGTCGCATTGGATGTTCCCACTACAGAATATAGCCTCATGTTCTTTGTCAATTCAAGTACTTTGCAGTGGTTTAACAACTTTGATGAGTTAATTGTGACTATAACAACATCTTCCCTGCTAGCTTTTGGGATAATTGGTAAAATTTGTCTAAAATCACCCCCAAGTACCACAACTTTGCCTCTAAAAGGTTCCTATACACTATTAGCATTAGTAAATCTCATGATGTCTTTTAGAGTTCTATCTAATGTCTCAAAAGCCCATTTATTATTGGTGATTCATCCCAAATGATAAGGCTCATATTCTACAAATGTTCAGCTCAAAAACTTCCTTGTTTTATATTACAGGTCGATTCTTCAGTGAGAGTTAATGGAATCGTAAACCTTGAATGACCAGTTCTTCCACCTGGTATAAAAAGAGAAGTAATGTCACTTAATGTAACATTGAGGACAATTTTACCTTCTGACCGAAGTGCAACAGACAAAGTTCTCTAAACAAATGTCTTTCCCGTTCCCCTATAACCATAGACAAAGTAAAAACCCCCTTTTCCAATTTGGAAACACCAATTATTTCATCATAAACTTTTTTTTTGCTCATCAGATAGAGAATCTAAGCATATGAGATTCTCTGCCCTCATTTTCTCTCTATTGTAATTGAGTTCATCCACCAAAAATCTATTCTCAAATTCAGCAAGTTCAGAGTATTAGGGGCATGACATGCAATCATAATTCTTCAAAGATTTTTTATTTGAGCGAAGCAACTTTTCTATTTCAATCAAACATTAGTTTTTTAACTTAGAGTCTCCAATGATAAGATCTGTAAACAAATCCAATATTGGTTAAAAATCATTATAAGCAACTACGCATTTTTTAATATCAAAATTAAAAAGAGAATGAAAAATTTAAATAACACATATCTCTAGTAAGATCATAAATACCTAGGTTTTCTAATAACCATTGTCAATCATAAACAATTCCATCGGCCAAAATCTCCTATGTTTGTTCCCACACATATGTTTGTCTGTTCACTGTGTTAGAAACCAATAATGTAACAAATAGCTTTCTTAAATAAGTGTCAAAAGCCAGTTCAGCAACTTCCTGTATCCTATTAATAAATTCTTTATCATCTGATAACAACCCCATAACATAATAGGCATCTTGAAAACATTTGTAAGTATGATTATTAACTGTCCTTATGCTCTCATAGCTCATACATCCTTGCTAAATAGTGAGTAGAAGCCTCATGTAATATAACTCACTAGTCTCAGGAGGAACAAAATGAGGACGGCTTATAGATTGGCCCTTCTTTCGAGGAAACCATTGCTATTGCTTGTTGCAATAAACAAAATGAGCAGGGAATTGGCCATAAGTCAATTGCTTGCCCTCTAGATACATCTTGCTCGCTTCCATCTAGGCTAAAAATATTGTTTTTTTATCTTTATTCTTTCACACATGATCAATCTTTTCATCAACTTTGAATAGGATTGATTGTTGGTTGGGAAGATGGAACGTCAACCTTTATACTAGGGGCCATCTATGATGTACGTCAAAAGCAAATATTTTTCAGACTGATCCACATGGAGATAAATACCTACAATCATAATATTGGTTAATCTCATCCACAACATGTATCTGTTCACTAACTTCAAATTGTGAAGTCACAGTAACAGTAACTCGATCTGGTCCCTTATTAACATAAATAAATATTTGATAGAATTGGATTTATTAAAAAATTCCAAGTTGAAGTGAGTTTGATACTTCATTAACAACTTTGGATTATAGGGAACAACAAACCTATTATCCAATTCAATCATTTTCCTTATGGTCGTTATTCTTGTATCTCTTATTCAATATATTGGGTAGCCTTCTTAATCAAATGAGGTTTTATGCACATACTTCTTAGGGAAATTAAACACTTGCCATCCTTCATACAAGGTGAGTCACTTCTTACTGTTCCACAAGGACCATGCATCATGAATGCTAAGACAACACCAAACAGCTTAGGATATTTATTCTTATCAGGCAATTTAGCAAAAATTACATTGTCAATTAAATCAATGTTTCTAGCTTGTTGTCATAATGTAACCACAACAAAATATGAGCATGTGGAAAACCTCTTTTTTTTCTAGAACTTGATTGTGTTCATGCCTGTTCATAACTTTAAACATTAGCATTCTAGTTCAATAATCATAAAAACAAATTATTGCAATCTTTGATGTAATGGGTAATTTATGCATACCAGCTATACACTTGCCAAAGAAGTTGCCTTTTTTAAAATCTACCATTATTTCATCTAACTTCATGTGAAAAATCCTACATGCAATGTCAGGACGATCATCTGCTATAAGTTCTCTCTCAACTACAAAGTTGTTAATTTTTGGCCATTTTGGGTTGTATGACACAGTCAAAAAGAAATCTAAATAACCATATCTCTTACAAACAGCCATTGCATTTTGATAATTATTAAACATATATCTCATCTCTCTAGTGAATGAAGAAGGAAGAATGATATGCATCCCGGAAGTGGATGGATTAGTTTCACCTCGGTTAACAACCTCTTGCAATACATTTAGAATTTCAGATCTAATTGTTCTTTGATTGTTCCTAATGAATGATAATCTTTGAGCTTCAATCATTGAGTAGCAGTCAACAATAAATTGTTGAAACAACCTTTTGCTACATATAATGTTTCTGTGTTTAAACTCTCTTTCTTGACTCTTGAAGGCAATGAACTCTCTCAATTAAACCCTTGTCCTCTTCCTATTCAATGAATCATCGAACGATTGTCTTATAGGAATTATTTTTTGATATCCATCTTCTCCATACGGAAATAATAATGGATACTGTAGAGGAATAAGTGCAGTATGAGTCTCATGAATCCTTTTCAACACTCCATTATAACATTGGACAACAATATCTCTACCAATATTTGAGTTCTCAAAATCCCCCGCTATAAGAGTTGCTGCCTCATCAATTGTTGGAAGATTATACATTCTTGCATCCTAAGATCGATTTCTAAACAATTTCAGAGATAAATTCATAGATTGGTCTTCTTTAAAGCAATCTCTAACTCGTCTGGATGATTGGGCCAACACATTGTATTGATGCACCATGTGTTTCAAGTCTTCAACTAATGAATAATCGATGATATATTTTTATCGTGCATGCTGCAACAATAAAAAAATGGAATAAAAAAATCATTATTCATATGAATGGGAAATTTCATATTGCACAATCATTGGACTATTTTTTAACAAAATAAATAATGTACTTTAAATAAGTGCTTTTTAATAATTCATACTATAGTGGAAAAAAACACGCCTCTTATATTACTAATAATATTATAAGTTATATAAAGACATTTATAATAATAACTAATAACTAATAACTAATTAAAAACAAATACATGTAGTGATATCTTTATATAGATCAATAAATATGAATTCCACAAAAATTATAACAACAAATAAATAATTTCAAAATCAATCCATGTATTTGACTTAAGTGACTTTATCAATATTTAATAAAACTAATGAAACAATAAGACACCCACCTAACAAAATCACTACATATATAGAACAACAATTGTATTTAAGCATGGTGATCAAGATTAAAAACAAATAAACCAAACTTTACACTAACTTGAAATGGCTTATCCTATTAGATATCTCATTCTTTGTATCGTAGATGTACAGTTGAGCAAACTTTGGCTTCTGTCCTTCACTTGGAAGTAACGATCCAATTTTATGATAATTTTGACTACTTAGAATAAACTGTGGAGGCCTAAATCCATCATTTAAAGAGGTCTCAACCATTCCCCCAATAGATGTAACACAAAACATGTTATTATACTGTCTAATATTGTCTAGAAAATGGGTGCTCCTAGGATCATGTCCATTTATAAAATTTCACAGTGTTTCAGGAGGTCTCTATGGATAGGGCAATTGCACCTTTCGTTTCATACAACATATTGAAAAATCTGGATTCAATTGCCTACTTAAATTTTCTAATCTCTCATCATACCACACCAAAGCTCCACAATACAAACATCTATGAGTATACTCTCCAAAATCCAAGTTGTCACATCCCAAGTTTAGGGAATATGATCGGCCAGGGATTAAGCACTCTTAACCCCGAAGCCTCGTTGATACATGTTAATCTCAAAGCATTTGAACATAAAATCATAATCACTTAAGCTTCACCATATCAAATTAGTAAATATATTATCAAAATATCTTACATACACATGAGTAGTTCAAATTTCTTGATTATTTATTTAAATTATAGATACACAATATGTAAGACAAATGAACCTAACCCTATGACTGCAACATCAGATAACCATGTCTTCACATTATCTCTATAAAAGAAATCTGTTTCACTTTAGAAGTGAACAGTTCTCTAGGCTTGAGGTGCAGAAAATTCTTGATAAGGTTCTGAAAAAGAAATATGAAAAGGAGTGAGTTTTGCAACTCAGTGAGCATAAAAATACTTAAGTGTCACTAACTAAAAATAATACAAATATATTTTATACTGATAATAATGATTAAATATTATAAATGTACTCTAATGCTTTTATTTGATAATTAATAAAATTGAATTCAAATTCTGATATATTAAAAATATTTTCTTCCAGGAAATCCTTCTTTAAAGAATCTCATATTTATGAAGAATCCTTTTAGAAGAAATATTTTCAAGCTTTATTAGAAGAACAACTTAACATATACATCAGCATTTAAATTTTTAACCCCAAATATTTTTAACTGGGCATCAGGCAATCTTTACTATAGTCCCAAGTATTTCTGCCCAAGCATCAAGCACACATAAATTTCATAGCAGTGTGGTCATTTATCCCACTATAGTATATCAAGGGTTTTTCTTCGTACCTTTAATATCCTCAGATATATTATCAAAATATTAATAACATAATTTATACACATAATCATAACATAAAATAATAAAATTATACATATGGGCAGAAATAAATGAAATGCTCAAGATATATTGCTGTTATAAAAATATATTTAACTCATGATGCCATAACTGTGCAGTAAAATATAACAATTCAAAAATTTGAGTATTTAACTCCAAGCTCATAAATCATATTACTTATAATAATAATAGAAGATATACCATAGTAAAATCACCATCATAAGCTTTTAAGAAAAATTAAACAAAAGCAGGGTAATACTAAAGCAATAACCTAAAAGTATTCTAAATACTCACAAAATGTATTAGAAGAAAATTATACTGAACTAACACTTCTCTTAATATTATCGAGATAATAGAAGAAGAATAAAGATCCAGTAGAATTTCTCTGACTCACATAAGCATTTTGTTTCTTTGCCTTCTTTGTTTCAAAAACCCTCTATTTATAGAGGTTTTTACGCATGCAAACCAAATAGTTTTGCATGTGATTTCTACCGGCCTATTCTCTAGCTCTTTTGATCGCCCACCATTTATTGCTTTTTGCTTTGCATTAAATGCTAGCCATCATTGAAGGCTTTCTCTAGACACTCCTCACCTCCCCCTATTATCTTCCCAGCCACTTGCATTTATTTTGTTGTCTCTTTTCTTTTTTTTTTTAAATTAAAAAGTAGATTCTGGCAATTCTTCCTCCCTTAAAGAAATTCGTCCTTAAATTTTAGTTTTTAAGCACGTTCTCAAATACATGTATGCATATATACATACCTAAATATCATCGATGAACACAATGATAAATTGGTCTATGAAAGGCTTGAATACCCTATTCATCAAATCCATGAATGCAGCTGGGGCATTAGTAAGTCCAAAAGACATTACTAGAAACTCATGATGACCATAGTGAGTCTGAAATGTTGTTTTTAGAATATCCTCCTGTCAAATTCTTATTTAATGATATCCTGACCGTAGGTCAATCTTTGAAAAGCACTTGACACCTTGTAATTGGTCAAACAAGTCATCAATTCTAGGCAGAGGGTACTTGTTCTTCATAGTTACCTTATTTAACTGATGATAATCAATGCACAATCTTAAGGATTCATTTTTTTCTTCACAAAATGTACTAAAGTACCCCAAGGAGAAGTACTAGAACGTATGAAACCTTTATCCAAGATATCTTGTAATTGTGATTTTAATTCTTTTAATTCAGTAGGTGTCATCCTATATGGAAGAATAAAAATAAGTTAGGTATTGTCTACCAACTCTATGCTAAACTCAATTTCTCTCTCCTATGGTAGATCAAGTAAATCTTCAAGGAAAATATCTGAAAACTCTCTGACAATAGGGACTTGCTCAAGAGAGGGAGATTCTTGCTTAGTATCTTGAACAAAGGTTAGAAATCCTATACACCCTTTTCTTAGTAATTTCTCATCATTTAATGCTGAGATCAAATTGTTTAGAACCATACTCCTTTCTCCTTGATAAATGAAGATAGGTTTTTCAGGTATTTCAAAGGATACTGTCTTGTCATGACAGTTCAAAATGGCATTATGTGTAGACAATTAGTCCATTCCCAAGATTACGTCAAAGTTAAGTATTCCAATAATGATAAGAAAAGGTCTTATCTCCTATCACATTATTGCATGTTGATGGGTACTCATTAGCAGGAATCATCTCACCCATAGGAATGGTCACAACTAAGGCTGTTTTTAGTAGGTAGCTAGCCGTGCCAGGTTATGAAACAAAATAGGGTGAGACAAATGAATGAGTAGCACCAGGATCAAATAATACTTCGGCAGAATGAGAAGATAATTGAAGTGTACTAGTAACCACTACAATGCTTGTTTGGGCGTCTTGATGAGTGAGTGCATAAACTCTAACTTGTCGTCTTCTTGAGGTATTTTGACCTTTACCACAACTTCCAGCAGGAGCTGACACAACTAGTTTCGCTGCTAAGGTTGTCGGTACAACACTTTTGCTGGGTCCACCTTCCTTGAGGGCACAATATTTGATTAAGTGCCCCAACTGTCCGCATCCAAAGCAAGCTTCAATATTCTTTCAGCAGGTACTAGTATGGCTATTCCCACAAGTACGACATGGAGGAACTTTCCCAAATTGTGGAGGAATAGAAGAGGCTACTTGTGACATAGTCACTTATTCTCACCTTCTATCTTGGCCTCGTCCATGCGATGTTCCTCAAAAGCCATAACTAGTGATAGGAATATTTTGGGTTCTATAAAGTACAGAACCCTCTGTTTTTGCCCTTTTCTAGTTTCCTTTATCAGCCTATCGAGCATTAAATTGCATTTCAATTCGCATGGTTGCTTTAGCAGCCTGGCATAAGTCATTCCTTTGATGATAGTCACCGTTTTGAATAGGTAACCTTTTAGACTATTCATGAATCGGTCCACCCTCATCTGCTCAGTTGCAGCTAAGTAAGGAACAAAATGAGATAATCTAATGAACTATACATCATATTCTACTACTGACATATTGTCATATTGCACCAGTTGTTCGAACTCACGTGCTCTTGCACTCCTAGCACTTTGTGAAAGAAAGCGATCTAGGAATACACTACTAAACTCAGGCCAAGCCAGGGGTTCTCTATTATCCCTGCACTTAGTATAAGAAAACCACCATTCATAAGCTACATCAAGAAGTTGATAGTTTACTATTTGTACAGCTCTAGTGAAAGAGCATCCTAGTGACATGCACAATTAGTATGACTGTTCTAGGAATACACTAAGATCCTCACGAGGATTAGTGCCTATGAACTTAGGAGGTTTTAGATCTTTATATTCTCGAAGCATTAAATGTTCATTTGTCCTTGGTGGTGTTGTTACAGGATTTGCCAATTCAAGATTGTGAATTGGCTGATTATGAGATTTTTGTTGCTTAGCCTCCATTTGCCACAAGGCTTTGTTTCATACTATTCATCATTTCTAGTAGTTCATCTAGTCTAGTATCAGCAATCCTTCCACTAGTTATTCATCTACCAAGATCTTCTTGATCTCGTCCCCTTATTATGGGTTCACGGGGTCCTGAGGAAGCTTGATCAAAAGGATTCTCATGAGGGTTCTCTACAAGATTCTTAGGAGAGTTCTCAGGGTGACTTATCATAGTATCTGTTAAAGAATAATCAGTTTAGCGTATCTAAAATATTTATAAAATGGAAAATCAATATGCACATACTTGTTCAACATGGATATAAGAGAGTTAAGTATCTTGCAAGTAAGTAACCTGGGTATACTACTTATGCAAGACACGTATCCCTTACTATTTGCAGTCATAGAACTCTAGACCATACTCTGATACCAACTTTGTCACATCCCAATTTTAGGGAATATGAACAGCCAAGGATTAGGCACTCTTACCCCCAAAGCCTCATTGACACATGTTAATCTCAATGCATTTTAACATAAAATCATAATCACTTAAGTTTCACTATATCAAATATGTAAATATATTATCAAAATATCTGACACACACATGAGTAGTTCAAATTTCTTGATTATTTATTTAAATTACAGATACACAATATGCAAGACAAATGGACCTAAATCTATGATTGCAATATAAGATATCCATGTCTTCACATCATCTCCATAAAAGAAATTTGTCTCACTTTAGGAGTGAACAATTATCTAGCTTTGAGATGCAGAAAATTCTTAATAAGGCTCTGAAAAAGAAATATGAAAAAGGATGTGTTTTGCAACTCAGTGAGCATAAGAATACTCAAGTGTCACTAAGCCAAAATAATACAAATATATTTTATATTGATAATAAGGATTAAATATTATAAATGTACTTCAATACTTTTATCTGATAATCAATAAAATTGAATTAAAATTCTGATATATTGAAATATTTTTTTTCAGGAAATCCTTTTTTAAAGAATATCATATTTATAAAGAATCCTTGTCACGGAAATCCTTTCTCATCAATCAGTAATTTCTTACAGAAATATTTTCAAACTTTACTAGAAGAACAACTTAACATATGCATCAACCTTTAAATTTTTAGTCCCAAATATTTCAACCGAGTATTAGTCAATCATTTGTATAACCCCAATTATTTGCGCCCGAGCATCAGACAATCATTTCTATAACTCCAAGTATTTTCGCCCAGGTATTAGGCATACATAAATATCATAGTAGTGTGGTCATTTATCATACCATGGTATACCAATGATTCTTTTAAGTGCCTCTGATATTCGCAGATATATTATCAAAATATTAACAACATAATTTATACATGTAATCATAGCATAAAATAATAAACATGGATAGAAATCAATGAAATGCTTAAGGTATAATGGTGTTATGAAAATATATTTAACTCAAGATTCCATAATCTTGCAGTAAAATATAACAATTCAAAAATTGTTGTATTTAACTCTAAGCTCATAAATTATATTGAGTATAATAATTACAAAATATAAACTATAGTAAAATCATCATCGTACGCTTTCAAGAAAAATTAAACAAAAGTAAAGTGATACTAGGATAGTAACTTAAGAGCATTCTAAATACTCACAAAATGTACGAAAAGATTATATTAAACCAACACATCTCTTAATATTATCGAGATAATAAAAGAAGAATAAAAATATAACAAAATATCTCCCACTCTTATAAACATTTCGTTTCTTTTACTTTTTCTGTTTTAAAAACTCTCTATTTATAAAGGTTTTTACGCATACAAAGTAAATAGTTTTGCATGTAATTTTTACTTACTTATTCTCTAGCTCTTTTGTTTACCCACCATTTCTTTTTTTTTTTCTGCTTTGCATTAAATGCTAGCCATCATTGATGGCCTTCTCTCGACACTCCTCACCTTCCCCTGCTATCTTCCCAACTACTTGCATTTATTTTGTTGTCTCTTCTGTTTTTTTTTTTAATTAAGGAGTAGATTCTGGCATAAACATTATGCAGGTAGACACAATTAAATGAATAAATAAATTATTAGTTTTGACTTTGACATTTTGTACGTAAAATAAATATCTTAAAAAAAAAAACTACCTTGTTTCTCACTTTCTTCATATAGAATATGCTCTCCAGACTCACTATCTCCACTACCTGTCCATGTGACTAAAAATATAAATAAAACCATTTAAAGCATAAAGTAAATTAACAATATTAAAAAAAACACTGTGTATTCTAATGACTCAATATTACCTGTTAACAACACATCCCTTCCATGTTCAATGCTAGCATTTGAACCATTCCAACAAATTGATTCTATAATTGAACCCATTTGAACCTTGCGTTTTTCACTATTAGGTTGTGACACTGGATCAACAATATTTGATAGAGGAGCTTGAATACCTAAATATATTCCCAATATAATTACACGAAAGTTTTAAAATATTGTCCATTTAATAATCGATTATTTTTGGCTACAAATTACACCAACTTAATCCATATGCTACCTTCAAACCCCAATGCCACATGTCAAAATAGGCTTGATGCCATTTCCATGGTATTAATGGAATCAATGCTTGTTCTAGTGAGAACTTTATTTCCAGATCCAACTGTAAGGTCAGCAGCATAATATGAGGAGAAAGTCTTCTAAATCAAGAAGAAAAAAATATAAAGTTCATGGATAATCATAGGAATATGACCATTCGTTATAGATGACAATGGCGAGCTAATGGGACACCATTCTTTGGTCATGATGTTGGAGGAAACATCTGCACACCACTCAAACAAATATTAAGATCAACAAATAATTTAACTTGTTACAACCACAAGCAAAAAATTTAAAAAACAAATCTATATAGTAGACTAATAGACACAACCCAGCTAGTTAGTAAGAGTGATGTTCATAATTTAAAATAACTTAACACTAAAATCACAATTTATTAGCATCAGTTTACCTGGTGAACAGAATGTTGAGGGGCTTGAATAAATAATTTGTTGGCTTTGACAGCTATTATGAAACGTCAACACTGTGGAACAAATTAAGCAACTTCAATTTCACTAAGCTAACTATATTGACTAAGCAACAGAACATGTGTGAGAAGCAAATGTACTAACCATTCTCAATTGATGATAGAGGAGTTCTAGATGGAGAACATTGAGTCACAACAGCAAAATAACTGCTCATTGGACATTAATAGAAGATGCATCAGCACTTATTTCCCCTGGCAATGAATCATCTGCATTAACTCCAACCATCAAAGCATGGAACACAACTTCTCAAGTACAAAATATGAATTAATAGATTCGAATGATTACCTCAATTTCCTCCATTCATTTTCTGCCTGTTGTTCAATCTTCCTCCTACACTCTCTTCCAATCTTACCATGAATATGATTCCAACTATCCATTGTTAATTTATATATAAGTGACCTAATTATAGGACTCCACCACTCAAAGTTGAAGAGTTGCAAAATTCGTGGAACATGCTGCCATTACCAAAAGACTCATGCGAGAGCAATGGAATAGGAGCAAGCAAGTTTAAATAATTGAACACTGGCGCCAAATGAAAGTTCTCGCAGCAATTTTTTTTTTAAATCACCCAGCTAGCATACCACTTGATTACACTTTGCCACCATTCAAACTCACCAAACAATTCTCCACACTGTACGCCATATTCGCATTTAATGAAGGTCATATTAGGCTTGCGTGTATAGTGAGAGAGTGTGCTAATCCACTTGATTTCTGCAACTCAAAATGACTTCCAAGTCAACTGGCATTTTACCCCACATTAAACATGGTCTGCGTAGACTTCCTAAGGCAGCATGGACACTTCTATAACCTTCTCTTCCGTTTACGTTTTATTGCCATTCTGCTTTCAACATTGTTGGTTTTCTGCAGTAAAATGAAAGAAGAGCAGAGAAAAACAGAGAAGCAATTTCATGAACCAAGCCCACTTGTACGAGAGGCTTTCATTTCATACTTACATATATTGAAGTGATACAAAAAAATATCATTACAATCACAATAAGTCAGAAAGATTTCTGTCAAAAGTATGGCTAACAAGTTCAACCAACTAACCAAGACTTGCTTCTCCTAAATTTCTGGTATGCCCGTACCCATTTACCAACTCATCAAAATATGTAAATAAAATATAAGATGTGACAGCAAATGTGTCACCACTTCAACACTCCTCCTTGACACTTTTGTTGGAAACTCCAAGTCTCTTTCTCAGCTGCCTTTGCTTTTGGTGAAGCCTTGATCAAATTATTTCTTATCTGGTCTTTAAATTTGCAATTCATCTTCTGATTAACATTCTTCAACTTTACTGACTTTCTAATGGCACGGTGTTTCGCATTTATATACTTGGTTCTTCCTTGCTGGACAAAATTCTTGAATATAGTAATAGATGACTTGTTATTAGCCCTCTTGACAATAGTCTTGTCTTCATGTTGTCCCAAATCAGTTGTAATTTTTTTGAGCCAAATAGATCGATTTGATACTACTTCAACTTCAGAAAAGCTTGTAGGTTGTAGTACAGCTACATTGCACTTTTCATAAATTTTTTCTTTGCCTTCAATATTTTGCTGTAGGAGAATTTTTTTTTAAGCTGCTTCTTGATTGAAGTTTCAGCCCTTTTGTGCCATAGGGCTGAGTCATCAACTATACTACACATGGCTTTGTCAAAGTTAGGATCCCATTGGAAAGTTCTGCCTTTCATTGCTACTGACATTAATTCAAAACCACTATGATCTAAGATTTTGCATGTGTGGTCTTTAAAGATCAGGCTATAGCTATTTTCCAACATCTGTCCAAGACTCAACAGATTAAGACCTATATTTGGAACATAAAGAACATTTGGAATGATCTTATTACCTGCAGTAGTCTTGATCAAAACAGAACCTTCTCCCTTCAGCTTTGATGACATTGCCATTTGCAAGCTTTATCATTGAGGAGCCAGTCTTTCTCAAGTCTTTGAACAAATTAACATTTGATGTCATATGATTAGTGCATCCACTATCAATTAGCCATAATTCTTTGTTATTACTTGCTGCATAGCAAATAGCCGTAAATAAATATTCCTCCTCCTTAATTTGCTGCTCATGTTCAGCAACTTGAGCTTCTTGTCTTTGTTGGCTTTGTCCTTCATGGTTTGCTCTATTTTTGCAAACCTTCTCCACATGACCAAGTTGATTACAGGCTGTGCATTTCACTCCTGGCCTGAACCAACAAAAATTTTCTGAGTGGCTTTTCTTCTTCCAATGAGGGCAAGGAGGATACTTTCCTTTCCAGCGTACTCCTCCTTTGTTGCTCTCTCCTTTTTCTTCTTTTTCATCTATTTCTCCATATTGCTTCCTCCATCCAGTGCTGCTTACTTGTTGTTTACCTTTGAACCTTGCCACAAATGCTCCTTCTGCAGCTTTTTCAAGTCTTATAGCTCTTCTTTGTTCTTGGGCTTGTAAGGCATTGATAATTTCTGTCAAAGTCAATTGAGAGAAGTCTTTTGAGTCTTCCAAAGAAGATATTTTGGCTTCAAACTTCTCAGGAACACTAACAAGAACCTTTTCAACAATTCTTCTCTCCGTTAACTCCTCTCAAAGCAACCGGATTTGATTCACCACATTCATGAGCCTATCAGAGTACTCCTTGACAGTCTCATTGTCTTTCATTCTGAGAACTTCAAACTCCCTCCTTAAATTCAGCACTTGCATTTGCCTAGTCCTTTCACTTCCTTAAAACTCCAGCTTGAGTGTATCCCATCCTTCCTTTGCAGTTTCACAAGCCATAATCCTTGTGAAAATATGTTTTGATACAGCTGATTGGATGCAAGCTAAGGCTTTGTACCTTTTGGCACATTCCTCACTGTGTTGCCTAATCTGAGCAAGAGTTGGATTTGCTCCAAGTGGTGGTGGATCTCTGCCTGTTTCCACCACTTCCCACAAATCAAAGGCTTTCAAATATGTCTTCATTTTGACTACCCAGATTTGGTAGTCTTCTTCTGTAAATTCAGAAGGCAAGGGAGCTGAAAAATTTGATGAAGCCATAAATGATTTTCTGGTTTTCTGGTTTAAAGAGAAGGAAGCCTTGCTGGTTTTCTCCCTTTCTATATCACTGATTCTTCATACTATTCTCACATAGGCCCTCAAAGATTAGTTAAGCTCTTGATACCATATTGGTTTTCTGCAGTAAAATGAAAGAAGAGCAGAGAAAAACAGAGAAGCAATTTCATGAACCAAGCCCACTTGTACGAGAGGCTTTCATTTCATACATATATTGAAGTAATACAAAAAAATATCATTACAATCACAATAAGTCAGAAAGATTTCTGTCAAAAGTATGGCTAACAAGTTCAACCAACTAACCAAGACTTGCTTCTCCTAAATTTCTGGTATGCCCATACCCATTTACCAACTCATCAAAATATGTAAATAAAATATAAGATGTGACAGCAAATGTGTCACCACTTCAACAAACATTCTGCTAAGTTTTAAATCACTAAAGGTCAAGATAAAGTTCAATTGATTAAAATGTGTTCTAATATAACAATCATATATATTAGATATAAATTTACTCCAAGCTTTAGTCCTTCTAATGGCTAAGCAGCACTTCTACACATCGCCCCATCCCTTTTTATCGCAATATATCCTTTCACATATATAAATCCTGGCCTTTAAAGATTTAGTATTGCATCTTCAATTACTTCCATAGAACATCCAATGAAAATACTTGACTATGAAGCAAGAGTAGCCATGAGCTCATATGACAGAAATAATTAAACACTGCAATAATATTTGGCTTTCATTATAATTAGTCTATAGGTATCAAACTTGCCCAAATGGTTGTCAAACGCGACGATGCTCCAGTGGTATTGAGCTTACGTTATTTGATTAATGATTTTGATTAAAGGAGCTGGATTGATTTGATTTAAGAATCTGGATTGTTCTTGAATACATTACAATAGTTGTGAATGGCAAATTCAATTGTTATATTCACCCAATGATTGATATTTATTTACTTTTTGTTCTCCATGTCAATGTTAATGCCCACTAGTTATTCATTTGATTATTGGAAAACTACTTGCTCCTTCTTTACATGCCCGACACACGTTAATTTGTTATCTCATTTTATTTTTAACCTCACTTATTAACGAATCTGATGATTGTTTTGGTTAATAAGTATCCTCATTTATTGCAATCCTTTGGGTTGCTTGCAATGGGAAGATCTCTGGTTAATATGAAAGACACTGTAGAATCTTGCTTTCTAAATTTATAAATTGGGGAGATAGATTTCTTCTTGTCTGTTGTAGTTTGATTGAGATATATAATAACTTGATATATATGGCAATTTGATTGACACAAATTTGAGTCATAAATAAAATTAATTCAAAAACTGAATCAACAAAGCAAAATTTAATCAACCTCCTTGGGAGTGAGAGCAGATGCATCAAGTTGGAAAAGAGTTATGATATTGACATCATCACATATACGCCTGACCTGATACGAAGGCTCAAATTGATCGCTTGAACTACACTTAGTCTCAACTTTAAATAAAAAGCTTTTCTCTATCCACTCATCAAACTCTGGTGGATAATTCAACCCACTTCCACACTAAAATAAATAATTAGATATTGAGTTAGCCACAACAGAACATGCAGTACGAAAAAAAAAGGCACAAATGCCAGTCTACATTCTGCACTTGAGATATCATATCAGAGCAGCACTTTTTCGGAAGATAACTCGCATCACGATCAAATAATACAAAGGTGGCACTATCACTTTCATCTATCACCCTAAGTTTGATCCTGTACCTAAAACAATATCAAAGTGTACTTTATCCACATATCCCAAAAGCAGCACATGAACAACAACATAATCAAAGGGGAAAATGGTATTTACTGTTTTCCTAAAAAGGAAAAGGGAAACACAAACCTTGAAAACACATTAATAACATGACAGTAGCAACCCTCACAATAGTACATGCCTGAATCATGGGTCACTGCCCTGTTGCACTTGTAGGCAGTGTACCACTATTTTCCATCTTTAATCACATGCTTAACAGTGGTATACACTATACAAAACCCATCCTATAAATATAACAGATCACATATAGCCTCTATTAATAAATTGAATGAATTAACCATGCAAATATAACTTACCATTGAAGCCACATCTATTTGCATGGAATTAAAACAATGTTTATACAGCCCTAAGCTATATATATAAGCATGGAATTAAATCACTGTTTCTCCTATAGGGTATTGCAGTTTTTAGTGCACCCTTAGCAAAAATCATGATAGACAAACATAAGCATTTGAAAGCATAAAAACTATAGTGCAAATTAACGAACACTTCAATAAATAAGTCAGTTGTTCCCTCACTAAATTCCAACACAGTAGTAATGACAAAAGCACCTCAAATTATCATCCCTGGTCATTAAGTCAGTCAACTGGCCCACGCATCTATTTGAAATTAGCCTCACTTGCATTTGGAATCCTTTTGCTTTTTTCTTTTTTTATAAACTTTTAACTTCATTCAGGCTTGTTCTTTTCTCAGAAATACCCAAATCACATTAAACATATTAGCTCTTGAAGCAATAAACAGTATGAGTACATGTTAGCTTTCACTCAATAGGACCTAAACGTATAATAAATAATTTTAACTTTCTTATAAGCTATGAGTTAAAGCTATTAGCGTGCAACATATGCTTCCTTGATACTAATACCACTCTCAATTAATGTGTCATGAAGTTTTCACAAACCATGAAGACTAAGTCCAATTCCAATTTTATTTAATATCTCTAAAATATAAATCATCCATTAATGAATACTTACATAAAATATTATCCCACAACATACTCCCGTAGTTAATGCCTCCTTAGCAAAAATGACTATACCTAAACACAATAATTTGAAAGCATAGAAAGCAGAGTGCAAATCAATACACAAACATAATAATTTGGAAGCATAAAAGGAGAGTGCAAATCAACGGATACTTCAATAAATAAATCAGCCCAACTCCATAAAATATCATGCAACATAACAAGCAGTTGATCCCTCACTCCACTCAAGAACAGTAAGTAAAATGAATAATTTTTCATTCACCATAGTAACTAATGCTAGGCCCCAACCCATACAACAACCTATATATATGCCATTAACTGAATGACAAATAGAAAGGAAAATAGCAATTAAAGACAGAAAAAAAAGCAGCTAAACAAAACCTCTTTGCAGTCCTTTAACTGCTCAATATTCATTGGCCGAGTAATCCTCAAGAAGTCTTCCTCCAAGGAGTTCTTTAGCGCATTTGACAAAGTAGTTAAAGGTTGGGAAACCTCTTGGCTTTGTTTAGCCAGCCTACACACATGCAAATGCAGGAATTACAGAATGAATAATGAATAACTACATAAACAAACAGAACGTTGCAAAAATGAACCCACTTCTTCTTGAACTCAGCCACTTCTACGATTTCAGGATTAAACAAAATCCTGGTTGCATACATCACATTTTGTAAAACTGTCTTGCCTAATATTTAGAAGCAAATAAAAAGTCAACATAAACATTCAATCCCATATATTCGCTAAAGGGAAACCTAAAACATACATGAGTATACAAATTAATTAAATCAAACCTTTGAATGTCTTGACTTTAACAAACTGCACAACCACCACAGTTTGCACTATGTCACCAGAAGCAAGGAATGCATTTACCTCATCCACATAACTACCAAACAACGCACACTCAATCTTCACACTGCACCCACCAAATTACACGTATTTACAGGTCACATAATTCATAAAAACTAACCAACAATGCTAAAGACTGCAACTAACATGTCAACATCAAGTTTTATCACAATCATCTTGGTTACCTTACCATCTCTTGTATATTCTCTCTCAGTACCAACTCCAGTTAGTAACCCCATTACAACTGAAAAAGTAGGTGGAGCCTCCATCAGTCCCAAAAACCTCCAGTGGAATCAGAGATAGGCTATATGAAGGGACCAGGTCAGAGTAACTTGGCTTAACAGTTGTTCTAAGTTGGAATTTAAGATGGAATTCATGTTTAGTGGGGCGGAATGAGTCTGTGTTGGAACCCACCCCAAAATAGGCCATGACAGAGACAAGACCCATAGTTAATAGGGGTAGGGGTGTTAAAAACCGATCTAATCCAAACAAAACTGAAAAACCAATCCAAAAAAATCAAAAACCAACTAAAACTGATTGAAATTGTTTATTTTTTTGTTTTTTTTTTCAAAAACCAATCTGTTCCTTCGGTTTTCGATTTTAATTTTGAAAACCGAACAAAAGAAAATAATATATATATTATAAATTTTTTTATATGTAATATTACACTTATACCCCTGAGATTCTAAATTACTTTTTATATGAATGACATTATTATACATGACATAGTATAAACTTATTTTGTTTCAATGTCATTATCACAATTTTAATATTTAAAATATAAGTTTGAGAATATTATCAAATTATATATAAAACTTATGAGATTATCTGATGAAGACCGTTATTCTAGCATAAACTTGAATTAATATTTGACAATTGACATCGTATTGATTATAGATATTAATTGTTATTTGAGTTAGAAACTCCACTGAATACTAAAATTGATCATAATTCATGCCCTATTTGAACCAAATTTAGCAACAAAAAAAAAATTTAGACAAAAAATGATCAACTGAACCGAACTAAACCGATTCAAATCAGTTTGGTTCGGTTTGATTCTTCAGCAGCAACCAAACTAATTGGTTGATCTATGGAGTGAAACGATTAGTTCGGTTCGGTTGGAATTTCTCCCCAAAACCAACCAAACCATGACACCCCTAAATAGGGGCATGAATTTGTATACCAAGGTTTTTCTCACTTAAGCTTGAATCTTATAGCCCTAAACAAACAGACCAACTCATATGAATTAACTATTAATAAGCCTCATAAGAGTCAAACCGTCCGCAAAATCACAGAGCCATAAAAAGACATGGGATAGCACTTACAAATTCGTCAGACAATACCATTTCAATGGAGCTCATTACAGAGGGGTTATTGAAGCTGTGAATGCACCATATCCTTACAATCCGAACCTTCAACCTACAGGCTTCCCTCAGGGCAGATCTTCACCAACGGATAATGGGTAGAGACATGACAACAATGAGCACACCAACATCAAAAACAGAAAGGGGGTGCTATTGAAGGATTAGAATCACCAACTCAATAAACAATAAGGGTGTGCTACTAAACCCAATGAACAAATATACATAGAACAGAAAATGATCCACAGGATCTTACCGTGACCATTAACCAACTCCACAGCTTGATACGTTACTTGAAGGGTGGCTCAGCGTGGCTGACCAGAAAATCAAAAAAGAGAGGATGGCTTGGAGTTTGTGTAACACCTACCAATATGATACACTGTCACTTACTAATACTTAACTCGTACTAATAAATTAGAGATACGTAAATTTTTAAACTGAATATTTTTTTATCAATTAACTAAAATAATTGCTTACGTAACTAAATAAATACGTGTCTGTTAAAATCTCATATAGTAATTAATGAATTAAACTATGTAATGATGTGGCTAATTAAAATACTAACCGTTGGACATGACATCATGATTACGTAACTAAAATAAGAAGTTATCTATTACTAATATAAACTAATGATTTAATGTTATTACATTCTTTAAATAAATTTTTTTTATTTAATTACATGATATAAAAGAATGTTTGTTAATGACTCATAACTAATGATAAAATTAAGTCATCACGTAACTAATTTAAATCAAATACTTCAAATAGGATATTAAGAATACATGACCAATCTAAGATACGCATAACATTAAATAAACTATTGATTACGTGATTTGATTTTTAATAGAATTTCCTTCTTAGTTTAACTTACGTAACTTATAATTTGTATGGTTTTGTTTCTTATCTTTAACTTAAATATTTTATTAAATTATCTCATAGAAACCTTAAACACTTCTACTAAATGATAATCATTAAAACCCACATATTAAAATACTTATACCTATCCACACATATACAATAATTGGTACACATCTTTTACTTACATAATAATACATCAAATGAATTATATCTAACACTAATGAATTAACATAGTATCTTCCAAAGCAACCAATTCTGCTTTCACTTCATTCATCTCATAGGCATACACATTTATTCAATTCCTATAAATTCTGGAAATACCACATTTGAAAGAGTTGAGAATTATAAATTCTTAGTAGGGATTTAAACCACATAAAAATGATTAAGAAAACTATAGGGTTTCGCCTGCTGTATATGTCATACAAAAAACTGTTTCATGGTCAATATTAATTCTTTCTTTCTAGAATATGGATAATTCATAACTCAACCTCAAGTATTAGGCTTGCTAATAGCCATTTAATTAATTCTAGGCTTTCTATCTTATTTTAACAAGCACTAGACTCCTTATCAATTACATGCTCACGTGTCTTAATATCATAGGGCTTTAACCTTCTTTAAATCATTTTTTCTTACATGGTCTCATATCTTGAGGCATAGCCCTCTTTAACTTTCATCATCAATGGCCATTATTATGAGTGAGAGCTCTCCCTTGACATAGGGCGTCCCTAAACATAAGTGGTTATCCCACACCTTTTTGATGGATTCCACTCAACATATCCACACCCTTTTGGTGGACCATATCCACAAAGTGGACCTTAGGTACATGTAAAACTTTCATGGATCACGTGCCTTTTGATCATTCCCTTGGTGTTTTCTTTCTCATTTCTTTTCTAATCTTTCCAAATCACTTCCTTTTCATTTTTCTTCTCTTAAGAATCATTTCCAAGCTTAGATTATATCTTCCACTTTACTTATAGTGAGCATGTAATTGACATAAGTGTGATTGCAAGGCAATTACATATTCTTGGGCCATTCGTCAAGCACAAAGCTTTACTATCATAATTTTATTCAATGGCCATATATCATTTACTTACTTTCATTGGCCATACATCTTCAAGCCCAAGACTTTAACATCATAATAATATTTAATGGCCAAACATTATTAGAATTAATACATAATTATCATTCTTACTATGAAATCACAACTTGAGTCATACCTTGACAGAGGGGTTTCTAAGTCATAACCCCACATTGTATCCTTCAAATGGTTATTCCTACTTTCTAAAAGCTAAGCATTCCCAAAACCCTCCACACCTTAGATAGAATGTCATCTTCTATCTTAATGCCTACTAATCCAAGAAAGGACATTAGCCTAGTGTCCTAGGCTAGCAATTTAAACATGCTTTCTTCTATGTTCCTATTCTCTCCCAACCACTCCAAATCACTTTATTTCTCATTCAAGCTAGGTTTATTTAGCATTCTATATGAGGATTATCAATAACCTTAAAATCTCTAGTATGGTCGTGCACCACACCTAGGAATACTAGGGCTTTTCTTTCATATTTTACACTAGAAATACATCAAGAGACACTAAAACATATAAGTCACCTAAAAATGCTAGAATGTTTTATTTTAAATCATCCTTAGGCCATTCAAGGCCGTGGCCTTCACTTCAGGTTAGAAGAATCCCTTTTTCACATTTTTATTTGCAATGCCTATGAGAGACACTAGATTATCTAAAAACCACTAAAATTTGATTTAGTTACATAATTACCCCTTGACCCTAAGGTGGCTATGGGCTTGCTAGGTATGCATCATGGACTTCTAATTAAACTTCTCTAAGGAAAGCATACTAAAATCTCCTTAGATTCTATAAATTTCTCTAATCACTAGTTAACTCATATCTTTCCTTTTAACATACTCTAAGGCCGTGACTCACCTAGAACATAATCAAGGACATAATCAAGCTAATTTGTTGCTATTTAACTATAAATAAATATAGAACATTATTAAGACATTACCAAGACATCAGCTTCATTTCTTCTTAACAAGAATCAAATTAAAGTAAATAAATCACAAATTTTTTTGCCTCTTGAATCCTAATATGGCCATGAACCTCGTAGAGGTTCATCAAGAAAATTTTAAGTTATTTGAGTATAGTTATACCTCAATCAACATTATAACATTATAGATAACTCATAAACAACTAAATCATTCATATAGGTTCTCTTGAAGCTATCATGGCCGTGCCCACCATAAAGTGCTCTATATCACTTTCCAAATTCTTCAAGCATGATAAGTCATAGATAGACATCCACACTTCAAGAAAACCTCAAAACATAGTTTCTTGACAAGATTTAAGTCTAAACATGTAATTATTCACATGAACCCTAGACAAGCTTCATGGAGGAAATAACAACCTACATCAAAATCATGCTTAAATCTAACACAAACTTAGCTAATCTCGTTATCAATCATCCATATTCAAGCTTAAAACTCATATAGATGGAATTTCACAAATCCAAGAATAACAACCCACCATGAATCTCAGGGTTTTTCAAGAAGAAAAAGTTAGGTTTAAGTCCTTACCTCTTGATCTCAAGCTTCCTCCCCTTTGATATTGGTTTTTTCTCCTTTTTCTTCTTTTTTTTTTCCTTTTTCCCCCATGCTTGGTCATGGACATGGCTTCTCTCCTCCCTTTTCTTTCTTTTCTTTTCCTTTCCCCTTTCTCCTTAGTTGGCAGTGGGTTTTGGGAGCTTTTGGGAATTATTTGTTTGTTTATTACCTAAGCTAATTTGGCTTTGTTAGGCAAGCCAATAAGAAGCCTCTATTTTGCCTCACTCTTATCCACTTCATGATGGCCTCATGATGACTTCTAGTTAGGATGTAACCTACTTGGTTAGATTGGAACTAATTTAGTTAGGTTTGAGCTAGATAAGAGTAACTAGGTTAATTTAGTTTAGTTTCTCTAACCAAATAATCATTACTTTTCTGGCCAATAGTTTTTTTCTAAATGTCAAGACATTATTGGCCAAGCTTCCAACCAATCACATGCTTTCACTTGTCACCATTCTATTGGCTAACCCTTGCCAATAACATGTTTCCAAGTGTCAAGCCCAAATTGGCCAAGATTTTAACCAATCACACATTGTCAAGTGTCACAACCTCATTGGCTAAGATTCTAGCCAATTACATGGTGCCAAATGTTACAAGCTTATTAGCCAATTTTTAGTCAATTACATGGCGCCACTTGTCACTATTTCATTGGTAAATTTCTAGCCAATTCTAGGCCTCTACATGGCACTTTTTCATTGGTCAAATTTCATCTAATGACATATTTCCACATGTCATGTTCTAATTGGTTAGTTTCATAAATATTACTTTTTTATTAATTTTATTATGCTATTATCATCTAATTAAATTCTAAAGTGACCAAAAATACATTAGTGGACTCACCGGTCAATATTAGCTAACCATTGATTCTCTAATTTTTACTGGACAAAAATGTCCTTATTTACAGCTTCAAAATTACTAAATTATCCCTATTCAGTTTTTACTATTCCATTGGGTATTTCAACTGATACTTTATTTTCTTGGATAGTTTTCAGTGCTCTCTTCAATTTGGGCAGTTTCATTTTAACAATAAAAGTTAAACAAGATAAAAAAATAGACATAATTGTTATATTAACTATTAGGGTAATTAGGGTTATGTATTTTGTTTTAAGTTAGGGCAAATGTTACAGTTTGGAATAGCTCGGCTGTAGTTCTAAAGGAGGAGTGGAGGAGAGTGGCAGTAAGAAGTCTAAAGAGGACTTCTAAAAGGGTTTGGGTTGTGATTTTATGTATATTGGTATGAAAATTTAGGGTTTTATACTGAAAAAAATGTGAGAAAAACGTCATTGCAATCATAATGGCATTTTGTCAAGCCCGTTGCGACCGTAGCACTGTTACATTGCGGCCATTGTCGATGATTTCCAATCACCCCGTTTTCGCAGGGTGTTGTGGTATCGGAAGCCTTTGGTATTGTTTTGTTGTGGCCGTAACATGTTATGGGTTGCAATTTCAATCCTTGATGTCATCTATTTTCAGGTACTAGAGGTGGGAGATACCGAGGTTGTACTACAGAATTGTGCAAATTTGTGTTTGTTTTGGATGTTTAAGGTGTGGAAATTGTGGAGGAAATACTGTATAAGTAACCCTTCTAATGCAAAGACTTGTTTACTACAATTAGAACTAGATTGATGTTTTAATCCTATGTATACCATAAATTGAATTGATATAAGGGATATACTACCCACTATGCATTAATATTGGATTGTCATGCATATTAAATCAGAAACATGTATGTTATTAATGAATAATTCAACTTAACCATACCTAAACTTAACCTAAGTGCATGTTTGGTATGATGGAAAGAAATAGAATGGAAATGGGAATGGGCCCATTCCCATGTTTGATTGAAAAATAGGAAATAAAATGCTCATTTTTTAGGAAATCTTTATTCTCTTCATTTGAGGAAATGAGCATTTCATTCCATTTCATTTTCATTCCCACTCTCACTCTCTCTCCTATTCCCATTCCATTCCCTTCTTTTCCATGATATTGAACATGTACATAGAGAGACAACTGAAATTTATAAAAAATTTATTGAGTCACCAACAATTTTTATTTAATTAGTAAATAATTAAAAAAACCTTTTATTTTAAAACAGGACATTTAAATTCAAGATTGAATTCTGGAGTCTAATTATGTATAAGGAATTATAGAAATTTAATCTTACTACATTTTTCATACATCCATCATAATACGGTTAAATTAAATTTATTATGTAAATTATTTATAACAGTTAAAATGTTTAAATTACCCTTTAAAGCAAAAAATAAAATAATAAGATAATTAATAAAAAATTAAATTTAAATTTTTACAATTTGGGATTAAAAGAACCTCTTTTATATATCATATTGATTGGCCAATTTCTTTTGGTCCTTACTCGGATATCCCTATACCCTTTGAGTATAAAACTAATCCCTTTTTAGGTATTGAATTTGTCCCTTCCAACAATGCTTTTCACTTAACTCAAACTTACTTATCACTTAAGTTATAACCTGTTGGCATTGATAAATTAACTATTCAAACTTTTAGGTTTTAATAGCAAAATTATGTGGTTTGGGATAATTTTAAAATTATGAGGAAAACTATTAAATTTATTTATTGAAATAAATTTAAATTTTAAATCATTGTTAATTTCATATTTACGAAAAAATATATTATCATTAAATATATCTATTGTATTTATTTGAAATATATTTATAAAGCTGAAAGATGTATTCTAACGTAATATTACTATTAATTGATTTGATTTATTTTATGATATGATGTTATGTTATTTTATTTAAAGTAACTAATTATATATTATTCTAATTTTGATTAATTTTATATTATAATTTCTTATATTATTTATTAAAGAAATAAAATTAATTTTACTCATTAAATTTATTTTTATGATGAAATGATAAAAAAATTACATATTATCCAATAAAAAAATGTTTAAGAGATTCGTAAAATATTAATAATTTAATAATATGTCATAGAATTTCTTATATTTTAAATATCTTAAATTCAAATAATAATACTATAATTAAAAAATTTTACTAATTCGGATTGATATTTTAATTTATTATAATTTATAATAATCAATAAGCATATTACAATTAAAAAAACATATTATAATATTCTTATACGCATAAAAAAATTATAAAAGTCAATAATTAATTAAATTAAAATAATAATACATTATTTTGTCTTTATAGGACAAAAAATTAATTAATATAGTAAAATGTAATTGTTCTCACATAAAAGTTGTATAACTCATTATTTTTTATTATTTTATTATATCATATAAAATAATTTTATATTAAAATATGTCATGAGATTTAAATTATTTATCTTGAAATTATAATATAATATTTTTAAACTAATTATTTTTTTTAAGTTTTAAAATTGTATTATAATGATCAAATTCAATAATTAATTAAAAATTAAAGTAACAATAATACATTATTTTGTCTATGCAAAGCTCGGGTTAAAAAACATTTGCAAACAAAACTTTAATTAATGATGTCAAATATAATTCTGCTCGCATAAAAGTTGTAAAACTCATATAAGTTTTTTTATTATTTTATTATAAAATAAAAAAAAATTACATTAAAATATAGGAAAATGCCATTTTTAAGGAATTCAGTTTTGTAAAAATCCTATGAATTTAAAGAAGTAAAAAGTTGGGAGACGTGGGAGAGATAAAATGTGGTACTCTATTTTGGTTGAAAAACAAAATGCCATGTCATTTGTAAAATATTGTAGGAATTGATTTCGTGGTATAGGATCAGATTCAAATTGTTTATCTTAAAATTATGATATAAAAGTTTTAAGTCAATTATCTTTTATTTATTACATATATTAATGTATTATATATTTTGGATGTTATTCCGTGCATAGCACGGGTGCTAATATAGTTAAGATATAATAATTATAAATTTTTAGCCTTTTATTAAGGATATAAATAGATATAGATGGATTAATTAATATCAATAAATAATTATATATAATATCTCGATAACTAATTGATTAAAATTTAAATTTTTAAAATATAATCAGTTCTGAATATTTTTTTAAATATAATTTATTATAAATATAATTACAAGTTCTATTCATAAAAGAAGAATCCATTCATACCCTTTTCTAGTATGTTTTTTCTCCTTCGTACTTTTCTACATGGTCAATTGTTATTCATGGTCCATTGCGCATTCTACTATTGTTTGTGGTCGCCATTTACTTAGTTTATTCCCTTTTGTCACTTACCTTTTGATTTCCTTTAGGTTTATTTTTCGTAAAATAATTTTATCTTATAGTTGATTTTTTATTTATTATCTATTCTTTTTTCTCGCGATAGATAAATTGGTGCCTTTTTTTTGTAATTATTCAAAAAAGTAGGTAAGGAGTACGATATTTGATTGGTAAAACCTTAAACTTAATAGAGTTGCGTTACCTCTGGATGTATTGCTTTTCAACCAAACTGTAAATAGAAATTTTCTTTTTTTTTATTTTTTTAAATATTAAGACTTGATTAAGGATTTTTTATTTAGATATTACTATTGTAAAATCAATAATTTTGCATACTTCTCTTCTTATATTTACTATTTGTATTCATTTAAATTGGTTTTATTATTCTACTTTAATTAATCATAAAAATATAGGCAAATATGTTGGAAAAACTTCATGAGAGCATATATTCTCTTACTACGATGTATTCAAAATCTTAATCCATTATTTGTTTTCATTTTTTTCAATTTACCAGTTCAAGCTGTGTTATATGGTATTTAATACATTATAACATATGTTTCTTTCAAATCATGATATAAGATTTCTAAATTAATTAGTTTTATCTATTATTTATAGAATTTAATATATTATATCATATTTTATACTATTTAGTGTATGGCACAAGTATTTTCGGCAAGTGACACACTCACAATAAAACACATCTCCTTGATTAAAATTTAAATTTTGAAATTATAATCAATTTTGAATATTATATTTGTTAATAAAAATAATTACTCAGTGAAATATTCAATATCTAAACAAAGTTGATGCCACAGTTAAAATAATTTAAAGTGATACAATTAATTTATATAATTTAAATAATTATTTTAAATTTTACACAATCAATCTCTAACATGAGACAAATTCAAATTCAAAGTGATACAGTTTTTGAACAATTATCATTATTTAAAACAAAATTAATATTTAAAGAAGTATTTTAAGAATCATTATTAATGTATTTTATTAAGTTTTAATAAAGTATTTTCCTTCTTTATCAATAAGCATTGACATCATTAGTGTCTTAATAAATATTTAAAATTATAATTTAATACTCTAATTATTAACATTTTAAATATTTCATTGATTGGCTTATTTTATAAAATAATTTCATATTAATGTATTATATTTAAAATAACTAATTAAATATTATTTTAATTCTAACAATCTTAATAATAAAATCTTGATAACTAATTTATTATAATTCAAAATTTGAAATTATAATCAATTTTGAATATTCCTTTAAATATATTTTATTATAAATATGCTTACATTAATCAAATAGATGATAAGTTATAAATATTATAAATTAAAATTTTAAAATTATACTGAATATTTTTTAAATATATTTTATTATAAATATAAATTTTTTTTTACTTTTTTTAATGCATTATATCAACTTTCATATTAATGATAATACAAAATCGTGCATTTAATATTGATTATTACTAACATTTATTTATTATTATAATTCGATTAAAATACCTGATTATAATCATACACATATATTTATTATAATCAACATTTATTTAAAAGTTATAATACATTGGTGACTCATTTTTTAGATGAAGAATTTTTATCCTTTTTTAAAAGAAATACATCACTCTTATCATGCTGTTTCACTGAAAATGGGTTAAGAATTCGATCCATATTAGCATAGGTAATCCTAAATCAACAAAGTATTTTTAACTTTTTTTGAAAAAAAAAAAAGGCATGAGCATGAAAACATTTGTAGCATCATCATTAAATAGAATATTAATATACTATGATGTTTATGGTAGACTAATATGGTGTTTTGTATATAATAAATTTTAAATTTTAAATTTAATTATCAATAAAGATTATTATTTTTGTAAGCTTTTCTATTCAAAAATATCTTTCATAAATGACAAAAATTATTATAAAAAAATAATATAAATTAAGATCAGCATTAATCACAGATGTCATCACCAATTATAAATGCTATCCAATTTATTATTTATTTTTTTAAAAAAATTATAGAATCAAATCAATTTTTACTTTATATTTTCAAAAATAATTTTATTACACATTATTACATATTTATATATGTTAGAATACTATTTTTTCTTAAATTCAAGAAATTTTATTTTTTTGTTGTAACGTATATACTACTTAACATACTTTTTACTTTTTTTGTCATAAACTCAATGATTCATTGTCATAAGTCATAATATATTATTATTATTGTATTTTTTAAAAAATAATATATAGTTATTTTAAAATAATTAAATATGATTATTATGATATCTTATTGAGCAAATAGTTTTTAATAATTTATTTATAATATATTACTTTTATATCTTTTTCATTTTTTTATAAAAATTTATAAAGTGCAAAGTATGAAAAATGTTATTGCAAAATTTTATTTTTTTTCATAACTATAAGAACTTTAATAATTCACATTATCACAGCACATGAAGACAAAAAAATTCAATAATGCAACTAATTATTTACTTTTACTATTTCTTATGATTTATATTAAAATTAGACTAAAACTTTTAATTTGGTGAATAATATTATACCAGTTATATTATATGTGATTATGTCTTAGTTAGTGTATTTTAATTTGGTGAATAATATTATACCAGTTATATTATATGTGATTATGTCTTAGTTAGTGTATTGTGTTTATTAATAATATATATACATATTTAATGAGTTTTGTTAAATTGAAAATAGAAAAAATTTATAAAATATTTTATTTGATTTATCTCTGTATTTATGTAAAATCAAATGATTATAGAAAAAAAAAAGTTGTATTTTTATTATTTATTTACTTTCTAGCTTGTTTTTTGTGTAGGATTTAAATATATATTATTTTTACTATAAATTTAACAAATAAATATATATTATATTTATAAAAAAATAATTTAAATTAACTGTTAGCTCAAAAATATTTTATGATGAA
Organism: Castanospermum australe; assembly: GCA_019955255.1. Lineage (NCBI taxonomy): Eukaryota > Viridiplantae > Streptophyta > Magnoliopsida > Fabales > Fabaceae > Castanospermum > Castanospermum australe. The sequence goes on from NSJW01000076.1 coordinate 45,700, forward strand.
ATATTATTTATATACTTGCTCAAATTTATATACAGAGAGAAACAAGAAAACATATTCATTTAATAAAGTTAAATTAAAATTTTATTTCGATACTCAAAATTTTGACCATTTAATTCAAATTATACTAAATGAACATATTCTTTTATTTTTTAATATAAAACTGAATAAAAATATAAGTGATATTTCATCACAAAACAGTTAATAGACTAACAATTTAGTTATAAAATTTGTCAGGTTCTATGTAAGATATTTTTTTTCTATGGATATTATTTCAAGTTTCATATATAGTATTTTTCATAATGACATTTTAAATATTTATATTTACATATATTCATATGCAATTCTCTATGAATATTTTTTCATACATTATATATAAATTTATAATAGATTTATTATTTTTAATTATTATTTGTATATATTTAAAGTTATATAATAATATTTTTATATTATGTATCGTACGGATAAAAATCTAATCAATCATTAATTTTGCCTTTAAAATCAAATTATTTAATTAATGATTATTCTTGAATTTGAGCTTAGCCTGTAAAAATTTCTAAACAAAACTAAAATGGGCCCAAATGGGTTTGGAAATATAAAGGGCTTGGAATTTTCAAAGAGAATTGAGTAATTGATTTGGGTCATTGTTAATATTTTTTTCATTTTATTAATTTTTTTAATAATTTTATAAATTCAGAAAAAATACAATATTCACAATAATGAGTTATAATTTAAGATAAAAGAGGAGAGAGACAGTGAGTTGAGAAAATAAGAAGAGAGATAGTGAGTTGAACAAAAAGAGAGATAATGAGTTGAGAAAAAAAAAATAAAAGAGAGTTAATGAGTTGAGAAGAAAAAATAGAAATAAGATGATGGATTGAGAAAGCAAAATAGAAACGAGATAATGAGTTGAGAAAAAAAAGGAAAAGTGAGATAATGAATTGAGAAAAAATAGAATGAGGGATTGTACAAGAGTGAAAGGAGGATAGCTAATTAATTTATTTTTAAAAAAATTTTAACTCAATAAAATATCTTAAATATCTTTGAATTTTTTGCTTTTAGAAAGTTATCATGAGGTAGAATAAGATTATAACATTATGTAGAATTTAAAAATTAATATGGATTACATATAACTTTTTTTAACATATAATATGTTTTTAAGATATAAGTAAATATCAATTATTAAATTAGATACATATAAATATTCAATTTATCTTATATTTATCATGTAAAATTATTGTGATAATATCATATTATTCAAGATTATATTAATAAAATTTGTATTTTACAAAATGGTTATCTAATTATGTAAATGTACAACATTACTCGTCGAGAATGTAATGGGCCAATTCCCGAGCGGGTTAGTGTTCAACCTTCAAAAAGATGAACTTTTACAAGTTGAGTATATTCAGATCCAATATAGTTGGATCGATATGATAGCCTAATAAGCCCAAGATGCTTAAAGAAAAAGTTCTAGGGGTAGAAATCGAATTGGGTTCCCAAACCCGACTCTACTGACCAAGGACCAACCCTCACACAATACATGGGGACAGTTGTGGGTTAAGACATGTGTCACCCTCCAATAGGTGGAATCACTAACAAAATGAGGAGGTAATCATAAGTGGGCCCAGACTTAATCATCCGAATCAATATACTCAAAAAAGGGAGTCATGATTTACCAATTCATTCACTCATACTCTCTTACTACTCTTCTTCCCCTCTTCTTCCATCTTCTGACTTAATTTTCAGAATACCTTGGCAGGTAACCACCATAACTGAGAAGGGAAGCTTTGGAGCAATGGAGTTTACCCTGCGTCAAGAAGGATGAAAGGCTCAAGATGCTAGCTGGAACAGTAATTATTATTGAACCAACTCACCATTTATGAGTTTGGTTAAGTCGGATTATGCATATTCATGGATGGACCCAATGAGTTGAAGACCCATATTGCTAACATAATAAAAGGTTCAAATTTTATGTCCCATTTTTTTTTTATCTCTAACTCTATCCCCTAATTAAATATTAATAACTCAATAATAATAACTTCTTTTTAAAATGAGATATTTTTTTACTAAATTATTAGTATTTAATTGAAAGGACAAGATGAGTCGGATATAGAAGATTTAAATCTCATAATAGAATAATAAATGCAACAAATTCAATGCTACTGCATAAATTATAACATTTTAACACATAACGATGTGACTTTGTAGTCTCAATATCCCAAATAATGTTACACCTTATAAGAACCTAAAAAAAAAAAACAACACTTTAGAGCCTAAATTGTGTATGAATAGTTTCATAGCCTTTTTGAGACTACACTTAGTTGCATAGTTGTATATATATATAGACTTAGCTTTAAAAATATTTAATCTTTTACAACTATTAATTAGTAAAAGCAAAATAGTAATTCGGTATATCTTATAAGAATGCCGTGCATGCCACATATACACGGCTAGTTATTATTGTATGAGCCTAGAGAACCTATAAAAATGAAAAACAAAAAAGTAGTTTAAGAAAAAGGGTCCTAATCTATTATATATATAAATATATATAAGGGTTTGATAAAAGTGATGCTACTCCTATGCAACCAATTAATCCTGATGCTACATTTTAGGGTAGCTAATCAAAACATTATATATGGCAATTTCATCCATACCTCAAGAACCAACCAAATCAATTATTTGATACCGTACAAAACTATCATCATTTTGATCCTTGGTGACAATTCCCTTCCTACCCCAAAAACTTCCAAATGCAAACTCTCCCCTCTGATAAAGCTCCTCCATCACCTTTTCAACTTCCTCCATACAACAACCACACCTGTGTCCAGCATCTGCAAGTGCCATCTCTGCTTGAATTCTAACAGATTGTTCATCATGAATTCCCACAAGCTCTTCTTCGTAATAAGCTCCCATTTCTCTCTGCATACCTCTCTCATCTCTCTTCCTTTGGCCAAGCTTTTTCTTAGCATGTTCTCTCGTCCTCCTGAAGAGACTGCAGGGAAGCTTGAGCAGCACAAAGACGAGGACCTGCAGAATCAAGCACTGGCAGCAGCACGATATCACAACACAATCCGCGCACAGCATGTTCCAATCTTCCATGGCCGTTGAGAAAGAGAGGAAGAAGGAGGTGGTGGCGTTGAAGGAGATGATTAGAAGGAGGCATGGCCGTTTAAAGAATAGGTTCCTTCTCCCCTATTGAGGTCTTAGCGAGGACCAAGCAAGAACAAAAATAATATGAGGAAAAAGCAAAGATATTGGGGAGGGAATAGTGATGAGTGATGACCCCTGCCTTCAAATGATTTGGTAGTAGCCTAAACGCAAACTATAGCTTCTGAATTGGGGTTATCGTATATAATAGAGTATTAAAAGTCAAGGAAACATCTAGCTGTCAATAAATGATTGCGTAACTGCCAGTTTTCGATGCAAAGATTTCTCTCCAAGCTTCAAACTGTTGGCGTGGGACTTCACTTTTAATGGAAGGTCTCTCTCTCTCTCTCTCTCTCTCTCTCTCTCTCCTCTCAACTTTGTACAAGACCGAAACAACGGCGATACAAAGTGAAAATTAAAGCTGTTGAAAACAATAGTGGAACTGTGCAAGTTGCTTCCTTTCGTCACTTCTTGTCTTGCCTCCTCCTTTTGTCTTGCCTTTATCACAAACTATTGAACCAATTGAAATTACACAAACCTCCTTCAAGTTTAGTCAGCAATCAGCATACGCCCATCAGCATAAATCCAACTTTGTTGTGTAACCCTGCATGTGGAAAATGTATGATTTGATGAACTATTGGACATATTTTATAATCTTTGATAGGCATTAAGATTAATTTCACGAATATGATGTAGGTGTTGTAGAAGATAATATTAAATAATATTTGATATATATTTGATGTTGTGTGACTTTGCATTAAATAGTAAATAATAGAGTCAATACATTAAAAATTGTCAACAGAAAAATAAGAGGAAGAAGCCTCTCTGATATCAGAGCCTGGTTTCGGTCCAGGGACCTGTGGGTTATGGGCCCACCACGCTTCCGCTGCGCCACTCTGATTGATGTTGCCAATGTCATCGAGTTTTTTATTGAGTCAAATTTAATGCCTTCTCTCGACAACACCTTCCCCAAAGGCAGGCTTGCTGCTGCGGTATTTGGTTGAGAAAATAATCCTCTGGAGGAGAAATATAAATCAAGAACAGTGTTCTGATCCGTTATGGATTATTGAAATTAGAGGGTCAACAATGGTGGCAAGATGGCTTGCTACTGTCATTTTGATTCAGTTTAGCATTATAGCATGTATGCCATTCTTCCACATATTTCACCTAACTCTTAGCAGGTGCTGGCAGGAAGATGTCTACCTGATTGTAATATATACATGGCTCATCTTCAATGTTATTTCGAATAGTAGTAAGGTAGATATTTGGCTCATCTTTTCCCTATGCATATTGAGGTGATTAATTGTTGTTATTATAATTGCTATGTTGAAATTCATACATGAATGTTGTTTTTGTAACTGCTTTGTTTTGATTATGCAATCATGTTGAAGTTGCTTTAAGTAGATTTTTCACAATATGGGAATAAACTTGCTAAAAAACTTACTTGGACTCTTGATGCGGCAAATGAATTAGTTGCTAGTGTGGAAGAGATATTGGTGTTGGTTGGAGGGCAGGGGTAGAAATAGGTTAGGATAGGTAAGGCTTTCTTTAAATAGGTCTGACTTATTTTGTAAAATACTAGACCTAAGCTTGATCTATTATCTGACATAAGTTTTTTTTTTTGGGATCAGCATGACCGTTTCATGAAAATACAAAAGGTTAGCTTGACACAGCTTAGCTCTAGCCTATTTAACTAGAAGCTTTTTGTTAGAATATATTTAGAATATCTTTAAAAGATCTTTAGAATATATTGTGAAATTAATTAGTGTTTTAATTGATAAAGCAATTTATTAGTCATATCATAATTTAATTATATTTCCTGATTTATTTCCTTATTTGATTAGGATTACTAGAATATAAATAAAGGTTAATGCTTTGTCTTTTGTAACATATCAACACATATAATATATTTATCATATTGTTCTCTATTCTTCTTTCTTCTTTCTCCCTACATAAACCTTATAAATTCAACATAGTATCAGAGAGGTACCATCCGCTTTGAAGTGTCCATGTTTTTTTCGCTGTGTCGAGTTCTATAGAACTCTTTTATAAATTCTCCTTTATTGTTTTCTCAACCTATTTTCTCTACTTTTTTACTGTTTATCTCCTTTCCAACGCTAACATAGCATCGAGAGGGAGTGATAATGATAGTAGTGACTTTTCAATACTAGTGTTCATGATATTATCTTCTCATCAACGATCATTCCGATAGTGATTTCTTTCCCACTGATGAGTCATATTAGTGGTGTCTGTTCAATACTAGTGTTTGTGATGTTATGTTCCTATCAACGATCATTCCGATGATTATTTTTTTCCCACTGATTAATCATACCAGTGGTGACATCTCTTCAATACTAGTATTTGTCATATTATTCTCTTCCCATCGACGATCATTCCGATGGTAATTTCTTTCACACTGATGAGTCATATCAGTGATGGACTTTTCAATACTAGTGTTTGTGATGTTATCTTTCTATCGACAATCATTCCGATAGTGATTTCTTTTCAGTAATGTTCATCTCCAGCTCCAGCATCCTGAGTTGTGTTTCAGCCATAGAGTTCATTTTATGTTTATGTTATTTAATTAAAGTATTTATTTGTAACAAGCTTAAAAGCTTAGTAAGCTTTAACTTGAGGGGGAATGTTAGAATATCTTTAGAAGATCTTTAGAATATATTGTGGAATCAATTAGTGTTTTAATTGATAAAATAATTTATGAGTCATATCATAATTTTATTATATTTTCTGATTTATTTCCTTATTTGATTAGGGTTACTAGAATATAAATAGAAATTAATACTTTGTCTTTTGTAACATATCAACACATTTAATATATTTATCATATTATTCTCTATTCTCCTTTCTTCTTTCTCCCTACCTAAACCATATAATTTCAACACTTTTATCAAAACCTAAGTCTAATAAAGTCGAAAATAGATTACGTCATATATCCTAGATAGGCCGCCTATCCTAATGGTGGACTGAAAGGCCGTTATGAAGAGGTATTGATTTACACATGCTAAAATCTAAACTTTCAGGAGTGCATATTGAGTAGGTTGACATTGCAATAAAACTGAAAGTCATGAAGCGTAATTTTTATTGCATTGTTGAAGCTTTAATTAATCCAAATATTAATTGGAATTTGTGAGCAAGTAATGATATTTGAAAGGCTTACTTGCAGGTAATATATGATTTAAATTATTTATTTCATGTCAATTGAATTATTGTAGTAAATACTTGCAAATTACAATGTTTAGTTTAAGTATTTCTTATCAATAATTTCCTATACTAGTATGCGCAGGCTCATATAGGTCTAATTTTCATGTAAATAATTAGTAATATAATAATTTGTCAATGGACTTTCCACATGAATGTATTTCTGAGACATACAATCGCATGAATGAATGTTGAAAATGTCGTTTGATCAAGCTTTGGCAGCTGATTTTTTATTTAATTTTTACTTATTTATTGATTTTCCCATTTGAATTCACTTATGAAAAATGGGACTAACTTGAGTACTAAATTAAATTATATAAATTATATGGAAAGTAGGATTAAGTTAGAATTTTTTTTAATAGATTAAAGATATATTATGTATATAAAAAGATGTATAAAAATATAATAGTTTGTACAAAATAAAATATTTTAAAAATAATATTTTTTATTTTATATTATGAGTATAATAGTTATTTTATTTTATTCTCATACGATTCTTCGATCAATTCTAATATACCAAACATGAAAATAGATTAGAATCATCGTTCCATTCTTAACCATATATACCAAACATATATACTATGAGAATGAGTATATTCTATCCCTATTCCTACTCCCATTTACATTCCCATTTAGCTTTAGATATCTTTCCTAAATACTTATCTCTAATGTTCTAGTCATGAAAGTTTCAAAATCTAATTTATCATGTTACTATAAATTTTTTAATAAGATTACATGACCATTTTTATAATAAATACCTTTGAAACTTATTTTATATCATGTGTTACTGATATTTAGTAAATTCTTGGGACAAACACTTTGTTTTGAAACTTTCCTTCGTAATGAATATTTTTGGAAGATGAATTTTTGTATATGATTCAAACAGGTTAAATGTAATATTGACGAAGGATTTTATATGGATGATTTATGATGGAATGATTATCGGCATATGAGACCATTGGAAATTGATTATTATATTTGGGCTATGGAAAAGTATGTTTTTCTTGGGAAGAATTTTGGACAAACGCTGCAGCTAGTGGTAGTATAGGCATTAGCCTGAGTGCACTTTGTTTGGATACCCTATGAAGCAGGGGTGATGCTAACTTGGCATGTGGAACCAAAGCGCTTGTTTAGTATCCCTAGGTAGACATTTTTTTGTTTGAATTTGAGACTTCCCCACATGTCTAACATGATAATTTTTTGTTGTTATTTATAGTATGACACATTTCAACATTTCTGACATTAATTATGATCATTTGAATATTTTTGATTACCCATGAAACTGAGTTTGGATGCTTAATGTTTACTTTGATGTATTCTAAAAATGTATTTTATTTACACGGAAGTTATAAGAACATTTTACCTATTGAGAATCTTATGCTTAAGCTTGTTCCTTTATTTGTTATAGTTTATATTATTTTTTTATTAAATTTTGTGACTCTCTCCATTACTTTTATATTTTTTAGATAGCAATATTTGTGAACACTAAATTTTATCTGGACTCACTGAATCATTTAAAAAAAATACAAAAAAAAATATTAATAATGACTCAGACTTAAGTGTTAACCTTTTTTGAAAGACCTTAGACTTAATTTCCTTTAAAAAACTCAAACTCAATTCTTTAGTCTTCTAAATCTTTGTACCCATTTGTTTTGTTTGGAATCCGTTATAGTTATTTCTTACAGGTTAAGCTCAAGTTCAATAGGTATTATTTTGAGAGGTAAAATTAATTTGAAATAATTTATAATTTATAATTTGATTTTTAAATTAATGAAAGAAAATAATTACTGATTGCCTTGACTAACTGTGGTGATTAATGAAAATAAATGAAAAATTAAATGGGTTAGATTTATGAAAGGGAGGAAAACTTAGAAGACTTAAAAAAAGAGTTAGAAGGAGAGGAGAGATTTGCACAGAAAGAGACGGCTGAGATGGGTGGTAGATAGAGAATCTACTTACAGCTAGGGGTTAGTTTGGTATAGAGATAAAAAATAGAAGTAAATATTCATGGAATGAGTTTTGTATATAAATATATATTAAAAATTTATTTTATAAAATTTATCTTATTTTTATTCTCGTACCAAACATACACTAAAGAGAGAGTAAAGGGTTGAGAAAGGAGGCACTAGCCTATATGAAATGGATTAGGAGAGTCATTAAGGTGGCGATTTTTTTTTTCTTTTTCAGCAAAGAAAGAAAGATTTCATCTTATTTTGTGAAGGTAAGAGTATCTCGAATTCTTAACCTTAAGACTTTGATATTCTTATAAAATTGATGTTCCATACAAGTCATCTACAAAGTTACGACAAATCGAATTCTTAACCTTAAGACTTTGATATTCTTATAAAATTGATGTTCCATACAAGTCATCTACAAAGTTACGACAAATATTTGAACATAAAGAAATCGCATCTTGTTCTTTTGGGTTTTCTTTCATATCCTTATTGTACCTGTATCGTGTTTCTGCAGTTTGACTGGATTTATGTAGGTAGGCTTTCATGATTGAGATTCACTTTTGTCTTTAGCTTTTTCTAAATGGGTCGGTTGTTCTTATGTTATTGAGTTTAACATAAAATTGTTGCAGCTCTTTAGATCACTTTCAGGGTACAAGAACATGGGAGAAATTGAAACTTGTTTCATTATTATGTTTGATTGTTTTATTTTTCGTTTTTTACTGTATAAAAATAATGAATTTATTGATTAATCCCACTTGAGATTGATGCACGTTCCAATACTTTGAATTTTGATATTATTAATATGTGAAGTGTAGTTGGTGTTTCGTTAAATTGCCATCTGTTCTGGTATTGGTAATAGTAGGTGGTTCTTTCGTGTGCCTAGTTTATTTTTCATTCCAATCATATACTACTTCTTTTGTTTTTACCTTGTTTTATTTGACTTATTTGTCAAATGAAGTAGAGCTTGTTTAAATTTAAACTCGTAATTTAATATTTATTAAATATCTTACAATTCATGTATCTATTGATGATGTTAATTAGATGGTTTTGCCGTCCTCAAATATAGTTTAAACTCGTGGAGACTTATTGTATGGCTTAGTGCTATTTTAAACTCCGCGCAAGATCAAATTTTCTTGGGATATTTTCCTTTTCCATATAATTAATCAAATTATTCTCTTTTTCTATAGAATCAATTAAATTAATTCTCCTTCAATTAAATATCTTTTTGTTTAGTAACTCAGTCTTTTAATTAAAATTAATCAATTCATAATTATTTTCTAAAGAACAATATGACTTTGACTTCCCCATTAGACATGGGAGATATGTAGGCACGTAATACAAGTCAAATTGTAAATATTTTATTCAATTTATTTGTTTATTCTTCTTTTTAATGTTTATTTTTTTTTTCATGCGACGACTAATAATGTTGATTGTATGGTTTTGTTATTCTCAAGAGCGATATTTTTTTTATTTAAACTTATAAATACTTTCATTAATCCTTTAGTTATTTTGTTTAAGGAGTGAAATAAATATTTTTAAAGTTATTAATAATTTACTCAATTAATTTTAAGATAACTGTTACAGACGTAACAGGAGTATAGTAGGATTAAGTTCCATAGGCTCTCGAACTCAACCTGGTTTGCAAATCATTTTTTTTATTTTTTAAAGAATTTTTTTAATAATTTTCTTATCCAATAATTATTGGTGGCGACTCTATTTTCTTTGTAAATTCTCCCATCATTTCGTTGTGTTGGACTTCAGAGACGGTCATAACAATATTGTATTTGTTTGAGGCTCTCCAACTATACAAGAGTATGCTGTTAGCCCAATACTTTATTAGACATATATTCTTTTGATGTGCTTTTTTTTTTTTTAACATGATATTTGTTATGAGTTCAAAATATGCTCTATTATCTACGGGTAGGATTGGGATGTATCCTTTGGATGATATGTTGTTTGGACTATTGGATATATGTTTATTGTGGATAAATATGTGATTTTATATATGTTAGAATGTCATATTTTCAGGAGAAACTTTGCCAAATTTTAGTTTGAATCAAAATTGTTATTATTGGCTTCTTTGGTAATATATAGGCTTGCTAGGTGGGAATGTAAACGGGATCCCACGCGGCAGGCCCGTTCACGTCATGGGTACCTATTTATAATCTACACGGGAAGGCAGATCCCAACATATATATGTAGATATATAACCATTTAAAATGATATTTTAAAATATCAATCAAAAAATATAAATGAACATTGTATATCTAAATTTTGTTTAACAATTTAAAATACTTATAAAATTAAAATAATATATCACAAATTACATATCAAATTCAATTATATTTTGTAGACTAACCTACTATTTTAATCATCTAAAAATTCACTTGACATTAATTTGATCTTTTAAAGATATTTAATATCAATTTGATTATTCAAAGATATATATAATATCAAATTAGTTCTCAAAAAATTTAAAGTAATTTCAAAATAGCCCTTTCGAATGATCATTTCAGATGACCATTTTAAAATTATTTTAAAACTTTAAAAGATTAATTTGATGTCACATATCTTTAAAAGATTATTTTGATATTATTTTAAATTTTTAAATGACTAATTGAATGTCATGAATATTTGAAAGACTAAAGTAATATCAAATAAATCTTGAAAAGACCATAATAATAATTTAATTTATTTTGTAATAAACAATTAATTTGCATAATTATTTATTATTAAAATAATATAAATTTTTTAATAATTTTTATTATTATAAACTCGTTCATTAAAATAATTCTTTATAAAATAATAAAGAAATATGAATTCTCATACACCTCAAAGAAAAAGAAAATATTATAATATGTATAAAATATTTTAAAAAAAATTTAACAGGTATCACAAATACTTAAAGAATAGGTAGTAAGATCCCTGCTATCATTTCCGTTTATTAAACATATATATGTACACGTCTCCCATCCCATCGCGGATAATCCCTGCAGATTCGCGGGGATTTTAACCATTCATATTGCTAGGTTAGTTAATATAATCTTTGTGACAGTTATTGCTTCTCAATTAGGATTGTGACGACACTTCCATTACAGTGTTGGGTGCATATCAGGTCAACAAGTGGGCAACCATAATTATTATACATAAATGATATGTTACATGATAAATATTTATTATAAAAAATAACAACCAATAAATATTTAAAGAGTGTTACCTAAAAAATGGTACTTTAGCAACACCAACTTCTTACGATGAGTGGTTGAAAGTACATGGCACAACGAGTTAGGTGAAAGAAGAAGGTTTCAATAATTGAAAGAAAGTCCATAATATTATTGATAAACTTCTAAAGTCGAATAATAAATGTACCTAAAAAGTATTTATAGCCCCAAGTGTAATCAAAATCCAAATCAAATAAGAAACTCCAATTAGATAATAGTTTTTTTAAAAAATAATAATTTATTGAAGATAAAATCTTAAAAATAAGAAAAGATTTTGTAATCCCTAAATAACATAATAATTATAAAATTTTTAAGTTATCTAAATAATATATATAAAGATAAAAGTTATAAAATTATCATGATTAAAAATAACTTAAATTATCCTAATTATACCACTATGACACTCTAGGAACTCGTGTTACACCTTCTGTGTCATACTTACTGATGCAGAGAGTCAGCGTAAAGAAAGAAAAAGTTTCAAAAGTTGAAACTTAAAACCGATAGAAAGTCTATAATATTGTTGATAAACTTCTAAAACTGAATAACAAATATAGCCAAAGAGGTATTTATAACCTACCAGTAGTCAAAATCCTAATAAGATAAAATCTTCAAAATATCAAAATATCCAAATAACATATATAATTATTATAAAGTTTCTAAATTATCTAAGTAATATAAAAATCACAAAATGATTATAATTAAAAATAAAATAAATTATCCTACGAGCCTCTAAGAACACTTTGGCTAGACTTTCTATGTTAGTATTTTCCAAACGAAGCAGCTACGCAGCTAGAGAAGGAAGGCATCATGTACATAAGCTGGAAATATCTCCTCTTTGGTCACAGTGCAGTCACGCTTATGAAGGATGCGAACTTCTAAGAACCTTCTCTCAACAGGACAAAAAGGAAACAAGGACCCAGCATGAGCAGGCAAAAACTCTATTGCAGATTTGAACCGCAGGTTCAGAGCAAACACTGACACGAAAAGTCGAAGTCTTTTGTGCTGATCTGACCCAGCCAAGACTGCACAAACTTTCCTCTCCGGAAGCACAAAGAAAAAGTGACTCTGCATGCTCAGAGGGACGCACAATATCCCAGAGATAACCTCGTTCAGAGTTTGATGGCACAAGAGCTGACCCGTTGATGAATTCATGACCAAAGCATGAACCTCTGCATTTGTTGCGTCTCTAGAAAGCATGAGCTGGAACTGGTCGTTGTTGAGTTGTGGGAAAAACGGCACACACACTCCATTGGTTGGTGGTAACAAACGAGCTTGCATGAAAGATGATTCCACCTTAGGACCTGTCTCCCACGTGCAGGTTCGAGTATCGAAGAAATGAACCTTCTGCGACTCGCCCACGACGAACAACTTGTGACCCAAAACAAAGTGGCCAAAGATGTCACGGTTGCGTTCGTAGGGAGGAGGACAGGGAAGCACTTCCCAGGTTTCCCTGCTTGGATGGTAAGCCTCGAAGGTAGCACCAGTGGTGGGAAGAACGTGAAGATAGGGCTTGCCCTGAAGCACGTAAATCTTGCCATCGATATGTGCCACCATGGGAGAACCTTTGGGGTGGTTCAGTGGGGGAATAGTGCAACTAAGCTCTACTCTGAATGAAAAGCTCCTGCACCGCAAATCGAAGACTTGGGGTGAAGGGCCAAGGTAGGAGTCCATGTGGTTTTGGAGATAACTCATTGTGGGGATTGCTCCACGCCTTAACTTTTCGCCCCCAAGAAGGTATATGGTGGATCCCAATGTGGCGTGTTTCAACCCCACAAGGCGTTTTTCTTTGAGCAGGTTCATCTTGAAACGGATGGGGGCAGCACCAGGAACTGGTTGGAGTAGGAGCTGTTCCAAGTCTATGCCTATGAGCTCTCCCGTTAACTAGAGAAATAGAAATTTGGGAGAGGAATTTGCATTGGCTTCCATCTCTCTATGCCTCAATATTATGAGAACAAAATGCTTCTTCTATATATCTTGTACTTCTAGCTGCAGGGCAAGGCCACTTATATACAAGTTCAATCCATACATTTATCTTGTTCTTGCATGCGTATAGTTATCGTTCCTATTATGTTTTATTATTTTTACCCGTGGAGGTTAATGCAATTTGGGGAATCATTATTTTAATCATGCTATTGTGATTGTGCATGCTAGATATACAATAGGACAACAAACTAGATTTATCATGTTACATGAATCTATGGTATGTGGCTTGACAAAAATAATAAATATATGTATTGGTGAAGTTATTGAAATTTATAATTGATTACAAATTTACAATAGCATAATGACGATATAAAATTATGATGCATATATGGTATAGGAATTATAGTTTGATCATCATAATATTCATATATATATATATATATATATATAATTTATTCATATATATATATAATTTGACCAGGAAGCAACCAGATCCACTTTTGACAAAGAAGGAACAGTCCTCATATTCCAAACCGTACGTCATCTGATTTATAACATATAACACACGATAGGCAGAATAGAGGTGGAATATGGGTGTGATGGCAGTAAATTCCTTGGCAAAACCCAAATGGCAGGTAGCTTTGAGTCCCAATAGTCACACTTAGGCGTACATTTCTCCTTTTCTTCAACATGTCTAAATACCTCGCAATTAAGTCGTAACCGAAACAAAAAAAATCCTTGGCAGAATGATAGTTGAAAACAAGAACACGAAGAACCGAAAAAAAAAGTTCAAATAATTGCCACAAAAATCAAGTATCATTGTTTTAATCTTTCACAGAATTTTAACATCTATTTTGTTCTTAAATTATGGAAGGTCACATTATTTTAATCTTCAAAAAAATTGATATCAATTTAGTCTCTCAATTATAAAAAAATGTCATCAAGCAGTCCTTTAATTGTATAAAATTGACATTAATTTAATCTTTCAATTATATAAATTATATCAATTTAGTGCTTATTTATACGTAAAAACAAGATTTTAATGTCACTTTTTATAATTCAGGGATTAAATTGACGTAAAAATTGTTTAAAAGATCAAAGTGATAACACTTGTATCTTTGGAGGATTAAAAAGAAAATTTACTTTTTTGTTCTTTATAAGTACAGCACACACAAGTTAAAATTATTCTGGATGTATTTTAGGATATTCTAACCTGTTTTATCAAGTTTCAATCATTTCAACACCCATAGACATAGATTTTGGTTAAGGAAGTTGTTTATTAGGACAGAAATAAATGAGTTGATTATAAAATTTGGTAACAGTTATAGAAATAGAAAGAGATTAAATTTTCAATGAGAAAATTTGAAGAGAAAAAAGAAGAAGAATACAACTAGTTAATTAGATAGCGAACCAATGCTGAGGAAAAAGAAAAGAAGTAAATTGTTGTTATTGATTTAATAAATCAAGAAATAAGTCAAGAATAAAAGAGATCATACATCATTAAGAAAATTAAGCATAGAAAATTAATAGATGAAAATGATTTTATGCTTTCATTATGAATTTGAGGGCTCACACATCCTTGATTAATTTCAACTTCAATTGTTAAAACCATTTGTCTTATTTTTTTTTTTGAACAACTATTGTTTTATATGAATTTTATTCTTAAGGGGGCGTTTGATTCAAGTTTCGAAATTTTTTTTCATGGAAATAGCATTCTCCGTAATGATATTCATCGGATAGATAATTATTATGTTTGGTTGAATGAAACATTCTTAAAAATGATTCCGGCCAAATGCACCTATTGTAGGAGATTGCATGTCTTTGGTTGCTTTTAGTACTCCAAGCTCATGCAGCCAGTAGCAAAGTGAAAGTTAAGAAGCGCTGTTGCTGCTAGCGTGTTAGATGACACAAGTGTCCTTGCTAGAGGAAAAAATATGCCATAGAGGGAGAGAGAGAAGAAGCAGGGACCGTGAGAGAAAAAAAAAATGAAAAAATGAAAAAATGAAAAAAAGGGGTTTGTATGAGCGCATATGCAATGCGTTAGAAAGGAGAAAAGAGAGACGAGGAGAAAGATGGGAAAAATGAAGGATTGTGAAGGAGAACTAGAGGGAGAAAAGGAAGATGATGACTGCCTCTTGAGTCATTTGGCTTGTGGGTTAGACCGAATATGGTTTGTAGGTTTGGGTCAATTGGTTAATGGGTTTTTTGGGTTAAAGGGTCAACAAAAATTGAGAAAAATAAAATCCTAAATGATTCAGCAAAATATTTTATTTTATTCTATTTTTGTAAATTTTGTAATTTACTTCATTATTTTAATTTTTTTCTTTTTTTATTAGTCCAAACAAAATATAGTGTTCACAAATGCATCAGTCACAATAAAAAATCCAAAAAATAATTTAAACCCTTGAACTATAATGAAAGACTTTTTGACTAGGCTTGAATTCTTCCTTCTTCATCTTTTGTTTGCCTCTGCTAGTCTCACTAGGTCTTAGGGCCATAAGATGCTCAAATATAATAGGATCCACATTGGAGTGTGAAGAGGAAGATTGTAGGAAATAAATGCTCTCCCCAATAGGCTTCTTCCTGGCCTTAACAATCTTTGGACTTGGAATTGGAGATTCAACTAGTGACTCAAAATGATTTTGAATGAGATCTTCGCTTCTCATTCCTTCAATAATGTCTACTATTGCACAAGACTCATGATTAGATGGAGATTGAGTTGCCTTAAAGATGCTGAAGGTTACCTCTTGGTCTAAAACTCTCATAGTTAGTTCTCCTTTCTCAACATCAGCAAAAGTTCTACCAGTAGCTAGAAATGGTCTCTCAAAAATGATAGGTATTTCATAATTATTTTGGCATGTCAAGAACAATAAAGTCTACTAGGAATATGAATTTATTGACCTTCACTAGCTCATTCTCAATAATGCCTCTAGAATAGGTATAGGATCAGTCAACTAATTGCAAAGTAACAATAGTGGGCTTGACTTCCCCTAAACCTAGATTTCTAATATATAGAAAGAGGCATCAAATTGACACTTGCCCCTAAGTCACATAAAGCTTTACCAAAGAAGTAGTTACCAATAGTGCAAAGGATTGTGAAGCTTCCTAGATCCTTGAGCTTCGGTGGGAGCTTCTTTTGAAGGAGAGGCATTGCACTCCTCAGTAAGTACAATTGTTTCAAACTCTTTTAGTCTCCACTTCTTTGATAAAATATCTTTCATAAACTTCATATAATTTTGCATTTGCTCCAAAACTTCAATAAAGGGAATATTATTGTGAAGCTTTTCAAATACCTCAAGAAATCTCTTGAATTGCTTATCATGTTTTACTTTACCTTGTCTTTGAGGAAAAGCGAGAGGTGAGACATATGGCTTTGGAGGCATATACTTCTCTTCTTCTTGCTTTTGCATGGGTGTTGTAGCTTCTTATTTCTCCACTTCATCTTCATTCTCAAGATCATCATTACCTTTTAAACTCTCAATTGCTTCCCACTCCTTAATGTAATAGCCATGCATTGTACTTTGGGGTTCGGCTCTGGTTAGCTAGGAAGTTGGCCAAGCTAGAACCTTGTTGGAGAGGCTTTCTTGTTGAGCAATCTGGATCTCTAGCATCATATTGTAAATGGCCAATTGGTTAACTTTATAGGCACATTGCTTAATAACTTCATCTTGCTACTTATGTGCAACTAGAAGATTCTCCATTACAAGCTCTAAGTTTAACTTCTGATTTTGAGGCTGTGGGGGCTAAGGGGGAGGTGCATTTCAATTTCTTGAAGGAAAATCAAGAGGTGTTCTATTGTTTGATTGTTGGCTCTGATTCTACTGATTACTTCATAAGAAATTAGGCTGGTTCCTTTAACCAGGTTTATAATTATTTGAGATTGTATTCCCTTGGGGCTTCTGATTGACATTGTTGTTGCTAACATAGTTGACTTACTCCATAGAAAGATCTCGAGGAAGGGAACTATTCATTTGGCAAGCAGTGCTAAGGTGTCCTCCACCACATAGTTCACAAGGACAAACAGGTGTTTGAACAGTATTAACTAAAAGAGCTTCCAACTTCTTTGTCAATGTATCAAACTTAGCAATCATCAGGCTCATAGCATCTACCTCAGGTATATTGGTTGTCTTCCTTGTAGTAGCTCTTTCATTGGAATATCGGTAATTATTAGAAGCTATCTCTTCAAGCAAGTTTTAGGGTTTTTCAGTAGTCTTCCCTATTAGTGCTCCACCAACAGCTACATCAATGGTGATCAAAATAGTATGCAATAAACAATTATAGAATGTCTGAATTACCAACCAATCCAGAAGACCAATATGTGGCGTACTATCTTTAAATATCCTTGAATCTT
Organism: Castanospermum australe; assembly: GCA_019955255.1. Lineage (NCBI taxonomy): Eukaryota > Viridiplantae > Streptophyta > Magnoliopsida > Fabales > Fabaceae > Castanospermum > Castanospermum australe. Next base: position 63,513 of record NSJW01000076.1, read on the forward strand.
TCCCATGCTTCATGGAATGACTCATCTTTTGTCTGAGTGTGAAGATATCATTCCTTAGCTTAGCAGTCTTACCAAGTGGAAATATTTTGTCAGGAATGCCTACGAGGGTGTAGCCCATGTAGTGAAGGAATTGGGAGCCATAAAATTCAACCATGCTTTCGCCTTGTCCCTCATTGAAAATGGAAAAGGTTAGAGATGAATAGCATCTTCAGTCACTACATTCATCTCAAAGGCATCACATATCTCAAGAAATCTAGCCAACTAAGCATTTGGATCTTTTACAGCAGACCTTCCAAACTGAGATTGTTGCACATTTGAATTAGAGCATACTGCAGTTCAAAGTCATTGGCAAAAACATCTGGTCTAGCCACACTAGGGTGGTATTCTTAAGCACTAGGCATGTCGAAATTGGTTAGCTTTTTGACTTCAGCATTAAAAATTTGATTCCAATCCTGATTATGATTTTGATCCATCATTATCACTTTTTATGCAGTAGCTTGCTTTTGTTTTCTCCTCTTTCTTATAGATCTGAGGGCTCTCTCAATCTCTAGATTTGCTTCAATTTGAATTCTTTGACCCTTTGATCTTCTTATAAACTAAAGATGGTACCTGAAAAGGAAGAAAAATAAATACAAGAATAAAGAAATAAATAAAATAAAAAAAAGAAATGCCTAGATTAATCAAATCACTAGTATCAATTTCAGCACCAATCCTTGGCTATGGCAGCAAAAAATTGTTGTTGATCATAAGTGCATGGATTGTTCAAGTAGTAAAATAAGATTGTTCCCACAAGGATTATGTGAATACTGAACTTTAGCAACTTTAATTATCTAGACTCCATATTCAAGTAAATCAAATGCAAATAAAAAACTAAAAACTAGGAAACAAATCAATTTCAAAGACTTAAACAACCAATAGACAAAAAGCTCTATGATTCAGGTTTTCACCACAACTACCTACTATGATGGAGATTAATCTTTCTTAATAATTAATGAATAACTATGCTTTTGAAAATAAACTATCCTAAATTATTATCTACCCTCTTTTGAGACCTAAAGAAGTGCTTTAAATAAATTAATCTTGTTCTTGTGATGATTAACTTAATTAAAACCCATTAAGATTTGTGATAATTTTGACTCCTCAAAGGATGAAACCTATCTCTAAGTCATAATTCGTAAGTTCAATTATTAGAGTTTCGACATTTAGTTTCATTTTTCAATCATTCACTCAAATGTCTTAGGTCTTGTATTCATGGGCATTGGCATGCAACAAACATTAAGAATACTAAAATTGAATAAAAAAATAATAGTTTTCATTAACTAAGAAACAAATTGAAAACCAATCATAGCATTCATAGATGGATTACATCCTTAATCCTAAAAAAGGAATCTAGCCTCTCATGTTTGAGAAATAATAGACAAGAGTTAACAAAAGATAGAAACACATGAATAAACTCAAAAAGGAAAATAAAAGAGAAGGAACATAAGAAGAATAATGAGAGTTGTCTTCAAGTGTTCTTTGATCTTCAACAAAGGGTTTCAACACTTCCTTTCTCTAAAAACATCTTTGATCTTCAAAAGCAATTCTCTCTCATGTAAAGTTATTTCCCTTATATATTAGGGCTTTTTAGAGGCATGGAAACCATAAATTTAGGTGCTAATAAGAGTTAGTTATCATACTTGTTTGGATAATTTCGCATCAAACCACATTCAACATGGCCAGGCCATGTAATTTGGGCTTGCAACACGGCTAGGTTATGTAACACTCTGTTCTAACTTTTCTCTCATTCCAACCTATGGCACAACTACGTACTTCTCTGAAAAATTTCGTAATTTTTCAAACAACACATACCACTACATAGCTAGGCCATGTAATTTGGCTCTTTGACACTCCTCTAGAAGCGGAATTAGACTTCGCATTCAAAATAAAACTTGTAGGTTTTCATCTTATCTAACCATGGGTTTTAAAATCACGTGAATTGAACTTTTGTAATTCAAGATATTATCAAATTATTCTGCAAAGGTCATGAAACACTAGAGTCAACATTCTGAACTTGACTCTAACCTATCTAACTCATCCATTCTTCCAAGAAATTGATCAAAAACATCTTCTAAAGCTTGAAAACTCCAAAAAGAACCAAAGAGTATGCTAGAAACAAAGAATTAACAAATCCAAACTAAAATATGCAAAACTATAAAAATTGAAACCAAAACACTATCAAAATAAATTCAAAATGTATGTATTTTTTCATTACAATAGAGTGTCAACATTAATTACTTTTCATTTAACTTGTAGAATTGATTTTGTTTTTTAAAATCATTTGAATTGAGCAAATTGTATCGGTTCACCAAGTTTCTCTGGGTTAGACCAGTTCTATCAAACTAATATTTTACATTACAGGCCAAATTTGCTAAAAGGCTATTTCATGGGTTATTTAGTTGGCATTGTCGGGCCAGATGGATCCATAAAATTTTGGAAGAAAGTTGAGTATCAAAACTAAGAAATAAGTTGATGCTTGTATTCTCTAAGATTTTCTCCAAATATTGGTGGTAAATAGTCAAGTTCTAAATAAAATTTAGCTGAAGCAAATTAAACAATGAATATATGTAGCTAAATGACAATTAAGGTGTAAGGTATATACAACTCTGCCCATGTCCACTAAGAAAAGAGAAAGAATTGCCGGACTCCAACAAGATTCAATAAAAACAAATGAAGCAAAGTGAAAGCCCATTAACCTATGAAGTGTTGGCATAGCGAAATTAAGTTACGTTCCTAAGCATAAGAATTACGGTTTGATTTTTGAGAGTCGCATCTCATAGAGAGGATCATACCATTATCATTTTCGACCCGAAAAGTTTAGGCCTATGGACCAACTCAAATGGCCGAACCCTGTATAGATGCTCCTAATTCATAAAAAAAATTACCAAAAGAAAAAGTGAAAGCCCATTAGGATTATGTGCGTTATGTGTACAAGCCAACAACTTATATAAAGACTTTCTCATGGGCTTGCTAATGTGAAACTTACAAATAAAACACATGCATGAAGAAATTATATGAAAACACATATTTTCCGCACAAATACAACATAAAATTTATTAAAAAGAAAGAATTTAGAGCATGTTTGATTTAACTATTTTTTATTTTCATTTTCACTAAAAATAAGAAAAAGTTTTGAAAACATGTTTAGTTGTGTTTTATTGAAAATATTTCCTATGAAACATTTCTTAAAATGGGACCGAATCTAAAAACAACAAATGATCATTTTTATTGTTTTAAAAAACAAGAAATTAATATTGTGGTGGTAACTTTGTAATTGTAATAAAAATAATATTAACTAAACATGTTTCTAATATTTAAAATCAGAAAATAAAAATTATTTTCAAAAAAATAAAAATGAAGAATGTTTTCTCAAACTAAATAAACTATGTTTTGATTTTCCTAAGATAGCTTGGACCAATAATTCTTGATTTCTAACAAAATTAGTTGTCGTGTAAATAAAAAAAGATCTTATTGAATGAATAATTTTTTTATGAAGTTTGATTTTACCAAAGTACCCCTACATTATTATTAACTTGTTTCTGTCTGTTCTTAGCGGGATGGTGTTCATCTTAATCCTTGACATACTAGAGAGTTTCACGTCGGTTGGACATAGTGGTAAGTACCTGTAAAGACACTCTAACACTCAAATTAGTATGGGTGCGAAATGGTGTTCAAGGGTTTAGGCAGAGAAAATAAACATACTTAGAGATGGATTTTATAGTGAGTATATATAGATGGGTGAGGCTCCTAAAGTTTGTAAAAATAGACTAGATGCAAGTTAGTGAGTTTAGGCCTAGTAGGGACTATACGATCCACAACTTCATTGAGTTCTTGGGTTGTGAAATGCAAAATTGAAGTTGTAGAACTTTGTAATTATGATAAAAATTAATTATATTAATCAAATATGTTTTTAATATTATTTTTTATAAATTAAATAAAAAATGAAAATAAAATATTTTCTCTAGTTATTTTCATGCCCCTACTAAACAACAAAGAGAAATTAATATGGTTGACAGACTATAAATATAAGATAAGGAAAATATAGATAGAGTACCTTTCAAACATTTATTAGAGTAAAGCAGTAGTATCCTATAAGATTTGATTCATTTGAGATGGGACTCCTAGAAATTAACCTGTAATTTTCATATCTAAAAACGTAATACATTTCTATTATGTCAACACCTAATAAGTACCTTTCAAACATTTATTATATCATCTATTGAAGGAAGGATTTTACATCTTTTGAGTCTATTACAGATCGCAATCCACTGTGGGCTGGTAGTTTTCTTACTAAAGTTGGATGTTGTTTGATTTAATTTGGGAAAGGGGTTTTTTAATGCAAATGATATTTATTAAGGTATCAATGAGAGTTAGTTCAATTGGTAAAATTTAAATTCTTTGTCTCCTTATTTTTTCTAACTTTGTCCCCTAATTAAGTGTTGATAACTTATTATGAAAATATCTTAAGTTAGGGACACTCTCCAAGCAAAAATCTTTAGTTCCATTGATGATACTCATTGGTTGAAATGGGACAATTTATCCCTAAATTTAATTTATTGAACAAAAACAAAATCTTAGTTAAGATTCTCTTTTGCTGGCTTTTCTTCCTGTCTATTAGGATGTGTTCTTGGGTATACAAATCCAATATTGTTTTCTTCATTAGCTATTCCTCACTCACTGTCTTAAATAAAATTACCAAGCTTCGCCAAGAAAGAATAAACAAATAAACATTCTTATTTCCTTAAAACTTAAACGCAAAAAGTTGTAGTACTTGGGCAAATTACTGAGAGTGTACCTGTCCAGAGTTATATTCCAAGTATTGTCCAACGACAAAGTCACTAATGCAACTTCTGCCAGCTGCTTTAGGCTATGTTTGGAAGTTAATTTGGAGGAGATAGGAGGGGAAGGAATTGAGAGGAAATGAAGAGAAAGAAAAAAAAGGAGAATGGAAAGTTAATTAATAATTTTTTTTTATTTAAATATTTTAAATCTTTTAAAATTCTGCAGAGTTTAAAAATATTTTTGATGATGATTTAAAAATTTTAATTTTTTTTTCTTTCTTTTATAAAATTTCTAAATAAAAAAGGGGTTTATAATAAATATTTTTCTTTCTTCATTTTCTATCTTTAATCCTCCATTCAAATATAACATTAATAATTATTTTAACAAACCATACGCCAAAAAAATCCCAAAGTCTCCTGAATTAACCAACTAACACAATCCATTTTAATCGCTTAAATTAAATGTTGCACTAATCCATGTAGAATGTAGATAATCATGTGCTCTTATATTCTCATTTCAAATTATGCAGTATTCTAAACTGTCTCACCTCGTTTTTCCTGTAGGTACCTCATGCATAAGGCATTGGCTTGGAAGGTGGTTATTATTATTATTATTATTAATTTATTAATAAGGATTAAATTAAAAAATAAAGAAAAAAAAGAATAAATTCTTTTTTAATATTTTAAATATATAAATATTATTATTTTAATTTTTTAAAAAATTTTAATATTAATTTAATTTTTAAATTAGGTAAATGACATTAAAATTATTTTTTGTGTATAAATAAGAATTAAATTAATATAATTTTTATATTTAAATAATTAAATTAATGTTGATTTTATATTATTAAAAAATTAAATTAAAAATATTAATTTTAAATTAAAAATTATTATTATTTTTTATAATTTAAAAATTAAATTAATATTAAAATTTTTTTAAAAAATTAAAATAATTACACTTATTTACTTGTTGAAGGAGGAGGCTTAGAAAAAAAGAAAAAATTCAAAGAGAGAGATAGAGGGGAGGGGTGCAGCACAGCGGCAGCAGAGGGGCAGGCAGCGTAAAATATGCTGCTGCGGCCTGCGGGGAGTATCTGAAATACGGAGGAGATCATTTGTGGAGCCCACGTGACGGGAATCCGCACAACTAGTAACAGATCAACCTCTTTTGGTCATTTCACACCCTCATCCCATTCCATCTATGGCATCTGGTCATTTCCACCTTCAAAGCCTTCCCTATCACCCTCAACGATTTTCGTTTTCCTCGATGCATTTTTCCACCCTCTAGAATCCCTTTTTTTCTTTTTGTTTTCTAATTGGTTCACTCAAACTTCAAAGGTTTGGATAAATACTTCTCCTGGGGCCTCAAATTTTCTGAGGTTTGGTGCTTTCTCAGTAATCATTATTTTTTCAACAGAGGGCTCTCTCTCTCAATCTTGTTCACAGTTTCATTTTTTTTGCAGAAATACAACCAGTATATATTCTGGAGCAGGGACAAAAAAAAGCACGGTCTGGTCCGAAAATGTATGAGGACAGTGGTTGCTTTGATCCCAATGGAATGGTGCAGGGCACAGCAGCAGCAGCAGCAGCAGGCTCGTCAGAAGACTGCTTCACCCAAATCGCTTCAGACCCGCCACTACCAGCAGTTATCACTGGCACTGCCACAGAGACACACAACAGCTTTGCAGAGAATGTGGGTCTTTCTGTGGAAAACTTACCATACCCCCCCTGTGGAGAAGATGATATTGCTACCACAATCACAGATAGAGTTGCTGTTGCTGCCGCTGCAATGGAGTTCATTCCCCATCAACAGCAAATGGGTCTTGACGTGGAAAACCCTTACGATCACAACAATAACTTCAACACCCATTTGGTGGAAGAGGTCAGTAATCAAGCCTCAAGTCATGCCCTTTCCTTTGACCAGTCCAACTGGCCCGACCTGCATAGAGTTTGCAACAGTCACCGTCACCAGAACCATGATCAGGATCAGCAATTTCCTTATCCCACACCAGATCTCCTCAATCTCCTCCACTTGCCCAGAAGCCCAGCTTCTTCATTTGGAAACTCCTCTCTTTCTTTTGAAAACCTAACCCACAAGACCAGTACCAATCTTCAGAAACCCTCTGGCCATGGCGCTTTGGTTGGTAACTGTCCAACAGCAGCAGACAGCACAAACGTGTCCTCTGTTTCCTATGATCCATTTTTCCATTTGAACCTGCCTGCACATCCTCCAGCGCTCAGAGAGTTGTTTCAGTCACTACCCCATGGCTACACCTTGCCAGGTTCAAGAGCTGACTTTGTCTTTGGTGGAGGGGATGAAAAAGAAGGCAGTGAGGTTGCCTATGGAGATGGAGATGGGAGAGATTTCGATAATGGGGTGCTAGAGTTCACCCAGGACGTGGCTTCTGTTGGTAAAAAGGGAGGAGGAGGGAAAAGGACCAAACAGTTTACCAGTACCACTGAGAAACAAAGGAGAGTGGATTTGAGTAGCAAATTTGATGCCTTAAAAGAACTCATCCCAAACCCCACCAAGGTACTATTTTTCCTCCCAATTTTTTTTTTTTTTCACTCATCAGAGTTTCTTTTAGCACATAAATTGTTGACGTTGTTTTTCTTTTGTTTGTTCAATTGTTTGTTTTGGTGGAACCACTGGAAAACCAAGAATGATAGAGCATCTGTGGTGGGAGATGCTATTGAGTATATTAGAGAGCTTCTAAGGACAGTGAGCGAGCTCAAATTATTGGTCGAGAAGAAGAGATACGGGAAACAAAGGATCAAGAGACACAAGGTTGAAGAAGATGCCACTGAAGGGGACTTGGAGGGCTGCAGCTTAAAGCAGGTTGAAATTGGTGACCCAGACCACACCTACAATGAAAGCTTAAGGAGTTCTTGGATCCAGAGGAAGTCCAAAGACACTGAGGTTGATGTACGCATCATTGACAACGAGGTGACAATAAAGCTTGTTCAGAGGAAGAAGATCAATTGCTTGGTGTATGCGTCACAGGTTCTGGATGAACTTAAGCTGGACCTCCAACATGTTGCTGGTGGCCACATTGGCGATTTCTGCAGCTTTATGTTCAATAGCAAGGTCTCTAGAGATGGGTATTTAAATTTCATGTGTTTAGATTTTGTTATAAATTAATTATTTTAAAAACTTAAACTGGTATATAAAAATACATTAGCATGAACAATGCACAAGTCAATTTTATCTTGTGATAAAAGTCAATTCAATTAAAAAAAATAGGAGATAGGAAGGATCAAACTCTTAATTACTTCCCACAAGTTTGATTCAACTTAATTTTTAAGAAAAAATTATTTTTTTTTAAATCTCTCTCCATAAAATATTGATTATAAGTTATTTTGAATGCAAAATAAATTAATCTAAACAAGTACTTAGTCTTAATTACATAGTCATAAAAATTTTAATATCGTATATTTTGACCTAACAATTTTGATATGCTTATATATGTGTGTGTCTCTTAAAGTATGAATTTTTCTACTGTGGCAGATATGTGAAGGTTCCTCGGTTTTTGCCAGCGCCATAGCCAACAAGCTTATTGAGGTCATGGACAGAAGTTTGGCAGCAGCATGACAGAGGTGTGTCATCTGTGATGGCTTCAACACCAATGTGTGTTGTGGTTCATCCTATATTTGAAGCTACTAACTTGTAATGCCTCTTGTTAATTTCTTCCCTTTCTCATAATCTCTGTATTCCTTAAATTTCACTTGTAGGTTTGAAATCTTGAGTTTTGACTTTTAAACACTTGAGAGAAAGGGTATAGATAGTTGGAAACAGGGACTGTATTAGTTTAAATTACTACTTTAAAACTTCTAAGATGTGCAAAAATCACTTTGTTTGTAAGACTTAGATTCATTTATTGTTACAAGTAATTCTGTTTTGGTAAGTCATCTATAAATAACATTTATAAGATTTCTCCAAATTTTGTTGCATGCATTAGTGTTACAACGGAGTAACATTCTCTCTCTCTTAAAATTAAACATTTTTACAGGTCAAACTTAAGAGTAGAAAAGAAAAGAGAAGTTATTAGAACTTTATGGATATATAGCATATTACTTTATAAAGTCAAAACATGTCACGAGCTGTAGTGAAAACTTTCAGTGATACATAAATCAAATTTAAAATACATAATTTGATTTTGTTAATTAAGTTAATTTTCATCGACTCTCGTGTAGTATTATATATTAAAAAATAAAATAAAATTAAAAAAAAACTAGAGTCAAGGCAATTGATGACACCTGTAGTAATATTATTAATTTCTGGATGTGTGCCATTGTGATCTCTATTAACCTTTATTAATTCAGAAGGCAATGTTTTCTCTGATGAATGAAATTAGAGAAACGTTAATTTTGTCTGGTCAGACGATGGCTCGTGGTGGAAATGTTATTGCATGCTAACGCTTTCAACCCATTTCTTACACTGTGTTGTACATAAAATATACATATAATCCGCTTCTAAAAATATTAAATTAGGAAACTTCAAGAGAATTGCAACGATTGAGGTAGAGAATACGACCCTGGAACCCGTCCGTTCTTTTATTTTAGAGGAAAATTAAACTTGTATCCTTACGATGTACAGTAAATTTATTATAAAAGTTAAATAAAAATTATTGTTAATTAATAATAATTTCTAATAATTATTTAAATTTAAAAAATTAAAAATGTATAATTTACCAAACTAATTAAATGATTAAATATAAATATATATTTATAATTATAGTTACATGATAAATAAAGAAGAGTCAGTAAATAATTTTGTTTTAATAAAAAAATTAACAAAAACTAATAGTTGTGACTATGAAGTTAGCAAACACTCTTGCACTCTTTGAGCTACTTTCATTCACTCTGGACAGAGACATATTAGTTGACATTTCTTGACTTGCAGTCTTCTTGGAAGTTAATCTCTTCCTAAAATTCACTATTATTAAGGTTTGTTTTATACTCATCATATTCATAAACTTCCACATTAATCTAAAATTTTCTATTTCATCAAAGTGTTTTAATTAACTATAAAATATATTTTTTTGTTGAAACTAAAATGTTAACCACTTGATCATATACCTATTCTTGTTTAAGCTTTCTAAAATGTGTTATATAGTCAAAATAATTACTTATGAATTAACGATTTCAACTGTTCTCTAACTTTGTTTATATGAAGTTATTAGGTGAGGCTATCAAATCTCGTATAAATTTCAATTCATACTCAGATATATAAGATAGGAATTTACTTATTTCAATAATAAGTCTTGCATACTTATATTATTAAATAACTTTTGATAGAAATGTAAAATCACTGAGCTTAGAAAGGAGGCCAAGTAGTAGGTTGAACGTCAGGAAACACATGTATAAAATTAGGTATATGTAAAGAAAAAACACTATAGCTTACATTGGAGGCTGAGTACTGGGTGGAACATGAGGAAATATAGGATCTTTCCTCATACAATAATATCTTCCATAATTACAAGTTGAGTGTTTTTCCATCGGTTTTAAAACATAGTTGTACTTGAAAAAGTTGAATCTTCCCCGAATTGTCCGTTGAACAAAATATATTTGTTTTACATTTTGTTTCTTTCATAACAGCTTTCAATAAATTTTCGGAATCGTAGGATGCTTCATTTGCCTTAAGAATTTATTTTTAATTAATTATCAGTGTAAATTTTTTTATATTATCATCTAATCACATGATATTATGTCATTAAAAGTATTTAATATTTTAGATAGTTACTATTTTAATGAAAATATTTTAATGATTTAACAATAAATAATTGAATAATAGTGTAAAATTTTTTATACAAATAGTATATTAAAATTAAACTATGTCATAAAAATTGTTTAATATTAGTCACAAATGAAAGAATATGATTTAATACACAAATATAATAAAGTGACAAGGAACCCATGCGATGCTAAATTGCAATATTTTTTTTTCTTAAAATTTAACAGCAGTTAAGTATATATAAGAGAATTCGAAAGGAGTACCATTTTTGTGCAACATTTCAAGCGGTTGGTATCGTTTAGCAAGACGAATTGCTAATTTGAAATACTCTAATGGTGAGAACACTTTGGAAGAGCAACTACCATGCTTTCTCCAATGAAATTTCCATTAATGTTTGCTTTTGCTCAAATCATTTACATTTTTGAGGATTGGGCTTTTAGTTAGAAGATGTCCTTCGAGCTTTTCGAGCTATGAAATTATGTAATATTAGACAAAAAAAAAAAACAAAAGAAATGAAGATATTTAAAATAAGAAGTAAAGTTTTAAACTGGCATAAAACCGCACCCCAAAGATATAAATGTCTGATGGAAGAGGCAACATTTGTTGAAATCTGATTTTCATACTCTGTTAAATTTTAGATTAAAATTAATTGATATTAAATAAAATTACTTAATAAATATATAAATTACACTATAAAAATAAAGATAGATGATATGAGAATTTAACATTTTATAATAAAAATTTGGCCAATGAAATGCAAGAACGAAAGAATCAAAACCTGGTAATGGTTGAGATGGCCTTGAACGAGAAGGAGGAAGAAGAGGGGGTTGGAATTTGGACCCTTTATGTAATGCCCAATTATTATGAAATTCACGAGTGACATAGACTAGTTATATATCTAAAAGGACATCAAAATTAACAACTTGTTAAGTCATATCTAATGCAATTATAAAACTGTTAAACGGAGATGTTGTATTGTACTACTAACAGCTTTTCTTTTGTTTGAAACGAGTAGATCTTAATAAAAACGTGATTGATAATTGGGTCAGCTGTTTTTAATAAAATTCCTTTTAAATTATATTTTATCTATTAATTTTATTTTTTAAAAATTAATTTTATCAATTTAATTATTTAAAATTTTCAGTTATTTATAAATTTAATTTTTAATTTTTTTAATTTTATCATTTTATTCTTTAATAAAAATAAAATTTTTGATTGATTTAAAATTTAAATAATTAAATCAATAAAATTAATATATAAGATATAAAATTAATAAATAAATTATCTTTTGGTAACTAAAAAATGGGCCAAATGGACTCATCAACATTCGTCCTGGCCTAAATTGTTTTTGGGCCAAATGGGCCGGTTTCTGACAGGTCTATCCCAGTTTATGACATTTTCCCCATCCCATTGGGGATAGAGGCTCGACTTGCTCACGCTTGAGTGGCGCTTCTATAGCTTTAGGGTTTCTCTGATCAGAGCCGCATTCTCTACCATCAATGGCTGAACGAGGTGGCGGAGACCGTGGCGGCTTTGGCCGCGGCTTCGGTGGCCGTGGCCGCGGTGATCGTGGTCGCGGTGGCCGCCGCAGAGCTGGTGGTCGCCGAGAAGAGGAGGAGAAATGGGTTCCCGTGACCAAGCTTGGGCGTCTCGTCAAAGAGGGAAGGATCCGCAGCCTGGAGCAGATCTACCTCCACTCCCTCCCAATCAAGGAGCACCAAATCGTCGACACCTTGGTGGGTCCCAGCCTCAAGGACGAGGTGATGAAGATCATGCCGGTCCAGAAGCAGACCCGGGCCGGTCAGCGAACCCGGTTCAAGGCCTTTGTCGTCGTCGGCGACGGTAACGGGCATGTGGGCCTCGGCGTGAAGTGCAGCAAGGAGGTTGCCACGGCCATTCGTGGTGCCATCATATTGGCCAAGCTCTCTGTGATTCCTGTGCGAAGGGGTTACTGGGGTAACAAGATCGGGAAAGCCCCATACGGTTCCGTGCAAGGTCACCGGGAAGTGTGGTTCGGTCACTGTGCGGATGGTTCCAGCCCCTCGTGGTGCTGGAATCGTTGCTGCTAGGGTGCCCAAGAAGGTGTTGCAGTTTGCAGGAATCGAGGATGTCTTCACTTCTTCAAGAGGATCGACCAGGACTCTTGGAAATTTGTCAAGTTTGTTTCATTTTTAGTTCATTTTTTTTTTTGTTAATTTATAGTTTCTATTTGTTATCAGCATATTTCATTTCCATAAGCTTATAATAATAATTTAAATTGAAGGTATATGCTTCCATTCACAATTAAGTTAATCATCAATTGTCTGAAGGGAGCTATTACGGCGCAAGTGTTGATATTGGCCTTTCGTTTTTTGAAATAAAAAAGCATCAAATTTCCTTCTTTCTAAATGCGTGTTTGAAAATTTTGTTTTTATGGGTTGCTATCTATAGACAGAAAACAAAATTTAATTTCCTCTCCTTAGTCCGGTATATTTCTCTAAAACTTAATGACCAAGACAAATTATTGTTTATCCAGTGGTGCTTCTGTTGTGTTGTTTCTGTGGTTGTTCCTTCAATCATTTGTTGGATGTTTGTTAATACTGTCCAATATCTTTTACTTTCCCCTATAAGCTTGAATCTTGGTTTCAAATAATTAGTTTTAAGCTTGATTGGACTAGTCATGAAGTAATGCTTGAATTACTCTGTAGTGTTCATGTCCCAGACCGGTCCGACCTGTTTGGCTTGGGCCTGGTTTCAGTCAAAATTTGGGCCAGGACAGGGCATTGGGACCGAAGGAATTGTTGGGCCAGGTCTAGGATATCAGAGTAGTCAATAGCGGCAGGAATGGCCACTATTGTGCTGGAATGGTGGGGTGGAGCTTCCCCACTCCCAAACTCTCGTGGCGGAGTGTTTCAGTAACATGGACTGGGGCACTGCTATTGCAGCCTGTCACGGCCAAGAGTAGTGGACATAGTGGCTGCTATGCTTCATCTAGATAAAATGTCTGTTTTACACTCAACTTAAACTCACCTGGTTCAACGAATTCAAGGAGTTATTGGTCTCCCATGACCCATTGCTCGCAGAGACTTATTTTAGGGTTCACATCAGTTTCTCTTTCGCTCGAATTGCACCAAATCAAGACTTGCAGCTCTCTTTTTCACCAATTCAGGGATTTTGCACCCTCCCATGACCCCTCGTCCAGCTTCGCTCTAGCTCACCCCTATTTCACACCCTTTCTTATTCGCACACAGCATGCCAACTCTTCTATTTCACACACAGGCCTTCCTCCAGCCTCTGTTTTGCATGGCAGATCAGAGGAGCTTCTTCCTTTCCAACATCAGAGTCTGTCTTTTTCCAATGGCTTCATCATAGTTCTTCCTCTGTTTTGCACAGCCACTGATATTGGGAACCTTTATTTTCCTTTCTATAAATTGTCCTTTTTTATTTGGAAATTGACTTCACTATCTTTCTTTTTGTTTTTTTAGTAGTATATGTCTGTCTTTTTATTTAGTTATGCTTATTAGACTTGTTATTGGTACTCTTAAGTTTTTTAAACCAAGTTGACAAAAATGAATGATGAATAAGTCTTGAATTTTGAGTATTGAAACCTTGTTTAGTGTTGATTTGTTTATGGTATAAAGTTTTAAAACTATTAGGATTATAATTATGTTCGTTTTATAAATTTTTGAAGTTCTTTCATTACAGCTGCTATCTGTGCTGTAGTGGCTGCTCCGCAATCTGCTATGCTGCTATAGCGTTTTTTGGGAGTGGCTGCTCCACATCACGTTGCAACAGTAACTATGTGCGGGATGCAAAAGAAAAAAAAAAAAGAACAAAACAAAACAAAACAAAACAAAATTGTGTCAGGTTGGACCTGACCTGGCCTGAAATTTCTAGTTAATGATTGATTTATGTATGTACTAGATCAAACAGTCAACGTCTGGCAGAACATAGCCATTGCCTTTCTCTCATGAACTCCTCCCTCCTCTCCACTAACAAATCATTCACCATCTTCTCCGCAATGCTCCTGTCTAACCCAACCTTCTAGCAACTCCTCCTGTGGGGGCCAGCGGACAATGGACTCTCTCTCCTTGGTCCCCTACACTGGTTGTCTTTTCCAGCCACCATGTCCGGCCAATATGACCCAAAGAACCGGCATACCGCTTCTTGCTGTTCTCCAAACTGTGCCAAATCTATATGTGGTCCTCCCTTGTCGCCAGTATTGTCCGTATATCACCAATTTCAATGGTTGAGACTCAAGCCTTTTCTCTTCTTTGTTTGCATTGTTACAGAATACAACCTTGCCTTTCTTTATTTGCTACGTCCCTGCATTATTTTTTTGTTTCTCCTCTCATTGTTAGTCTTCTGAGTTTTTGCATTGGGCTACGAAGAGTGTCCCTTTATAGCTAACTATTGCAATGCTGGATAGACATGGATGTCATGCTATTTGTTACCTGTGAATCTATGTACATAATGCCTTTTCTTTCTGCAGGCTACTTTTGAGTGTTTGCTGAAAACCTATGGTTTCCTCACCCCTGACTTCTGGCGGGAGACTCGCTTCACAAAATCTCCATTCCAAGAGTACACAGATCTATTGGCAAAACCTACTGGAAAAGCACTAATCCTGGAGGAGGACAAGGTTGATGCTTAAGCTAGCAGATGTTTTGGGATGCAGTGGATTTTAAGAATGTTTTGCTAGGAACTAGTAATTATATAATTTGCTGTTGTTTCCTTTTGTTCTGAGGGACAGTATTTTTCTTGCTCTTGAATGTTTTCGTGTTTAAACTGAATGGATGTTTAATGAGTTTTGAATACAAGATTCTAATCCATCATCCCAGGATATTTAATGGATATTTCTTGCTGAGAGTTGAGCCATTCATTTTTTTATGGACGGTAGGGCATAAATATTTAACGAGATTATTAGATATTTAAGAAGTAAAATTTTTTTTTTTTATTCTGTGTCATTTTATGATAGTCAAATTAGCTTTATAGATTATTATTGTCTGTTAAAATTGAAGTTTTTTAAAGACAAAAATAGCTCATAAAACTGATACGTCTATCATAAATGATGGAGAGTAAAAGAAAAGAATTTTTCATATTTAACATATAGTGATAACTTTTATGAAATATTATGATCACTTTATTGAACATTCTGAATAGGGAAATTAATATTATGTTTTAAAGAATTTTCTTTATTGTTACATAATTACTAGCACGCTTTATTTAAATTCAGTTATAGAATTTTTCATATTTAACATATAGTGATAACTTTTATGAAATATTATGATTACTTTATTGAACATTCTGAATAAGAAAATTAATATTATGTTTTGAAGAATTTTCTTTATTGTTACATAATTAGTAGCACGCTTTATTTAAATTCAGTTATTGAGTTATTTGAACGCCTATAGTTTGTGCCACAAGGAAGGAGAGTTCAACATTTATACTAATATCTACCATACCTCATGGATTATTTAAATTTTCAGATGTTTTTATATTTAAAAAACTTTTGGGCAAATTTTTAAAATAAAAACGGCTCTATCTCATGCTTTACCTCTGTTGCCCAGTGAAGTGACATTTTTAACCATCGATGATTTGGCATAGAAAATGAATACGATTGATGCTGATGGTAAAATTTAACAGTAACTTTCAGAGTATGTAAATTAGAAGTAGAGGGGAAGATTATTTAGATAAATTCTTGCTAATACTATAGTTATTTGTGATGAATTATTTTCGGTGTATTTTTTAATATACTATACTCTTTGAATTTTTTTCATTCTTTATCTTTGTATCAGAGAATTTTCTTTATCTTGTCTCAATCAGTTGATCTCTCATAAGAGGTTCATGGCTGAAGTGTGAATGCAATCCGGTTCTACATGCTTTCCTCCTTCATGTCTTTCTGCATTTCGTTTTGCTTGCAAAGGAGGAACCTCAGAGATCAACTAATTGAGACAAATGCAAGTATAGAAAACAAAGTAAAAAACAATTATAAACTGGAAAATTAGAAAATATGACAGAGAAAAATACATTAAACCTTAGGGCTCAAGATTGAACAAACGCATCTGAAGGCACAGAGAAAGTTCGAAAACATAAAATGAACATGCCAATGCCATTGCCTAAATGGTAATTGCCATAAAAATTATGCAATTGTCATAATAGCAATTTCAGTAAAATTGATAGCTAGTCTAGTCATAAAGGCAAGGAGTAAACCCTCATTCTGATCATTCAAAGTTTGTATCATATTACTTTAGTCCTCCAATAAATGTAGATATTAATTTAGTTCTTAAATCATTGAAGGTAATATCAAAATTATTTTTCTATATACGAATAAGGCATAAATTGATATAATTTTTATAATTAAAGAATTAAATTGATATCAATTTTGTATAAATGATAGACTAAATTAATGACATTTTTCGATAATTGAGGGATTAAATTAATGTCAATTTTTTTTAAGACCAAAGTGGTGTTACCTTTTATAATTCAAGAACTAAATTGATATCGATATTTTTTGAAAGACTAAAGTAATATCAACACAATCTTTAGACTACCAAATTAGGAGTTAAGTCTAAACGCAAGAAGCTACCAACATACACATAGGAGTAACGAAAACATAGACTTCTATTTTGATAAAGTTCATCTGCAAGAGAAAAAATGAGTGCTGCTAATAATAATTAAGTGTTTAATTCCTTATGCAACGTAGTATCAGCATTAATTTTTTTCAAGTTTTAATATCTCTCTACGTACATATATGCAAGCTACTTACAAACATATACAGTTACACAACGATGGGGAAGGCAAATTAGTAGTTTGGATTTACATATTTTAATTCAAAGAGAACTACATGGTCACACTATGTATTTTGCACCCACAAACACAGAGACAAATATGGTGGATGCAATTTTAGCAATTTGAATTTACATACTGAAACAATCTTATCTGCATGGTGGGCAATCTCAGGATAGCAAAGCAAAAGAGAAAATTATCCACATTTGAGATTATTGACTAACTATGAAATTGTGTTTTCTGTACTTAGTACAGCTAGAAATGCTACGGAATTTAAATTCTTATTTTTCCATGCTTAAATACATACTAAGAAATCATATTTCTCACCTCTATAAACTTTTGTATTTTCAGAGCCTCCTGCAAAAGACAAAAGATGAGGATTTTCATGTCCCTGTATATTGACATCCCCGGAGGATGACTAGTTTATTTTGGTTATTCAAGCTGTTAGTTATAAGGTTTGCGTAGAATTAACTTAGTTTGTAGTATGTATATGTAGTGTGTTAACCTTGAATTTTCTTTCTGCAAAGGCCTAGCAAGCCCAAGTAATTTTTTGTTGTGAATATGTACATAGTCTGCAATGCAGGCAAAATTCCTAGGTTAACAAGTTTTTGGATGTAGAAAAAGTTATATGTATATATACATAAATGTATAATGTCATATATGACATTATATTTCAACATAGTGGAATAATAACGTTTTAGTTCTATGTTTGTTTAGCGTATAGTTGAAGTTACGTGCAGTTACATGTAGAAAACTTAGAATTTATTGGATGTTGTAATTAAATATAAGTTTAGAAAGTTTTATGAAAATGTTAGACATGTAATAATTTAAATGGAATAAATTTATACTATAATTAATGATCTCACATAATTAGATATTTTTATATGCTAGAGCGGTTCTTTTATTACGTGAGTAATGTTTTATGAGTCAGTATTAAATTTTAGATTTTTTGACATGTGACTAGTAGTTTTATTCTTTAAAAATAATTTAATACATACATGTAATCACATAAATATTACATTAAATAAATTAATAAATTATATTAATAAAATAGACACGTAATTATAGTTTTAAACAAATAAATTAATTCATCCATTAACTTAAATTTTTATTTTACTCACTATCTCTAACACGTAACACAATGCCTATATTAAGTAGAGTGTTACAAATTGCATGTAATTTACGCGGACATGTACACATACAGCTATTACATGTGAGCAAGAAACCTTAATGCTTGAAAATTTTCACAATCGCACATTTCATGAAGCTTTACTATATGTCTCTGCAGGAACTCACTCAAGTGGGTTTTTTGACTCCTGCACCAAAAACAAAGAATATGCTCATGTAAAATCAATAATTTTGTGGGAGTTAGCTTTTCTTTGATTTTCTTGCAAGGCCTCAGTTGCATCTTCACAATACATGTGTTCAGCATTCATCATTGCCAGTTGCTTGTTCCCCATTTTAACAAATAGTTTAGCCAACCTATAATACGTTGATTGCACCAAAGCAGTAATAGGTAGATCATGTATTCCTTTCAATACTGAATTGATGCACTTAGCTAGATTGGTTGTCATATGCCCATAATGTTTTCCCTCATCAAATGATTGAGCCCACTTTTGCTTAGGGATGTTAACAAGCCATTTTGTAGCCTCTTTGTTTTGTGCATGCTGGTTCTGATAGTAATAATTAAATACGAGCTGCCTTAACTTGTATCCTGTCAAAATAAAAGACAATTTTGTTTGAAATTATTATTATTATTTTATACATAAAAGGAAATATAACATAAACAATAATTATAATACATATCCATGTTAACAACTTGTTGATGCATGTCCTTATTGTTAAACCTCCTCATATAGTTTGCCACAATGGGTCTAATGCAATTAATAGAATATGCCTCTGGAGGTTGCCATCCACTCACATGACATCTGATTGCACTTTTTGATACACTCGTGCCTATCAAATATCGTCATATGCCATGTTGTGGTGTGACATGTTTATGCAAATTCGTAAGAAAAAATGACCATGCTTCCATTGTCTCACCCACCACAATGGCAAAAGCAATTGGTAGTATATTTTGGTTACTGTCCTATGTAACGGCCAGCAACAATGTTCCTTTATATTTTCCATATAAGAATGTACCATCTATTTGAACAATAGGTTTGTAATAGGGAAACTCATCAATGCAAGACTTGAATGTCTAAAAGAGTTGATGAAATATTGTTTTACCCTCCACCAATGAAGCACTGTGATATTAAGGTATTGTTTGCAACTCCACAATTGTACTAGGAACGAAATGTTGCATTGCGCCCGACGATTTAGGCAGATCATTATAGGATTTCTCCCAATCACCAAACGCTCAAACAATTGCCTTTTGTTTTGCTATCCAAGCTTTATTGTAGGAGGTTTTATATTCATACCGACTTCATATCTCAACAATCAAAATTGTAACGGTAATGGACGGATTTGCTTTAACCAATGGCAAAATGCAAGTACATATCATGTTTGAACCTAATTTGCAATGATCTTGAGAAATCATTGCCAATGTGCATGTATAAGGCTCATTTAGTTTTCTAATTTCCCATATCTACTTCTTCTTAAAAAATGTTGCCCTTATATTCCAATTACACCCTTGCATCTTACACTTAGCATGATATTTGGTCAGCTCAAATTCTACAACTTTGTAATCTACCGACCTCTATATGTGATAGTGTTTATAGCGAACAGCACAGCTTCTTTCGTTTGAAACTGCATTCCAACACATAGCTCACCACTAGATGCATTCCAATTCATCAGGTTCATTAATGTATAAGCATATTCTGAAAACTTTGGTATATGCATTGCTTCCAGGTTGAGAGTATGAATGTGGGATGGGGGTTAAAAAGATGGAAGAGCACCACTACCTCCACCAGTTGATTACAAATGCATAGTATTAATATCATTATCAACATCTCTATCAGAATCATGACTTCCATCACTATATCCTAATTCAGCGCCATCTTCATGTTCATTGAAGTCACCGACATATTCCCTATGAGCTTCAATTGAAGAATTAGCACCAACACCATCACTAGATGAACTAGGTCTAGCATTGTCTATTTCAACATCCCTAATACGAGAGTCAAACAAGTGAGGTTCTGCTGATTTGTGTGACTCACCATAATGACTAGTACGAAATGATGACTCATTCAAGTTATTCACATATTCTTGTAGATGTAAATATGGTTCATTCTGAGGAGTGTCAAATGCCCAAGACCACTGTGTCAAAACATTGTAAGCAGTAGCTACGTCGAAGGCCCACAATCATCATTAACATCTTCTACTTCAGCATATAATTCAATTACACCAATATTTATAAATTGTTGAAAAACATAAATCATAGACCTCACGTTATCATCATCACTAAGTGGGACACACCTATACTTGATACTCTTATTACCAATAGATACAGGATATTGAAACTTAATATCAAGTACTATTTTTCAGAGTCCAACTTTGATTTTTGCATGAATTTTTTCTCTCAATTCCTCTAATGTGATATTTTCATCAACATGAAAGCTTTTAGGGAATTCACAATCAAAAGTAACTCCTTCATTACTTTTAAAAATTTATCCATTATAATATACAAGTACTATCAGTTTGTTACTTATTGTATTTGATAAAGCCGTAGAAAGGAAGAAATAAACAATAAGTAAATAAATACTTCATGAATAACTAACTATATTTTTCATTGTAGAATTTCATTAATAAAAGAAAATTCAAATAAAAATGTCACATTATGTTAGTAAATAAAAGAAAAACAAAAATACATACACTTATTTTACCATGTATATATGCACACATTTGACTAAGATTTATCATATTTAAATTATTAGTTTGAATTATCTTATCCCATTAAATACGAATACCTAATGTATCCAACATAATTGCAGTTTCATTTTTAAAAAATATTGTATAAACAATTGAAGTAAGTGATTTATTAAAGAAAGATAAAAAAAATGTGACCTAAAATATACACTGCACTTAAAATATGATGTAATTAATGCAATTAAATAAACTAATTATTTTATTAAATAAAATCAAATTACCACAAATTTAAAAATCTAAAAATGAAAAACATAGTTCCTATATATTAAAATATTTAAGAATAACATTTAAAATTTTTCGTTTCTTAATATTGTTTTAATTATACCTTTAAAATATATATATAAAGTACAGTTAAAGAATAAAAATATATATTAATATAACACACCATTATTAGGCTAAACAATAATATATTCATACATTTTTTTACATTATTTGATTCAATTAATATGATTCATTTATATTTAGCTAAATTAAAGCCAAATAAAATCTACCAAGATACAAAATTATTTACTTATAATATTTATAGTTAAAGAATATGATTGATTTATATCTATTAATGCATAGCTACACACTTAAAATGTAATATAAAAGCCATCCATTAGTTAGCAAGACAATATTTTTTTTTCTTATGTCTCAAACTTAAAATATACAAAAATTAAAATTCAATGTAGCTCTAAATTAATGTATGACCATTATCAAGCTGGATAATTATGTTCATGGCATTCTTTAAATTAGTTTGATTAATTTATATGGTACCTTTATTTTTTATAATTAAAATCAAATAAAAAATAAATTAAGTCATACAAGACAAATACATCACTTAAATTAAACACGTAAGTCAAACTCATGTAAATAAAAATTATGTCTCAAGCTTAAAATATACACAAATTAAACTTCAACATACCTTCAAAAACAGATTGAAAACAGCTCAACGCTCATCTCCTCCAAACACACTACTTTCAAAAACACTAATTTATACTAATCATTCGAAGTCACCTTACTACTAATTTATACTGATCTAAAAGGAGGGAATATTGATCTGCATCAAGGAGGGAATATCTTCCCTGCTAAACTATCAAGCTTCTGCGTTAGTCAAGCACAGTTATTAGGGAATATATTACCTTTCTGCACGAAAGTTGAATGTGAGAGAGGAAGTGATGAGAGAGATGAATATTTCATATATTCCCTCTGAGGGAATCTGATATCAACAGTGCATGCAGCGCTGAATTTTCTGGGAAAAATTCCCATGCACTACATGCTAGATTAGTTTATTTTTTCTTTTAGGTGAGAAGTTAGCCTGGCCTGAACGACTTCCTACTTTTACTTATTTATTTATTTATTAAGATTAAACTCTACTTGTGTGTTTCTATTTTTTTTTTAAGATAAGTTGGAAAATCGCCCCAAGCCAGGGCAACTTCCTAACTAGTTTAAAAAAAAAATTTGTTTCATATAGGCACGGCAACTTCTTACCTTCCCACTTTTTAGCGTATTTTGGTATATAATTTTAAAAAAATGCATAATAAAAAATAAAAAAATTACATTTTTTTATATAAAAAAGCGGAATAGAGCACAAAACAAAAAAAAAAAATAATAGAAATTCTATATCTATAGAAAAAAAAAAGAAGGCATTTGCTTATTGAGTTGTGAACATTTAATATAGGAGTAAGAAAATGTGACAGAAAGTTCAAATCTAATTAAAAGAGAGTATACAAAAATTTTAAACTGAGAATGAATAAAATTTAAATTCTTAAAGTAATATTTGGAAGGATGATATGGGAGGGAAAATAAGGGGTCTGGGAGGTTTATCTTTATCTGAAGGCTTTATAAAATGAAGGGAAATTAATGATAATTTTTAATTAATCATTTAAAATCATTTATTTTTAATTTTTATGAGCATTTTAGTGCATGATTGCTTTTGATTAATTTTTTGAAATAAATCACTTTTTTTATAATATCTCTCAGTAAGATTTTAATTATAAACTATTTTTGAGCCAAAATAAATTTATCCAACCACACTAAAGTTTTTCGAATTTGGAGGATTTTAAAAGATTTAAAATATCTAAATAAAGGATAGGAAACTTATTAATTAACCTTTTATTTTCCTCCTTCCTTTCTCCTTCATTTTCTTTAAATCCTTTCCCTTCTCCTTAAAACTCTCTAATGGTATCACAGCAAAAGATGTAGAGGAGAAGAGTGCATGAGAAGAAGGAGATGTGTTGTATTGAAATGAACTAAGATTAGTTACAGAATACACAGAGAAGAGTATTTATATACACTAACATAACCAACAGAATAATACCTAACTATAACTAATTCTAACATATTGTTATCTATCCTTTACACTCCCAAACATAACTTAATAAATATGCAACCACTACATTATTTTTATTTTTTTCGCCACTAACAATATGGAAAAATTCTTAGGTAAATACTGCCTATCACATCATCCTAGACATTCCATTTACTAGTGAACATGTGTCAATGGAGGGCTTATATTTTGAAATTATCATTTAGTTTGATTTAAATTTGAAAGAGTAAAATTTGAGAATAAGAGAATTTAACGGAATGTAATATGATAATGTTAATTTTATCTAAATTAGATTAGAGTTTATTATACCTTATTTAATAGAATTTATTAGAATTAAGTTAATTTCACTCTATGTATAAATTGATTCTAATTTCTTGTTGATTAAGGTTGGAAGGGCAAAAGCCAATGACTTTTTGAGTCTAGTAGCTTTTCCTTGAAAATAAATCAAAGGGCTTATCTTTTAAACATATATAACACATTAAATGAAATCGATCACAAACCAAAAATCATATCAAATTATCATTTTATTATAAAGAGATAGAACTGTTATAGTCAAGAGTAAATTAAATTAAATTTATATTTTTTTGAATTATATTTATTATTTTTTATTATATTTTATATTTTTTATTATAAACTTAATTCATATATATAAAAACAGAATTAAATAAAATGAATCATGACAAAATCAAAATCAAACATGAAATAATAATCTATACTATTATATAAGGGAGTTTTCTTCTTTGGTCTCAAATTTTTAATTTTTCAAAATATCAGTCATAATTAATTCAATACAAATAAGAAGAAGGATAAAATTATAAATATAAACATTAATAACTACTTTTAAATACAAAGAATTATCTTCTTTTTATACACAAAATTATAAATAACTTCAAGTATATTTTACTTTTTTACAAAATTATTTTTTAATTCATAAAACAATTGCTTTTAAATACAGAGAGTTATCTTCTTTTTATACACAAGATTATAATTGACTTCAAGTATATTTTAAACCTTCACAATATTATTTTTTTGATTCATAATTATAATAAATATATATAAAATAATTATTTTGATAATTATATTTTACAATTACAACTACTTTCAAATACAAAAAGTTATCCTCTTTTTATAAATAGTATTATAACTGACTTTAAATATATTTTAATTTTTTAAAAAACTATTTTTATTTATCTAATTTTAATTATAATAAAATTAAATTAATTAATTTATAAATAATTATATAAGTAAAAATTAAAAAAAATGAGAAATGAAAGGCATGATAATGCCTATCAAGATGCTAGCAATAATAATAATAAGACATAAAATCAATATATGATTATATTTGCACCAAGTTAAATATATAATTCTTATTCGTGAAAATTATTTTGTACGAATAAAAATATAACAATGCCAAGGCAAAAAGAAGTTTAATATGTTTGAAAGAGATAATATCTATATGATAAAAAACTGAAATATACTAATGTCTTCTGTATATTTTAACCTAAATTGTAATTAAAACTTAATTGACTTGAAAATAATCACTGAGTGTTAAAGATAATCCAAAAGATACCTATCATTTAGTCTTCAAAAACCTTCACAGTAATGTTAGTTAGATTAGCAAATCAAAGAGTATAGGATAACTCAAATAATTAAAAATATAATA
Source organism: Castanospermum australe (assembly GCA_019955255.1). Taxonomy (NCBI): domain Eukaryota; kingdom Viridiplantae; phylum Streptophyta; class Magnoliopsida; order Fabales; family Fabaceae; genus Castanospermum; species Castanospermum australe. Next base: position 88,670 of record NSJW01000076.1, read on the forward strand.
ATGTTAGAAAGAGAAGTCTAATATCTTTGAAAATGATAATATTTATCAAGTAAAAAGCTGAAATTTACTAATGTCTCATACATATTTTAACCTATAAATATATAGTTAAACCTTAATTGACTTAAAAATAATCTTTGAGTCTTCTAGATCATCTAAAAGATATCTATGATTCAATCCTCAAAAACCTTCAATGTAATGTTCGTTAGTTTACCAAATTAAAGAGTCCAACATAACTGTATGGTTTTCATTGAAAGTCTAATCTCAATTCATGCAAATAAGTTTAAAAAGGTATATATGATTCAATTAATATATGAATAGGAATATGATATTATCACTTATAACATAAGTTCAAAATGATAGATATTATCAAGACTAATTAAATGAATTTCATATAATCATCACAATATTAAAATTATGTGGTTAATTTTGAGCTATTTAAAAGATCATCAATAATATTTATTGCACTCAAGTCAATTATACTATATGTATTGACAACATAACTATATGGTTTTCATTGAAAGTCTAATCTCAATTCATACATATAGGTTTAAAAGGACATGTATGATTCCATTTATATATGAATAGGAATATGATATTATTATTTATAAAATAAGTTCAAAAGGATAGATATTATCAAGCCTAATTAAATGAATTTCATATAATTGTCACGATATTAAAATTATGTGATTAATTTTGAGTTAGTTAAAAGATAATCAATAATATTTATTATACTCAAGTCAATTATACTATATGTATTGATTGATTGATGAGTGCTGCTATATATATATACAAATAATTATTTACATATAAATGTTTACATTTTTTTTTACCACAACTAAATATAGCTTAGAATTTGTGTAGAATAATATTAGCATGTTTTAACATAAATTCACGCCCAATTTGTTAAATTTCAACATTATTTAACTTTTTATTTCTCCAATAATTGTTAATATTACATTTTTCATACATTACAATTTTAGATAAAAATGAAAATTCCAAATACAACATAATTCTTGTCATGACCCAAACTGGGAGCCCTAACCGGTGCATTTGATGGATTATTCAACCTAGCAAGCCTAGTGAATCTAACAATCATAATAGATCAAATATATAATTTCTACCAAAAATTTGACAGAATCTTCCCTAAAAATTAGACATTTCAAAAATACAAAATCTTGCTTAAATCAACATATTCACACACAAATAGATTTCCAACATGCAAAGTATCTACACACACAAATAGATTTTTAACATGCAGAGCATCTACACAATGCGAACATGGTACATATACATATATACATAACTCTTAGGTATTCACATTAACACAATGGAAGTTAGATCCTGCCAGTAGATAAATGGAGCACATCTAGAGTTTCACACTAAACAAGAGAGAACCAAATAAACACAATAAGAGATAACACCCACATGATTAAGATGTTGGGCTCTCCAATAATGGACTCCTAAACATATAGAGAACCTGAACTAAGAGCAAGAATGTTATTTAAAAGTTTTTAGAGTAATGGGGTGAGTCACAAAATTCAATGAGAGATAATATATGCTATAACAAACTAAGGAACAAGCACAAGATTAAACATAAATTGTATTCGTATATAAAACTTGAAATTAATATAATTTCTCAAGTGTAGCAAAATAATTCCAAATCTATAACAAGATAAGTCAACAATCTATCAATATAGGTATCAAATACTTTAAACTAAATTACACTAATATTCAAAATTTATACAAGTCAATAAGAGGGGAGGTCTCAAATCCAAACTGATACATACCCACCTACTTGGGACCTAAACAAGACTAACCATGTGAATCCCACGAAACGCTAACGCCACCCTTATTAGCTAGAGCTACAAGACTGAGCGTGTTATCCTTACACATTAGACTAGCATCACCCTTGCTAACTAGGGTATCAAGACCTGGTTCACCAAGACTTACGCCTATTGTCATTAGCTACAGTGTTTGTCAAAAATTCCTCCCAATAAATCATACTTTACATAATCTATGTATACAAATAATTTTCACATCTCAAGATCAATATCAAGTACAAGAGAATTCATTTTCTAAAATATTCCTTATCAATAAGATTTTCAAAAGTGCTTGTCCCAAGAATTTTCGATACATAATTAACATGGACATATAATGAGTTTACTAGGTAGTTCTCATAAAAAAATACTCATATAAACTAGCTAAAAGTATCATAGTGACATGATAATTTATATTTCTACACTTTCAAGTGTATAACATTGGAAATCAACATGTAGAAAATATATCCAAAGTTGAAAACCCATGTTATAGAGTATATTATATATGCACAACACAAGCCAAGGCAAGTGGGTTTAAGTCGACGATGTCGCGACACCACTGGAGGTGACAAAACGATCTTCCAAGGAATCTATACTCACAAACAAGGTTCCCATACCAAGAATCACTAGTTAGAACCTTAGATTAACTAATTATAACTTCTATTCAAGAAAACCCAAACCAAATTCTAAGTTCTAACATTAATAATGTCAAATCCGAATATCCACTGCAAAATTTGACCAAATATATGAAATAGGAGGAGATCTGAACCATATGATTACCTTTCGGAGCCAAGAATATGAAAATGAGTAAGTGGGTAGCTTGTGTCTCTCACAAATTGCAGCTACAACACCTCAAAATGCAACTCTGACAACCAATCATGCAGGAGAATAGGTCATCTGCATTGACGATTGAGAATGGTGAGTTGGGTCGCGAAGAATAGAGAGAAATGATGGGGGAGTCAATGCTGCTGGTGTGTTGGTCGCGTTAGGAAGGTGTCAACGGAAATGGGGGTTTTGGGGGTGCTAGTTGACGCTTATGAAGGAGAGGAGGTGGCTTACTCAACCCACTACTTATTTACAAGTTAATGTCTTCATTTATTTTATTTTTTATTAACTTTAAAACATAATTGTACATAAGGAAATAACTCCCATTTGAATTCAAATAAAATATCAGAAAAATCAAAATCCTTAATAATAAAAAGTCAAATTTACAAAAATTTTAACTTCCTAAACTTTTAGCTTTCAAAACGAATAAGTTAAACCTTCTCAAAAATTCATTAAAAATCACTCTTCAATTTTATAATATCTAAAGATCAATTATTAGGAGTTTTAGCTTCAAGAAATTGTATATTTTATATACCTCTTCAAATAGGTGTCTATTCTAAACTAAGAAAATTTTCTGAACCTGAAATGATAGGTGGTAATTAATTATATCTAAATGGCTTCTAATATATTTTAACAACACAAAAGGAACTACTTTTAGCCCCAAAAATTCTTATGCAAAACTAGGGTATTACAATTCTTCTAATGAATATTTCAAGATAAAATTAATAAACTCTTTCAATTTGATAATTTCTCAAATTGTTAACCTCTGCCAAATAAAATCCATAAGGAAGCCCTCGGTTTGATGCTTGACATACTCCCAGCCTATCTTCAACTCTGACAAGTTGGTCAATCCCTTCTTTTGATGCTTTCTCTTGCAAACTCGTTTGGGAATGACATATGCAGTGTTCTTCTGATTAAACCAATCAAGCATTCGCATCATTTTCATGTGCCCCCTCCATACTTGTCTTTGGGTCTGTTTAACAAATTCATTATAATCTAATTTCTCTGACATTCATGAGAAATTTTTAGGTGCTCAACTGACATAAGTACTTTAGAAAGTGTGATATGTTTGTTATTAACTAAGTTTATATTTATATTTATTTACTTTAATTTTATGCCCTACTATTATTAATGCCCTTAGTTTCTAAAGGGTCCAGCGTGAATACTGAATAATGAAAGTTTTAATAGCCAAAACTCAACTATAATCTTATTGATAATTTGAATAGGAAAGATAAACAAAACATTTTTATGATAAAAAATTTGAAACCTTAGCAATAATAATTAAAGAAAATATTAAATTATTGGAAATAATTACAAAACTGCCCATAAACATTCTTAAACGGTGGATTTTGACCCAGCCTCTACCGATTTAACCCTTGTTGTCATGAGGCCATGACAATAAGCTTGAAAGGGGCTTGTAACTTCTCCCAAATCAAAATTTATAACCGTTTAAAGTTAACAGGCCTAGTCAGGATTTTCAGTCCAAATGGCTAGGCTTCTGGCAATTCATTTGCTTCAAAAACTCCCTTGCGACACGTTCTACATCATTGTCGAAACTATCAAATCTTAAACATTGCTTCAAAACTCTCTGAAACATAAAGTGCTTCAGCTAGTGCTTGTTACTTTACAAGCTTCATTTTTTTTTTTTTGACAAACAATGAAGACAATAATACAAATTATATATTTCACAGCAAAGCCAAGCCTGCACTATCAGGCAGTTGTAAGCATACATATCCATTGCCTCTGGCCAAATAAAATAATAATAACAATGGCAAATTCTATATTTCATATTTCTGATTAAGTTTCAATATGCATAATGTAGAAAGGTAGAGTAACTAACAAATTGATGGTACAGAATAAACAAGCTATCAACAAAAGTAAATAAAAAAGAAAACAATTAACTTATAATCCCGAAGCTCTCTAAACATTTTCTGGTGACCCAATTTGAATCTCCATAGAGATAGAAACCAAAGAGCCTTTCTCTGTATTTCATCTCAGGATAGTAAAGTTTTCTTGACAAAGGAACATGTCAATTCTCCATGTGCTTTCTTCTAGCCACCAGTAATGAGGAACATTCATGATCACAATGCTCCTAAAACTTTTTCTCTTCATTAATATGCTTTAATGTGCTTACCCAAGAAGTATAGCACAAACAGGATCTCACCCGTGTGCATTTTACCTAGAGGAACAAGAAGATGTTGCAGCCACTGATCTGATACCAAAGGCGAGTCTAACACACAAGGAAATTCAATAGTCTCTCTAATCCAAACCTCATTCTTATAGTCCTTCAAGATCCATAAGTTGATGCAACTTGTACTATATCCAATCACGCAGAAACATCCACCAAGCTCAACATGTTGTGGGTGTATTGTCCAATGATTCGGTAGCTCTTTATTATAAACGTATATAGGAAGGAGTGCAATCATCCTGAATTGCTCCTTTCCCAAATCGAATGCCACAATTTTCTCAGATCCATAGGCCCAGTGTAGCACCATTGACACAAACACTGTTTTCTTGACTAAGGCAACACAGCCTACTATTGGTTCATTGGATACTACATGCCTCCATAAATTGGCACCACCAATCATCAAAATCCTAATCCTAAACAAATTAGGATAAGTATAAATGAAGCGAAGAACCTTAAATTCATTGTTCAAAGGGTCATAGCCAAAATGGATTCCTGCTATGAAATGCTTCGTGGTTTATATATCAATTGGAAAAGGGATGACTTGTTTGGTGGTGGGGTTAAATACTTATATGGAAGACTCAGACACAGTATAATTAGTTCTAGGATGAACACAGAGGAAGCCATTCACATATTGGACTTTAGGACTGTCAAACAGGTTGGCTCGGCCTATTTGAGCTTACTTGTGACGGGCCGCAGGTTAAAAGGACCAGGCCAAAATTACTCGCATTTAAACGAATTGAAAAAAAAGTTGACCCGACTCGCCTCGCATTAACTTGCAGGCCTAAACAAGCTAACCTGCATAATTTTTTTAAAATATTCATGTTTTTTCACCAAAAATTTATTTAAAAAAATTTAAATTCACTTAATCATCAAAGGAACTTGTCAAACCAAATTAAAATTATCCAAACCACATCCACAAATACATAATATAATTTAAATATTGTCTAAATTCCCAACCAAATCTATAAATACAATACATAATTTAAATATTATCAAAAAAAACTTAAGCACTCAATTTCAAGATATACTAAGATTCCAAATTGAACAATGGAAGTGGCTAGTCTAACGTGTATATTATCAGAGAATATACCGAGAAATTAAACTTAGTATATATTTTTATCGTAAATATATTTTATAATTTGAAAAAATGTTAATATATATCTTGAAGTTGAGTACTTGGGCTTTTGGAAAACCTCTCAATCTTAATGAGTATGATTATGCACTTAAACCAAAAAAAATATATCATTTCACTGAAAAAAGTAAGCAAGGCCTGTGAGTAAATTGGCCCTGTCCGTTTAACCAACGTGTTAAACAGGCCGATCCAAAAAGTCACGTGTTTATACGGATCATAATTATAGAAACCTGACTCGCATTTTTTATGAAGTTAAATGGGCTAGCCCGATGGGTTTGACCCATTTTGATGGCATTGTTGGACGTGTCATGACCATCCCCTAAGGGCACTGTAATAATGAAAAGAAAATAGAGTCGTTACCAATAATTATTTGGTAGAAAAATTATTGAAAAAACTCTTTAAAAAATTGAAAAATGGTTTGTGAATCAGGTCAAGTTTGAGAGTCTAATTATGTGCAGAGAAGGGCAAAAATTTAATCATACTGCACTCTTAATACATCTATCTTAAATTGCTAACCTTAAAATTAATTGTATAAAATTATTAATGACCTTAAAAATATTTATTTTACTCCTTAAACAATAGACGATAAAAAATAAGTAAATAATTAATTAAAAATATTTACATCTTTACTAATAAAAAACAACCACTTTTGCAGGAGGATCAAGATATCACTATGTTATACAATAAACTTGTATAACCATACAATTAATGTCATTGGCCATCACGCGAAAAAAATTAAATATTTAAAGAAAAAATGTGAAAAGAAATCAATAAAGAAATTAAATAAAAAAATTTATAAGTTTGGCTTGCCTTATGTATTTATGTACTTTCATGTGTAATAAAAAAGTTAAAGTCATGTAGTTGTTTAAAAAATATTTGTGTATTGATTGATTTTAAGTGAAAAAGATTCAGCTGCTAAAAAAAGATTTGATTGAAAAAGGAATTAAATTACATGATTCTATGAAAAAGTAAATATCATAAGGAAATCCAATCTTGTATGAAATTTAGGATGACACTGGATCATATAATAAATTCATATGGATTTGACGATATTTGAAGATGGTAAAGCCATACAATCAACATCATCAACCGTTCATGAATTGTGAAAAGAAATTTGATGCCATAAAAAAGACTTTTTACTCACTTATTTTCTAAATGAATGCAATATCAATATTTAAGTACTCATAAAAAAAATATCATGAGAAAGAAGCAAATTTAATGCAATGAACCTAAATTAGCAAGCAAGAAAAAAACCAAAACAAGAAAATCTAGATTGATAGACCAACATATGAGCATCCAATATAATTTTTATTTTTTATTTAAAAGAAAAATAAAACAATTAACTTTGATATAGAAACGAATTCATTAGATATTCTTCATATCTTAAAGCTAAACGAAACGACACAAAAAGAATATAACATAAAAAAAAACAGAAATTAAAAAAAAAACCAGTATTCAAATGTAGTCCATTTATTTGCCTAAAGTATAAAAACTAAATGAGTCCACTAGCCTTTTCTTTCTCGTTGGCCCATTTCATTTCTCCTTGTAACTTCATTATGTCATTCTTGGATGTCATAGGCATATCAAGACCTTGAGGGTCAATTCGGATTCATCATTTCTCCTATATTCTAATACCCTTGAAAAAAAAAAAAAAAGACCGCAGCAACCTTGCTTCAAATACCAACAACCGACCCCCTAAGAAGAGTATTAAACAAAAGTGAATCTCAAAAAACTTATATACATGATTCTGGTCAAAAACTCTACAAACAAGACGCTAATATATTAAGGATATAAAAAGAAAACCCCATGAAAACAATTATGAACCAAAAACAGAACCACATCTAGCCTAATTCCCTTTGAACTAAAATCCATTCTTAGAATAAAATTCTACTCAAGCACGTGGACTATCCTATTCTTGCACTTTTTATTCCTTAGATAACAAAATCAAGATAAGGAAAACAACAAAACAAAACAAAAATAATGCCTAGATGTCATGCATACTAGCATGTAAAGTGAGAAAAAAAAAAAGGGAGGATTTAACTTTGCAGTCCAAGATTTTAACCAAAAGAAGAATATTCACGCAACCAATACTCTCGAACTCTAGCAACAAAGCTCACAGCCAAGGGTGTATACCACTTGCAAAAAAATAATGCACCAAACCGAATATAGCCGACTTCTCTCAAAAATAGCCCCCTTTCAAGTGAATGAGTATGCCTCCATTTATAGGCTAAACCTAATGCCAATTATCCTCGAAATTATTTGGCAATCAGGGATACTAAGTGATCTGTATGATGGTCAAAGAATCCAATCAAGCTACCATAATTCCTCAGCTATTATTACCTTTTCTTTTTGTTGTATTTTAACATGTGTTTTTATCAAATCATGAATCTTAATTGAGATTATCACTCCAAACAAAGAATCATCATCCAATAAATCACTCTTAATTTTCTCCCTTTTATTTTGGCTGCTTCCCTCTTGAATATTCTTAATGGATCAATGAATCAATATAATCATCAATATAATCAATATAATATGTAAAAATAAGGTCATGATTCATATAATTCTACCAAGTGGTACTCTCTAGTACAAACACATATCTTAATTATTTTCTTGACACATGTCACATTTTCACAATACTCTAATCAAATAATTATAATTCAGAATTCAAAATAATGGATTTAATACTAATTATAATCAACACTTATTTAGAAATTTAATTTGATGAGATTCCCTTATTGACTTGTCAAACTTTAATATGATATCAGTCATCAAATAGGATATGATCATTAGGGTTTTTTAACCTCCTGTCAAAGATATAAATAGATATAGATAAATTAATTAATATCAATCAACAACTAGAGATGATATCCTAGTAATTAATTGATTAAAATTTGAATTTTATATTATAATTAATACTGAATATTTTCTTAAATATAATTTAGTATTAATATGATTAAATATTGCATTCATAGGAGAAACATTAGTTGATATCCTTTTCTGGTATGTCCTTTCTCCATTTATAGTCCTATACATGGTCTGTTGCTGTTTATGATCAGCTTTGTGGTCTCCATTTACAGCAGTTTATTTCTTTTATTGCCTATCTCTATGTCCCTTCCTCATGTTTGTTTTCTATAAAAAAAAAAGTTGTAATTTTGTAGTTGATTTTTTACTTATTATCTATTCCTTTCTCTCACACCAAATAAATTGGTGCTTATGTTTCTATAAGTGTTCAAAGTAATGGATAAACTTGTGAGGAGAGTGATGTTTGATTGACAATAGAGTTGTAGTTACTATTAGAGGAACAAACGGATGAGTTTGTTAGTTTGTTTAGGATAGTTTGTTCAAATGACAGATAACGATACTCATGTATAGGATAAATGATACTCATGTATAGGATAGGATAACTTTGCTACCTTTTTTTGTTTGCTGAATTTACTGTAACAACCAACTTGGAACGTCTATATAAGACGTTGCTATATTGCGAATAAAGCCAAGGAAGTTTGCATGCAAAACTTATTATGGTATCAGAGCGCACGTTCAGGAAAACCTGTTATCCTGATTCCTGACTGCGCTGCTGCGCTTCCCTCAGTGCGAAGCTTCACCCCAGATGGCCAAAGGCAGTGGAGGCACCATGCAGCTCAAAACCAGTTATCCACGTTTGCCGTTTTACGTGGCAACATTGGACAAACCTGGAATATTGCTGACAAATGTGCTGCTGCGAGGAGAAGGCAACTACGACAACTGGGCCAAAGCCATGAAAACGCATTTAGAGTAAAGAACAAACTAGGTTTTGTGACTGGTTCGATCACGAAACCTAAGGACGACGACTCTGATGAGGGTCACGCATAGATTGTGTGTAACTCGATGATCAATGGGTGGATACACAACACAATCGATCCATAACTTCAGCCGTTTATTCAGTACTTTGATGCAGCAAAAGATTTGTGGGATGACCTCAAGGAATGATATTCAGTTGAAAATGTGCCAAGGCTCTATCAACTGAAAGCCAGTTTGACGATCATCAAGTAGTAAGGATCAACTGTCAGTAACTATTACACGAGCTTGAGAGCTGTGTGGCATATTTGGAAGCCAACAGGTCCAGCGTTGTCTGTCGCAGCGGAAAAGAGTATCCCGTAACCAAACATGTGAATGAGGAGATTGAAAAAGATCGAGTGTAACATTTTCTCATGGGACTTGATGATGCTGTGTTCAGAAACCTGCGAACTCAGATCTTAAACAGCACACCTTTGCCAAATATCAACAGAGTTTATGCTATGGTGACTCAGGAGGAAATGCGTAGAACAATTGCACGAGCGGAGAATGACTGGATAGATGCAGTTGGATACGCGGTGCACTCATCAAGCCAGAACCCTCAAACTGCACTACCTGCATAACCGCGAGCCGATGAGAAGAACGAACGAACCACCTGCTCTCACTGTGGGAAACCTAACCATGATGTCAGTAAATGTTTTCAGCTTCATGGTTACCCTAACAAATATGGCAAAGGTCGCGGATGAGGCCGGCATGCTGGAGGGCGAGGTGGCTTCCTCCCAGCGAATGTAGCACGTACCAACAACCAGCAAGAAACATCTTCGGCTTCTAGTGCATTAACACCTAAAGTCATTCAGCGTTTGTTGAGCTTAGTTGAGACCACACACCCAGGAAATGAAAAACTATCTGGTAATAACGCATTGCACTCAGTCTGATTGATTGATAGTGGTGCCTCTAACCATATGACCGGGCAACTTGATCTGTTGTCTGATATTACAACTATCAATGCGCATGCAGTAGGATTACCAGATGGGGGCAAAGCTTGTGCTGTTAAGCAAGGAACTGTTGTGTTTGGATCACATTTTTCCCTTACTAACATTTTATACGTGCCAAACTTGTGCTGCAATCTTATTTCAGTTGCTCAGCTCCTTCGATACAGCAAATGGCAGTTGACCTTTACTAGTGAACACTGTGTCTTGCAGGACCGAACCTTGAGGATGCAGATTGGACTGGGTGACCAACGTGATGGTGTGTATGTGTACCATGGTCGTGAAGTGAAAGCTCTTGCTGTTCGGGAGATCGAATCTTTGGATTTATGGCATAGGAGACTTGGACATCCATCCAGCCAGACTCTAAATTTGCTTCCAGCTCTTTCTCAGCTTAGTCGTAGGAACACAGCAGATATTTTGTGATGTTTGTCATAAAGCCAAACAAACACGTAGTGCATTTTCTTTCAGTGATCATCAAAGCTCTTATCCATTTGATCTTTTACATTGTGATATTTGGAGACCGTATAAAATGAGTTCTTTTTCCTGTGCACATTATTTTCTGACTATTGTTGATGATTATAGTCGTGCTATGTGGGTTTATCTGATGGCAGAAAGGAGTGAAACACCGTTACTGGTTAAAAACTTCTTTGCTATGATTCAAAATCAATTTGGAAAGACTATAAAACTTTTTCAAATAGATAATGGTGGTGAGTTCCATCATAAAAGTTTGCTCCAGTTGTATGGTGATCTTGGGGTGCTGCACCAGACTTCATGCACTTACACACCCCAGCAAAACGGCAGCATAGAAAGGAAGCATCGTCATATCCTTAACGTGGCACGAGCCTTACGATTTCAAGCTAACCTGCCCATTGACTTTTGGGGAGAATGTGTGCTAACTGCTGCCCATATTATCAATCGCACACCAATACCGCTGCTGGGTGGAAAAACACCTCATGAGCTTCTTTTTGGTTCTGCACTACAATATGATCATCTTCGAGTATTTGGGTGTTTGTGCTATCCTCATCCTAGCCCAAAGTTCACGGATAAATTTGATCCTCGTTCCCGACAATGTGTATTTCTTGGTTACCCTAATGGCAAAAAAAGGTAGAAACTATATGATATTAAATCACATACCATGTTTGTCTCTCGAGATGTGATTTTTCATGAAAGTCTATTCCCTTATACTGATTCTGCTAGTGATCCACCGCAACTCACCTTGCCCACTTCTTGTTCCTCTTTTCAAACGGACCCACTGGATCCTGAAGCACATGAGGAAGAAGATGCTGCAGATAGGGGGAGCTTCCACCCGCAATCTACAGGTAATGACGATCCTCCTGCTCTGCCAGGTACCCCGTCCTCTGTTTCTGCTGTTGACAGGGAGAGTTCTTCCCCTGCCCATCCCTCAGTTACACACAACCATACAGCAGAACCCCGTTACTTCTGCTGAACGTGACCGATGTGAACGACGGGCACTAGCTTACCTGAAGGACTATCAATGTCATACAGTGTGTACACCCATACAACATCGTCTCTGCACCTCAGCTGACCAGTCATCCAACGCTCTTTATCCTATTAGCAATTATGTTAAATACTCCAATTTTTCTATCAAACACAGAGCATTTCTAGCTGCTGTGAGTGCAGACACTGAACCAAAATCTTTTAAAGCAGCTATGCTCGATGATCGCTGGAAGGAAGCCATACAACACAAAATACGTGCTTTAGAGACTAATAACACTTGGCGTCTTACAGCTCTGCCACCAGGCAAACGTGCTCTGCCCAGCAAATGGGTTTATCGCATCAAATACAAATCTGACGGTTCTATTGAACGCTTTAAAGCCTGTCTCGTCATTGCCGGCAATAATCAAGTTGAAGGTGAAGATTTTATTGAGACTTTTACTCCTGTTACAAAGATGGTGAGTGTTCGCACATTCCTTGCTGTGGCGATTGCTAAGCGCTGGGAACTCCATCAATTGGACGTTAACAACGCTTTTCTCCACGGTGATTTGCATGAGGAGGTGTACATGCGTCTTCCTCCTGGTTTCTCCACTGCATCAACCGGGACAGTATGTCGTCTCCAAAAATCTCTCTATGGTCTAAGGCAATCTCCCCGCAACTGGTTTGAAAAGCTTCGCTCCTCTCTTCTGGCATATGGTTTTGTACAATCTCGGGCAGATTACACATTGTTTACCTTCAAACGTGACAAGGTCTTTCTCGCATTACTTGTCTACGTTGACGACATAGTTCTAGCCGGAAATGATTCCGCTGCTTGCCAGGCAGTTAAACAGTATCTTCATTCATCTTTCAAGATAAAAGACTTGGGAATTTCCTAGGCATTGAGATTGCTCGTGGACCATCCGGTTTATTTCTGAGCTAACGAAAATATGCTCTTGACATTCTTTCTGAAGCTGGTGTTCTCGGATGCAAGCTTGTGCATTTTTCGGTAGAACAAAATCATAAGTTGGCCCTCGCTACTGGTCCTGACTATGGTGATCCTGCATGTTATCGCCGTCTCATAGGTCGGCTGGTTTACTTAACCATTACTCGGCCAGATCTTAGTTATGCTGTTCATATCTTGTCTCAGTTCATGCAGTCTCCTAAATAGCAACACTTTGATGTAGCTCATCGCGTGTTGCGTTATATAAAACTGAATCCTGGTCAAGGCATTCTTATATGCTCTGATTGTGATCTCCAACTATATGGCTACTGTAACTCGGACTGGGCCAGTTGTCCATTAACTCGGCGCTCTCTCACTGGTTATTTTGTTATGCTTGGATCTTCTCCCATTTCGTGGAAAACTAAAAAGCAAGTGACCGTTTCCCATTCTTCAGCTGAGGCGGAATATCGATCTATGGCTACTGCTACTGCTGAACTTCTGTGGCTTAAATCCTTTTTGGGTTCTCTTGATATCTCTCATCCTCAACCAATGAAACTTTTCTGTGATAACCAAGCTGCGCTCCACATTACTGCTAATCCAGTTTTTCATGAACGCACCAAGCATAATGAACTTGATTGCCATTTCATCCGTGAGCATCTCCTCAACAACACTATCGCCACTGCATATGTGTGCTCTGATCTTCAACTTGCTAATATTTTTACAAAAGCATTGGGCAAGAGCTCCTTTCACCGTCTTCTCCGCAAGTTAGGCATTTCGTCCCTCCATACTCCAACTTGAGGGGGAGTATTAGAGGAACAAACGGATGAGTTTGTTAGTTTGTTTAGGATAGTTTGTTCAAATGACAGATAACGATACTCATGTATAGGATAAACGATACTCATGTATAGGATAGGATAACTTTGCTACCTTTTCTGTTTGTTGATTTGTTTGCTGAATTTACTGTAACAACCGACTTGGAACGTCTATTTAAGACGTTGCTGTATTGCGAATAAAGCCAAGGAAGTTTGCATGCAAAACTTATTAGTTACCTCTATATTGATCTTCAATCAAATTGTTGACACAAACATTCTTGCTTTTCAACCAAATTGTAAATGCAATTTTTTTTATATTTTAAATATTGTGACCTAAGTAAGGCTTTTTTATTTAGATATTGCTATTGTAGGATCAATAGTTTTGCATACCTCTCTTCTTACATTTACTTTTTGTATTTATCTAAATTGGCTTTATTATAGTACTTTAATTAATCATATAAATGAAGGCAAATATGTTGAAAAAACTCTATGGCAGCATACATCCTTTAATCATGATGTATCCAAAATCTCAAATCATTCTTTATTTTAATTTTTTTTTTCAATTCACAATTTCTCTTCTCTTGTACAACCTTGCAAGCATAGGATAAAAAATATCAGGGCCGCTTCAAACAGATTGCGCCTTGCGCCTTTTGAAACTATCTTTGCATGCAAAAGCATCTTTTTGACCAAAAGCTTTAACTTAACTGCCACAAGTCTTTAGGATAAATTGATCTCGGTTTCGAATTTCTTTCTTTTATTTATTTTTTTAAATATTGTGACTTGATTAAAATTTTTTTGTTTAAATATTCTTATTGTAGGATTAATGACTTTGCATGCCTCTCTTCTTATATTTACTATTTATGTTCATATAAATTAGCTTTATTATACTACTTTAATTACTCATATAAATAAAGGAAAATATATTAAAAAAATCTATGATAGCATGCATCCTTTGATCATGATGTATCTAAAATCTCAAATTATTCTTTATTTTAATTTTTCTTTTCAATTCACCATTTCTCTTCATGCTCCTACTTTTTTTTCTCTCTTGGTTTCAGTCAGGTAAACATTTATTGCATCTAATAAATACAAAGATATTAATTAGAGATATTTTCCTAATCATTTTAATAATTTATATGATATAAAAAATTGCTCTAATGATGTGATATAAATCAATGCATTTAATGTTGTATTTAATATTGAAAACCTCAATTCAAAATTATGTCTTTAATATTGCATTAAAGTATTAATAAAAGTCTATATAAAATATATACAATAAGTATTTATATTATAATCAATTTTAAATATTTCTTTGAATATATTGTAATATAAATATTATTATATATTGCGTAATTTGCATATGTAATTGAGAAAAGCCATGCCAGTTTGTAATATTCCAATTTATAATTGTGTAATATGCATGTATGCCAATTTGATATAAATAATTATATTTCATTGCAATATTATTCTAAATCAAGTCTCTGCCTTGCATGTTGATTTGCTTCAAATTTATATCATTCTAAATCAATTCTCTCTCTCTTGTGCCCTGTTTTTTAATTTTTTGTTTTAGACACAAATCTTGATAATAAATGTTTACAATTTGTAATTGGGGAATTCTGATTTGTGATTGATAAGTGAACAAAAGCCAAACTTTTTTGTTTTGATTAATAGAGAAGAGATGTCTACTAATTTAAAGACTATTTATTTTGACATAAAATACATATATTGTACTTTTGCTTTCTTCCATTTGCTTTCTTTTGATTTCTTTAAGATAATTATTATCTTAAATTTTGACTAATCATATTCTCTTTATTTATTATTTATATTATATCAATTATAAGATTTTTATATTATCATGTGCATCACACAAGTAATGTATAAAAATAAAGTCATGGGTTATACCCTTTTAATAAGTGTCAACCTCACAGTGAAACACATACTTTAGACGTGACACTTTATAAGATTACTCTAAACAAATCATCAATTTAATATCATAAATTTAATATTTTTAAATTAATTATTATTGAATATTTAAGTAAATGTATTTATGAAGACAATCAAATAGAAATTAATTTTTTTGGTATAAACCAAGAGTATTCCGGTCCATTTGAACCATCTCATAAGCTTAATCTCATTAGGAAGAGAGTGATAATGGTAAAATCTTCCCCATGAGATGAGATTATCAAAAATTGAACCGCATTCCACATATTTGAGGGCATAACTCATTTTCATTACACCAACACCTCTTAGGTAAATAGAAATTAATTTAAGACCCTAATTATCAAGTATTATTTTTGAATTTGCTTATATAAACAAAAGCAATATCAACAAAAGCAATAGTAAATTTATTGGTTGAAAACACTGATTTTGATTATTAAAGGCCTTTATCCTCATATAAATTCAGAAGTTTTAAACATTGAAGCCCTTAAATTCTAATGTAATATTAGGATTTCATTTGGTTGATGAAATAATGTCAATACCATATTATATTTAACGTAACCAACATCGAAGTAATTAATTGATTAAAATTTGAACTTTCATATTATAATTAATTCTAAATATATTCTTAAATATATCTTAGTATATATATGATTACATGTTGTGTTTGTGGAAGAAGCATCTGTTCTGCCCTTTCCTGGTCTATCCTCTCTTAGTCATAGTCCTTTGATATAGAGTCAATTTTTGTTTAAAGCTTAATATTATATTTTAATAAAGAGAAAATTGTAGCATTAATAGGATATGATACACAATGCTAGAGCAGGTCTACAAAATTTTACTCATATGAAAATTTGAATCCAAAAAATCAATCAACAAAGCTTAAGAGATTAATAACAAATAATTAAAAAATATTTACGGAGTTATGATAATGTAATCATATAAAAGGTGATATGTGACTGTGGAGAGTTATAATACTTAGGTGTTTTTAAGTTCTCCTCTAAAACATAATATGAGATAATATTTTTTATTAGTGTAAAAATATATTCTAATAATAATAAAAGTCAACAATTAATTAAAAATTAAAATAATAATAATACATTATTATGTCTTTGCAAAGCATAGGTTCAAAAACATTTGCAAATTAAAATTTAATTAATGCTATTAAATGTAATTATGCTCATTTAATAGTTGTAATACTCATTTTTTTTATTGTTTTATCATAATAATATAAAAAGTAATTTTACTTTAAAATATATCTAAGGACTCAAATTTTTTATCTTAACATTATAATATACAAGTTTTTAAATCAATTTGTTTTTATTTAATATTTATATAATTTAATGTATTATATTATTTTTTATATTATTTCGTACATTGCGCGGATGCTAATACAAATAAGATTAGAAACCTACATAATAAGTTTGTGGTTTTGATGCTAAGGGGGATATAATGCTCATTTGGTTGTGTTTTTCTTGATTAAAAAAGATATTTTTTCTATAAAAAAATACTTTATGGTACTTTAGTATGTTTGGATGTATTTTTTTTAAACAAATTAAAGCATTTAAAAAAAGCACAATTAGAAGTAACATTTTTGTGCTTATGAAAAAAATATCATAAAATGTTCAATTTTTTTTAAAAAAAGTACTTCTCAAAAATGTTGTTACAAACATAAAAGAGCTTTAACTTTTTTTAAAAAGCTAAGACATTTTTTAATAAGCTTATCCAAATGAACTCATAGTGCTTTTAATGGTGGTGTAATGTTTGATCAATTTTTTTTCTTTGTATATCTTCAAACTTTTGTATCAAAATTTGCTCCAATTCCTTTTGTTAGCCAATGTAATTTAGTAACATAATATCAACTCATAAGTCATGACAAATCAATAATGGAATTTAACCTGAAAATATATTACTTGAAATCTTTTAAATGGTTTCAACAACCAAAATTAATTATTGAAAATAAAATATTTAACTTAATTCATGAAATAGTTTTAGGACTGTCTTTGGATCATGACACAACGGAGGTGAAAGAAATTGAAAAATAAATAGACTCGCCACTAATAATTATGTGATAGAAAAATTATTAGGAAAACCTTATTATTGACTAAAAAGAAAATAAAAAATGGTATACAAAACTAGGTCAAGTTTGGAAGCTTATTTACGCACATGAAAGACATGAACTTAATCCTATTATACTCTTTATACATATATTCTAAGACTGTTACTTTAAATTAATTATGCAGATTATTAACAGCTTTAACATATTTAATTTAACTCTTTAAATATAAAAATAATCAACAAAAGATAACCTAGAAAGCTAAATAAAAATATTTATAATTTTGACTTATCTGAATTGCTTACGTATCCTCAAAGCCAAGAATCAAAAGCATCTTTGTTTGTCCAAGAGTGGCACCAAGTCCCTTTGGGGACTACTTGATCCCGAATTCAATTCTCACTAAGGCTACTTTGCATCACTACAAGAAATATGAGTTTATGTAGAAACTCTTTTGTGACAATTAAAAAAGTCATCATTAAAAGTGTACTCTTTTATTGTAACACTATATCTTAGTGGTATTGTGTTGCATACCTTCTTAGTTAGTTGCTTCTAAATTTATTTATTATTAGTTTATCTATGGTAGATTATGAAGTAAAGCTATATTATCTTAATTCAATTCCAAATAATATGTTTTCTGTCCTTTGCTTAGTATAATCAACTACAAACCCTCATAAAGATAATTTAATACAACTAGGATTCAAAACTAGCTTCATATCCTTAATTGCTTATTAAGGCTCTTTAAAACTCTACTTGGGTTTGAGCACTACAAGCCTTAGAACTTAGCTTGATTTGGGATTCATTGAAACCTAATTAAAATCCTCAAAGTTAGTTCAAATTATGAAAAAAAAAATCACAAGTTTTTTGGTTTGCCACTGCCCAGGCGCTGGTTCTCCACTGTTCAAGTGCTCAGAGTCCAAAAACACACCCAGATTCAGACTGGCTAGCACCTAAGTGCCCAGTCTCTGGGGATTAAGCACTCAGTTCTGGGTAGGCCCTCTTAGGCGCCTAGATGATCGAGAATGGTTTTCCTTTTTCTTACTTCCTCTACTATTGGTTGCTTATATTAATTCATGTCAACACTTCTAAATATATTTTCACACATATTCATTTTAGTGATGTTAAACATCTCATTCGCTTATTCCTTATTAAGGTTGACTTAAGATAATCATCAACACACATACTCATATAGGGCAAACCATATATATGTTTCACATTAAAGCTAGGTCATTCTATATCAAAAGCGCCAACTTATCATTATAATACAATTGAAAAGGGAAGGGACCAGGTTAGTGATATTATACAAAAACCCCTCATGGTGACACTATCACATATTTTACTTCCTATGCTATCATGAAATGTTATTATCCAAATGGATAATATGTATATCTTGAACTGCCCGCACGAGACCTATGCTTAGAACATCCAGCCATATAAACTTTATCTCAATGACGATATTGACAAATGGCATGACTGCTTAATCTAAAAACATCAAAAACAAGGGTGAGATAGATATCTCGGTAGGAAATAATAATAATTAAGTGAAAAATCATAATTTTCTCAACTGTACTAGGTACAAAAAATGTTTCCTTCTTTAGTTTTCACTTTTATTCAATAAATTCTTTATTTTTTATATTATATTATCAATCTTTCATTTATTTTCGAGGCCTTTCACTATGATTATAAAACTTAAGATAAGGGTTCTTTTCACTTACATGGGTGTCCCCTCACTTCTACCATTGGAATGGCTAATCATGCAGGATCACCTCCTTTAATGATCATTTTCAAACTTGGGTGAGATCACCTCTATAGCATAGGTTTGAGGATCACATCTCAAAATGAATCTAGATCACTTCCTTAGGAGGATCACCTCTAGTTATTAGTAATAGAACACAATCTTATTAAATATTCTTTGTCCATGGTCTTATCCTCAAATAAGAAGTTCTAAAATGAGCATAAGAAAGAATGAAGTAGTAGAAACATCATTTCACAATCCATAGAGATTGATAAGCAAATAGCACATGAAGTGAAAAAAAAATACATCAAAAGCATAAGAAACATATTCAATAAGAGGAGTTGGGAGAAGGTCATTATCCCCTACTCGGCTAGCTTAGGTTTGAGTTGTCTTCTCTTAGTGGGTCACGTACAAGGTGCTCTTTACAAAGTGTAAGAGTTTCCCCTCCTTGAGTTTTGTGTGTGTGTGAGTAGGCTTGTATGGTATTTATAGGCACTAAATGGGATGCATGACCGTGCATTAGGGGAAATGAGAGTGATGTGAAGCATCTAGGTCAAGGGGAAATATTCTACTTGATTAAGACCATGTGGTCTTTTAAGACATGTCTTTTTGATAGGGTTATGACACTTGTCATCTAATCTTTTTAGTAATAATTGTCTAGTTAGCTTGAATAACTAAATTACTCAAATTGGTTCCCTTAGAAGATGCATGGCCGTGGGTTTCTTGTGGAAACTCTTGATTTCTTTTTGTAGAAAGTTACTTATCTAATGATTATTTAGAATTTTTGGGCTTCAAGCTATCTTTCCTACACTCACACATGTTCTTGGCCTTGGAAGACTATCTAATCTTGCTAAATTAATTAACCACATGTCTTAGACATCTTTATCTTCCTAATGATAGCTTTCCTTTTCTCTTATCCAATAGAATTCATCCATTTGGCTTTGCTTTATCAATATCATGATTATTTAGTTATATAAAGTAACTAAGTTTATTTAGTTTGATTACTTTTTAATTAGATTCCCTTTATCGATTCATGGTTGATTTGGTTACTTTTTAATTTTTTTATTGGTTTGTAACTAGATACCTTACTTTTCAGTTTGTCTCATCATCATTATTATATATTAATGAATCTTCTCCATTGATTAGAGAGTTTCTTGTGAGATTATCTCTTCCCCTTAAGTTTTCACGTGAGACTCTAGCCTTCAAGATGGTTCATTTTGTCTTTTAGTTCATTAATGCATTGCCTTACTTAGCTAAGTTAACTTACGTTATTTGGAACACTTTTTCTAATGCTTCTTTTTAGTAATTTTCTAGTAACTTTCTAGTTTATCTAATTATAATTGTTTTTAATTAATGTGGGATAAAACTTGATTGATGTGTCTTGAAAGACCTTCTAGCCTCCTTAAAGCTTACACGTGAGTTTCTTACTTCTAAGCAAGAAGCTTTGTCTTTTTTGTTATTTATTTCATAAAAAATCTACTTAAAATATGTTATTTCTTTCTAGTTAAGTAATTTCTTTTATTTTTCTCTATTACACGTGAACTATTACTTGGAAAACAAGTTTTTTATTTTCTTTTATCTTACTTTCTAAACTTTTTTTGTTTGGTTATCATCTTACTTCTAAGCTAAATTTGGGCTTTTGAGTTGGTTTAGTTTTGGGTCATGTTGGTATTTGGGCTAAATTTAATTTATAAGATTTTAAACTTTTGGGTTATTCTTTAACTTTTAATTTAAGACTGTTAAACTAAAATTTTGATTAATTAAAGTTTAAATTTATCACTCTATTCTTATATTATAAGGCTTTGAACTATTTTTTAAAATTTTAATGAACTTGCAAATATATAAAATAACACATAAATAAAAATTATATACAAATATATCTTTCATAATTTAAAGTATGTTATAAAAATATTTAAAAAATCGTCTGCGACGATAAAGTGTAGTAGTCACAATTGAGTATTTTTTTTAAAAAAAAAGAAAACACACCTGTTTCCATTTTTGTTGCCACATGGGTATAATTTTTTTTTAAAAAAAACTTAAAACTAATTTTTTAACATTAGGAATTGAACCCCTCCTTTCCAGTTCACGGAGTCCATCTCTTTCTCCCTCTCCATTTGAAGAGACGGCGCCAGCGTCGGGGGCCATTGCAGGTCGGTGGACGGAGCGGCGGAGCACGGTGGAGCAGCAGCGAAGGCGTTTCAGGTACGAAGAACTTCTCGAGCTCTCTCTCTTCTTTCCGCTGGTCTATGAATAGGGGAAGGGGAATGGGGTTTTCTTCTTTCCTATTTTTCTCCGGTGGATTTTCTTCTTTCCGCTAGTCTCTTCTTTCTCCGGTGGGTTTTCAGTCCTCTTTTGTCACAGAAAGGGGTGCTCGGTCCACCTTTCTTTAGTCCGTATGTCAAGTGAATGAGTTTAAATGTATTGTTTCTTTGGCTTGGTTTAAATAATTTCTATTGATTGAATGAGTTTCTGGATTAGTTTTTGATTATTGAATGAGTATTGTTAAGTGTTTGTGTTTGTGAGCACCTTTTTTCCGGTTGGTTGCATCTCATTCTCTGCTGGAAGTAAACATGTTCTCACCCCTTACTCAACATTAGTGTTTCTGAGCATTTGATTTAAAATTACTGATATCGGTGGATTACTCGTTTTTCCGTGGCTTAATTAATAGGTGACTGAAAAGAAATGCATGATGTGAAGGAGAATGACGTGTTTAACATTTTTTGCTGTTCTATTCTCATATGTTCAGCGAGTGTTGTAATACCATCAAGAAGATATTCTATCAGTTTTTTTTTTTTTAATATCATTTTTACTTCACATTTAATATTTGCACAAGATTAATCATAAAATAAAGTGAATGCTATACAAATGTGTCCTTTTATTTAAAGAAAAAAATGTAATAGCTTTATAAATCAACGAACAAATAGCCGTTTTTTCTTCTGAAATAGGCTGCAAATAATTTACGTGAAACAAATGAAATTAGAGAAGAAGAGACCAATGAATGATAACCTTTTTCTTGTAGAAGCAATCAACTGGTAACACTGAGAACTTTTTTTTTTTTTTTTTAGAGTTGATTAATGGGATATATATATATATATATATATATATATATATATATATATATATATATTATTGACAATGGCTTGATGTCAATTGGTATTTCCTCTCGATTTCTGTACTGTAGCGACTGTCAGCCATGTAAATTTTTTTGTTTGAGATTGGTGGATTTTGTGAAGCATAAGATGTTGAGACTTGTTATATTCTCTTCTATTTTGAGTGCATAGTCAGCCTCACACAGCTAGTTTGCTGAAGGTAGTGAGTCAGTTTCTTTCCTTCTTTTTAGGTTCGGTCACTAATTGATTTTGATTGAGCATTCTGTTATGAATTCTTTTCAATTTCTGTATGGTGGTGACTTTCTTCTATGTATACTTCTTTGCTTGGAATCTGTGAATTCTGTGGTACATGGTGCATTTTTGCTTAACTCAGCTTTGTATACTTGCCTAATTGTGCTCAACCCATTTCATGGAAAGCTTGAATAAAATTTTAATGTAATGTGCTGTGTGATTGAAGTAGTTATACTATGCTGGTATAGCTGCTGCCTGAATGCACCAGAGCACCAGTTGATAGCTATGAAATGGTTGTCTGAGTTTTGAGCACCTCTTGACATGGGCTTTGAGAATCTCTGATAGTCTAAACTGTTTACACTTGTCCATATCTTCTGTGAATTTAAAGTTCTAACTACCAAACTTTGTTGAGATACACATAATAAATGGGTTTGATTGAGGGACTGTGTCTGGGTGTTTGGACTGTTTATGGTTTTATGGACTGTCAGTGGTAGAAATGTGACTATGACACTATGATTTACTTGCACTGACTTGACATCTATGATACTGCAATCAATATCTGACTAGAGATTTGAAGCCTATGTACATTCATGTTCTGTATTAGTTTTGGTTCTCTGAGTGGAAGGTCATATGGTACATGTGTTTGGGAAATAACATGGGCACTTCTAATCATTGTAAGGCCTTTACAACATGATATAGAGGTCCAAGTCAGATTTGTGTAGATGAAAGATGCTACTTAATGCACACACTTTCATGACACAATATCAGAGGAGCACAAATTAATGACATGCTTGATGTTGATGAGCAGGCTGATAAGAGAACCATTTAGAAATAGGATCTGCTCACGGTTGTACATTTTTTGTATCTATTTACATGGATGATAGTATGATTTGTTCCAGAGGATTTGAGCCCAGTTAGTAACAGTTACCTTACTGCTCTCGGATGAGTTTGCTAGTTGGTTAGTTTAGTGTTGTGGTTGAAAGTTGAAAGGCTTTTTGTAATGCTGAGTTCGGTTGTGTTGTGCCTTGGAATGGGATTGCTAATATGTTGTTGAAATTAAATGCCTTAGGTCAAAAGGCTCTTGACAATACCCACTTGGTTCTCCACTTGCGGAATGTTTATTTGAGCATTGAGTATCCATTGCATGGGACTTCTAAAATCTTTGATAATCTGAAACTTGTCCAAATTTTTGTGAATGGTCGTTTCATAAATGCTGATTCTCATGGTTAATTTCCTTTCTCTGATTATTGTTTAAGATTCATATCTGGTTTAATTTCTTGTGTCTAATTCAGACATATCTGCTTTCCCTAAATTTAAGAGTAGTAGCCATGTTGAATCTGTTTTGATAAAAGATATATGCTTTCTGGACTTTTAGCTGTATGGAATCTGTTCTGATAAAAATATGCCAAAATCTCTTCTAGGGTGTCAGGGGAATAGAAAACTATTGTTGATAGTTGAATCCGATTCTGAGTTTGTATGTGTCTGTCTTTATCGGCTTATATTTGCTTTGGTGTTTGAACATGTTGGTATTATGTTTCAATAGTCTTGGCAGTAAGGACTGCAGATGTTACCTATGCTTGCTTTGAAAATCATCAAATTGAAAGTACAGATTCTTTAGAATTAATTTCCTTTTTGTAACCATGCTTTCTGGAAGATCTCTGAAGCTAATTAACATTTCATATCATTCTAAACTGTTATCTCATGATATAGATGTCTAAGCCTGATATGAGTGTGTGAATAATGCTTCTTAATGTATATACTTGCATGTTACATTCTGTTTTCCTACTGAATTCATGAGTTTTGAATACTGTTGTTTTCTTCTTTTTAGGATTTGTGCTCTGAAAGCGATACTATGAAATGATACATAATTATGTCTGTGACACTGGGGTAAAAGCTGGTTTTTTGTTCTGTGATAGATGGGTTCCATTTTAATGATCTCTACTTCTGCGTTAAGTTTTAAAGTCATAATCCAGATCTGATATTGTCACACACTGATATTCAGGAGTTTTCCTTGAGATCTCTCTTGAAACCTTTTTTTCAAGTTACTTTGCTACCGCCTTGAGATTTGTATGCTGTTTCCCTTTGAGTAAATGCCACTTTGCTACTGTCTTGAGACTTATGTGCACATAAGGACACATCGTGATCGGTTTATCTACATAGACAGCAAGCACTTATTAATAAAAATCTGGATGGGATATCTTTAGGTTATGGGTTTTATGTGCTAAGTAAATGTGTATGATAGACATCCACCCATTACTCGGGCGTGCAGCAGAAAGGGAAGGAAGTGCAGCCGGGAATTATTGACTCTTATGGCTGAAAAGGGAATGAGGGGAAAAAATGATTATGGGATCATACCTTGTAACCACCTGCACATGTGGCTTGTGGGCCAAGAGAAGAATTCTGTTAGGATTGAGGAAATAAGAGGGAAAGGATGCGAAAGGGGAGGTTGTAGGTCTCTTGAATGACCTGTGTTATATTTTCTTCTTTTCTGTTTTCCTGTTTTAGAGTGTTTCCTTTAGTTTTCTATTCGCTGTCAGTGAGGGAGAGTCATCTGTGAAGCTGTGTCTGTAATTGGGAATTATTCCCACTTTTCTGTAATCAAATACTTGGGTTCCTATCAGTGTATAATCTATGTTTGGCAATTGTGGTCCCCTTTCATCTCTAGTTTAGACTGTCAATCATGAATCAAGCATGCTAGATTTCTTTCTACTTCTGTGCATTGGTAGTTAATACTGAATATGCTGCTGGTTTAATCTATGCTTTCTGCTATTGAGCTGTTCTGACTGATCAGCATGATGTGGGTTCGTATTGTGACAACCTGCCCACATAGCAGGTGGGGCAGGGGACAGATTCAGTTAGAAGGAGTGGGATAAAAAGGGGAAGGAGGGAGAGGAGAGGGGTAAGCAAGAATTGAGTGTGGACTGGATGGGAGGTTACAGGTCTCTCGAATGACCCGTGTTATCTTTTCTTCTTCTTTGTTTTTGTAATTTTCTATTTCAGTTTCCTGTAAATTCTGGGTCTTATTCCCAGTTTCTGTAACTTGGGAAGAGTTTCCTATCAGGCAACCACCTATCACTAAGGTGTACAATAGCAAGGAAGAAAATCGCAGCAGGGAAATTGAGGCTGTTGTGAGTAGTGTGCAAGGGAAGTGTGATCAGCGCAGAGTGAGGGTGCATTGTAACCACCTGCCCTCGTGGCAGGTGCAGCAGGAAACAGATTTGGGTAGCGGGAATATAATAAAAGGAGAAGAGAGGAGAGGGGAAGGGTAGGCAAGTTGTGAGTGAGGATTGGGAAGGGACGAAGCAAGCCCCATGAAGTGCTTGCCTTGTCTCTGCATTTTCCTTTGTGTTTTGAGAGTGTTCTTTCAATTTCTGTATCAGAATTCTCCCTCTGATACTGATATTTCCTTGATATCAGTAGCAGGGAAGGGAATTCCTTCTGTTTCCTTCAATGAATTTAGTCTGTGTTTTCTGGTTCCTATCATAGTTATATAAGTTAGGATATCTGCTTACAGCTAATATGCTTGCCTCTGTGTTTCATAATATAATTTAAAGTAAAACCTATGTTTAATTCTTGAAAGATACATCATGTATCAATTTCATCCCTTAGAGATTAATTTTATTGATTTAATAACCCAAACTTCAAATTCACAACAATTTCATCCTTTTGAGGGACTAAATTGATAAAATTAAAAGGAACAAAATGATGAAATTTGTGAGTGACTTGTAACTTGTGGGACTGAATCAATAAATTAATCTTTAATGGACGAAATTGATAAATGATGTATCTTTTAGGGATTAAAAATAAATTTTACTCTATAATTTATCAGCACTATGAATCTTCTAAGCTAGATAGTGATTAGTTTTCTTTCTTATGTAAAGATAAGGAGGAAATACATATGTAAAAGATGTGTAAAAAATGAAGTTTGCCTGTTACTAATGCATAGTTGCTAATGCTGTCCTTGATCCTTTCTTTGTTGCTTTTGTATACATTTCTGATGTCTCTTTGTGAGTTTGCTAGATCATGGTTGTTCATTTTGGAGATTTTATATAATGATTGCCTTTCATGGAAGAAGGGATTTGTCAAAGTTAATGTGATAGATGACGATGCATCCTTTTTTATCCATTTGCTTTATTACTTATTATATCTATAGTTACTGATAATTTGTGGCGTGAAGTATTCTGGAGTAGGGAGCAGGGTGGAGTATGTATATGATAACAGATAATTTGTAATCTGTAGAAAGTTTTAGACTCCATGTGGATTTGAAATATCCTGGTTTTGGTGAAAAATAGCTAACATATGATGAAATTATGTATTTTATATTTGTGGTCACTTAATTAGGTAAAGTAATTGTAACTTATTGATTTGCTCTGCTTAAACTATTGTTATGTGTCTCCAACACGAGCTGTAATACTCACCCCCAGTTGAACCTTAGGTGGTGATTTTATGATTATTGGCTATTAATATACCTTTTACAGAGTTGCAAGTTTGTATTAACAGCATCGACAAAATTAGTTTAGGTGTAGTGAAATTTTATAATGAAAATACCTTTACCAAATTTAACAGTCCAAACAGGGAATTTTGCAAATATAGGGCTTCAATTGAATTCCCATGCGTTTCAAATTCCCTAGAATTTTAAATTCTTCATCCAAGCACAGCCATGCATTACATAACATGATCTTTGAATGGCTTGTTACCGGTGAATAATGTTACTGTTCTACACAGGGCAAACAATCATGGTGGGATTTAAAAATAGATACCTGGTAATGGAGGTCTTTTTGAATCCTAATAGAGACCATGTGGGATATGATCCTGTTATAATTACCCAATTTAATGTCTCAAAAGCAATAAAAGACAGCATCCTGATAAATTTTGGGGAGTGTGGTCTGGCTTCATCCCTGGGATCATTCCAGGGTAAGTAACAAATTCCCAGTAATTCTTCTTGTCTTTTTTCTTCTGTTTATTAGTTTCCAGTTAAATATTAATGCCATTTCTTTTCTTCGAAAATATTCAAACTTGTTTTTGTGCAGTCAAGTATGTCAATCCAATCACAAATACATGTATCATTAGAGCTTCAAGAGAGGAGTATCAAAAAGTGTGGTCTGCCATTACAATGGTCAGAAATATTGCAAATTGCCCAGTGATATTTAACTTGCTGGACCTATCTGGTAAGACCAAATTTTGCAAGATTGATATTATACTATTTTTATAAATTATAGAAATAGAAAAAGTACTTTGGATAATATCTTGAGTGAAAAGAAAATTGAGAAATTTTGGTAATTTAGCATCTTACTATCATTTCCAATTGTCATTAAGTTTGACAAAATTGTTGTGCAGAGTTTATTCTACTCTTTGTAATTGCCAAACGACCCAAACCTGTTGTACATAACACTACTTTTGTCAGAAAACCTATGCTTTTCATTCGGTCACTTGGATCTATCATTCAATCACAATAGAATGCCTTCTTATTTCATAATTAGCCATGCATCACTTTTCTTACTTTCGAGTTAGTTGGAATTTATTAGATCCTTATGCATGACTCTATTGTGCTGTACGTTAGTTTGATTTACATAGCAGAATATTTTCAGTCATCTGAATGAAACATCAACAATCTTCTAAATCAGGCATCGGCTTTTAGAACATCTTTTCTTTCACTATAATTTGATCATTGACATGGATTACAGGATAAACCAATGTTATGAAAACTGGATCGGACCATTTGGTTGGGCTGGGTTAACTGTGAACTGATCCTTTGGCAGGTCTGATCAGGCCTCAAAAACCGGATTTCTGAAAACTGAACATCAAACCGGTGAGCCGGTTGCGAACTGGTCAAACTGTGCGAACTTGCCATGGTTTGACTAATTGAACCAGTTCAAAATTAATTCACCAGAATAGAACAAAGTGCATGATAGGAACCACTTTCAGATATCAGAAACTGGGATTGGTACCCAGGATTTACAAGTTCTGAAAATAGAAAATTAGAAGAAAATACACAGAAGAAAATATAGCCCAAGCTTTCGAGAGGTTTGGTCTCTCTCATCCTAAAACCCTTACTCGATATTCTGCCTATTTCCTATCTCTTCTCTCCTCTCCTCTTATTTCATTGCCACTAACCTATTTTTCCCCTCTGCCCCACCTACCACATCAGCAGGTTGTTACAATGCAAATCCACACATGCACACATAGGTCCTCAATTCTCTGCTGCCATTCCCTTTTCCCCCTTGGTACACCTTAGTTATGGGACAGTGTCTATTAATACACCCCCGCAAAAGATCCACCTTGTCCGCAAGGTGGAGATTCGGGTGAGGGTCTTGAAGCGGATGAAAGAAACTTCCACCATGATCCCATAGCTTGAAGCACAATGACCAAGTTGAGCTTGAGGTATATGAACTTCCACTGTGGTCCTATTGACCTTCTCCAATTCCCACAACAAGAAACAGCGAAAAGGACAGCCAAGGAGACCCGATGTCTTGATTCACAGCTCCACCGAAAGACATAAATGCAAATTCTCCCCCAGGAATGAGAGGAAAACCATCCCCTGCAGAACATTTGTGGGCTGAAGTAATCTTCTGACCACCATCAGTGAAACATATACCCTTGATGGTACCTCCATTCCAACTCTCCAGTGCTTTGTTGTCTTGGTTTTGAATCAACCATTCTTCTCTCATCTTCAGAATCACTTCCCAGTCTGTTTGGTTGGTCTCTTCAATCCATGGGCGCACCTGCAGGATCTCATTAGGATTACAAAAGGGCCAGACTCAGACCCAGATGCCTTGACCAAGGTTATAGTAAGTGATCCATTTGCCGAAACATTCAAGACAGTGTAATTATAGTTGGACCATCCTGCCAATATATCAAATCTATCCTTTTTATTCTCGTTGTTAACATAGATGTCAAACAACGTTTTCTCCATTATCCCACCTAAAGCAATGAGGGAACCCCACTTAACAGTCATGTGGTGGGCTGTGTAAAAAATGAAAAATGGGCTCTGTAAACCCAGAACAACGTTAGGATCTAAACTCTGCAATTTAATCTCCTTACAGGCTCCCATTGTGCCTTCGAGATCTGGCCAATCAAGCTCTTCACTCTTTGGATTGTGTTGTGACCCAAGGCCCCTTGTAATGGGCTTATTGGGCTGGTTTTTGGTCCAGATTGGTTTCTCTTTGGTAACTAATTTCAGCCCTCCTATCTCCAAGACCCATTTATCATTATCAGTACGGAACCCACCAGCCCTCCACATGATAATCCTTCATTCTCCTGAATCAAGTGCAGCCTGGTCGCCACAATTGGAGTTGGGCCATGGCCCAAAGTGCCTTGCATAAGTTTTTAAATGTTGGGTCTCTATGGGATAGTTTCCTCTGTTTTTAATGACTTGGGCATTCAGAAAAGAGCCCAAATAGTGCTCCCACTCTATCCCTTTCAACAGTCCATTCCTGGGCTTGAGCCATTAGGAAGAAATCTCAAAATTCCCTTCTTGCCCTTCCAATCTTCTCCCTCTCCATCGTGGACATTTCTCGCAGACAGGCATCCGTGGAGCGCCGCCATGGACCAGCTTCACTCTTCTCCTTCACCGAGTCCCAGTTCGGTGCTGGTGGCTCCTCATCGGCAACAAGATCGTGTGGCACCCACGGTGACCCAGAAAGAGCTGAACCATCGAATGCTGTGTGCGTCGTATCCGGTGGCTCAAGCGGCTTCAAGAGCAGATGGTCGGCCGGACTCCTCGTGACCTAGCATGGTGTGGTCCCCGCCAGCAATCTATCCCTTTGTCCGTCCATCCCACGGCTCCGAAGGTGTAGATTCTCCCCCACTTCCCCGTTCTTCTGACCCTTTAGTCACGCCATGGCAGAGTCCCAGCCACAAATATCCCATCGGCTGATATAGGCCCAAAGGTGATAACAGAAATGCAACAAGGGGATAGCCACATGGCAGGAGGTTCGCAAGTTGAGGCAGCAGAAGGATGTATGGTGAGGAGTTCACGTGTGAGAAGTGGAAAACATGGAAACTAAGGGAAAATGAGGAGGAGTGTGAGGTATTTTAGGCAGCGGTGAGAGAAAGAGAGTGTGTGAAAATTGTCATGAACTTCTCTCTCTGTATCTTCTTCTGCTTTATCTCCCTACTTCCCTTCTGTAATTAGGAATTCCCCCTTTCCCCATATCCATCTCTATCTCTCACTGTAAGAGGCCCGGCTCCCCCTAATGAGTCACCATAGATATATACATACAGACACTGATACTTTTATCAGTGATTAATACACAGTTCAGTTTATACTTTCATTTCTGGTTTACTGTTATTGCTTAATTGTGTGCCACATCATCGGCCTCACAGCAACCATCTCCTCTACTGCCCAAACCCCTGTCTCTTCCCAGCTACACATCAAACTTCGTCGTAGCTAAATCGTTTCATCCCTCTCCAAACCTCCTCCGTTGCCTGACCGAATGACCCAGAGACCATCTCCCTCACGTCTTCTTCCAGATTCACCCACCCACACGTGTCCTCATGTGAGAGGACTGGGAAATCCAACCTTCTACTCCGAGATTCCTTCTCCATCTTAGGCTCTGTTTCCTCTGCAATTTCCTCCTCTTCCATCACCATCTCCTTAATCGCTGTTTCCTCCTACCATTCCATCTCTTGCTCAGCCCCATCAAATAATTCTGTTTCTTCCCTTGCCTCCTCCTCTGGCTCCTGATCCTGGACCCAGACTGGTTGGTCCAAATCATATTCAGGCTGAAATCTCTTGATCTAGGCCTTCATGAAGGCTATCCAAGTGGCATTGGGGTTGCGCCACTCCCACCACAGGTACCAAACGTACGCACAACATGTGTCCCCTAACAACGGCTGGTAGCTTCTTTGCATCTTGTGTCCCCTTCACATAGAAGTATTGCTCAGTGTTGATCAGCCACCAATAAGCATTCGCCCCTGCAAATTCTGGAATCATCTTCAAGTTAGTACCCACATCTCCTAGATGGAGCTTTGATACCAATTTAATAGGAACCACTTTCAGATATTAGAAACTGGGATTGGAACCCAGGATTTACAAGTTCTGAAAATAGAAAACTAGAAGAAAATACACAGAAGAAAGATAGCCAACGCTTTTGAGAGGCTTGGTCTCTCCCACCCCAAAACCCTTACTCAATATTCTGCCTATCCCGTCTCTGTTCTCTCCTTTCCTCTTATTTTATTCCCACAAACCCACTCTGCCCCACCTGCCATATCAGCAGGTTGTTACAATGCAAATCCACACGTGCACACACCTTTCCCACATGCCCACACAGGTCCCCAATTCTCTGCTGCCATTCCCTTTTCCCCTATGGTACAACTTGGTTATGGGACAGTGTCTATCAGTGTACCCATTGGGAATCGAAACCTGGTGTGCGGGCTGAGGGGCGCTCAACCACTA
Source organism: Castanospermum australe (assembly GCA_019955255.1). Lineage (NCBI taxonomy): Eukaryota > Viridiplantae > Streptophyta > Magnoliopsida > Fabales > Fabaceae > Castanospermum > Castanospermum australe. The sequence continues at coordinate 121,039 of NSJW01000076.1, forward strand.
TGCCACCAGTGCTGGTTGGTTGTTGAGCTTAAACTTTATTATATTATATTGTAATCTTTCCAACACTGAGTGGCTGTATAGCATTAATAAATTCTTTTTGTCCTTTATTTCAATGCAAGATGTATATTTATATATAATTAGTGTAAGACAATTAAATACCACAAGTGTAAGATATATTGAAGATATATTTTGTGTACTTCTACAATGTGTTGGCTAATTGTATGTGCATCATGAATCAATTTGATCATGATAGAGATATATTTCAAAGTTTTTCTGCATAATTTTATTTATATATTTAATTTATGTATGTTAACATCTTTTTTTTACATGTTGTCATATATTTATAGAATATACAAGTATGTACAAAGCCCTGGTTCGACCTCAAAACCTTAAACCTCTTTATTTACTAGTTTAAAGACCGCTCTAGTTTTCAAAACATTGGCATAAATCCTGATATCAAATGTTAGCTTTCTGTTCAGGAAGTATAAAGGCTTCTAAAGCTGCTGCCTTGAAGTGTGAGGAATCAAAGTTTGAGCAGTACAAACTTATGGTTGGTGACCGACTCTCAATTGATGATACTCATCGCATGCATAATTATCTTGACAAAATCAAAGTTTTGGAGCACTGAATATTTGGCCACCACCAACTGCCTCATTAAGCTTCCATGTAATAATTTGTGTTCGATCACAAATTGCCTACAATTCTAGTTGAAGTTTTAGTGTCTATAATCATATGCTAGCTAAGTGCACACTCTGTTCACAGAACAGAATCTTCCTGTCTGAGCTATTATGAAGTTATAAATTTTTCTGAAGTTTACTTGTGGTAGTATCTGGTGTACGATATGGAGATGCAGCTTTCAGCCACGGGTGAAGAGGCTTGTGAAACATCTTTATTTGGTCTTACAATTACAAATCCATTGTAAATTACTGGGCTAGTTGTAGTTACGTACAGGAGACAAGATTCCTGAGGGAAACTTTTCTTTTTTTTGGTTCCTGTTGCCTTTCACTTCAATTTTCTAGATTTATAGGCAGAGAGAGAATTTGCTTATTGATTTATTGGTAAGCTTTCATACACTGAATTGGTAAACATGTATTGCTTGAAGGAAATGAAAGCCAAGAATTGTTATCAGATAAAATTTTTCTCCTTCTCTCGATCTCCTCCCCATAGGTAGAACTCAGAGCATCAGCATCATTTAGGGTATGTTTGAAATTATAAATTTTAAGAATTAATTTGATTTAAATGAAATATTTGATTTGAAAGGTTATAAAATAAAAATTGATTTAATTTTATAATAATCTTAAGCATAAAAATAATTTTTAAATTAAATTAAAATACTTAAATTTAAATAAAATAAAATCAATTTTTTATTTTTTTGTTGATTCCAAACATAGGGATAAGGAAATGCTTCAATCTTAACAATTTTCTGTTCCCATTTTGGTTTTCCTTGGATTCAAGCTGATAATTAAAGTAGTTGGACATGTCGCTATTATATTGAAATGTGTCAGGAAGTGACCCAGACAACGTTGTTTTTCAACCTCAAGATAGGAAGACCCGAGTGAGTTATAAATTTGCTTTAGCAATGGATGAGTTTTCCAGAAAATCAGTACTCCTTCTGTAAGTTTGAGATAGCTTGCTACCCTCATTTTGCGTAATATAAGGGTTATAAGTAATTAATTATGGATTCAACAATTTCAATCATGCTTTATCCATTTTGTTGACAGTCATTCAGTGACCTGCAAATCCTACCCCCCAAAAAAAGAAAAATAACGATTGATTATGGGGGCTATGATCTTAGAATAACTTAATTTTATTTTTTGAAATGTATAAATTAAATTTTTAATAATGTTTTATTCATGTTTCTATCTTAATGATCTTAGTCAATATAACATAGTAAAGAGTAATACTTATTTTGGTCTACCAAAAATATACAAGGTATCACATTATTTTTGTATTTATAAACATATCAAATTTGTTATTCAATATCAATTTATGTCATCAAATTGATTCTTACAGTGACGTAAAATAGAGGACAATAAAAAGGATGAAATTGGTAACATTAATTGTTATTGAAGTATCAATTAGATGTTACATATAAATAAAGGACTAATATAATGTAGCATATATTTTTAAGCGACCAAAATGAACATTTAATTTATAATAAAACATGAGTTGGACTTCTCTCGTCTCTCCAAGATTTTACGACCAAGTTTTATTGAATATATTGGGGAATGCACATAAAACAAAATGAAATCAGTGTTAATGGGAATTAGATTTAGAATTTATTAATTTTACTTTGATAAATAATTACCATGTTGATGAGTTCATCCTTTTCCTTAGGGTTCCATAAATTTGATCAGCGGAATTAAGAGTGTCAATTTTTGACTATGAAGGAAAAGGAGAACATTGATCATGATGGAAGATCCCAACTACTCTCATGTAACTAGTCTACCAGTGCTATCCAAGATAGGATTAAGGTTGTCAAATGGGCCAGTCCAACCAGTTTAAGCCCTCCCACAATGGGTTGAAAAAATTACTCGTGTTTAAATAGGTTAAAAAAAATTAAACTGACTCACTTCGCATGAACTCGAAAACCTAAATGAGGCGTGCTCATATATATATTTTTTATGTTTTATCACATAAAAAAATTCAATCATTATAATGTCAATGTATCTGTGAGCTACTGCCTACTGAGCTGAACTATCTATGTGCGTGGTGGTCTTGGAGTTGGAGGTATGGAATCTAGAGGAGCATTGGCCTTTTGGAGTGGTTTTTGACTTTTTTCCTTCTTTCTTGATATGAAAGACTGAAAGTTGAAACCATGAGTCCATGACTGATTGTTGAAATGGTGTCGTAGACTTGGGACTTTGGAAGGTAAAAATAAAAATTGATTTTGTGACCATCACCATCAAATCAGGCTTAAAAAGAAATAGGGCCTGCAAATTAAATGGGATCATGCTTAAAAAAAAAAAGGCCTATAGGTAAATGGGGTTATCTTATTTAATTTGCAGGTTAAATGGGTTGATCCAAAACTTTCTGCATTTATATGGTCTTAAATTTAATAACTCGACTTTCTTTTCTTTTTTTTTTAGCTATTAAATGGGCTAGCATGATTGGTTTGGTCAATTTTGATGATCCTAGGTAGGATCTTATTGAAAAAAGAAAAAAGTAAAAAAAAACTATTATTATTAGGACACTTATATGAATAAGCAAGGTTAAATTGAGATTAGTACATCCAAGTTCAATTAGCAGTTAGCAGTAGTAGCTTTTTTTTGGGGTTTGATTGAGTAAATAATGCTTAGTTACACAACTAAAAAGAAATAAAAAAACCTGTGTGCTGGCAATTGGATTACCTTGCAAGAGTGTCAATGGTCTTTGATTTACTACATTGTAGAGATCTAATGGCATATGAGCATGAGCTCAATATAGAAGTCTATTTTTCGGATCATAGTTGTACTTGATTTGTCCTAATGTAAAAGAATCCATAATCCATGACTGGATAAAAAAAAATGTACTATTTGTTGCTTTGACGTGAAAATAGATCATTGAGATTAGTGCAAAGATTTTGGTTGATCTTTAATTCATATTATCATAGGAGACTTCAACATTAACCTAGTACTATCTCACATTTTAGTATGATTTTGCAACATCTTATAGATGATAAAGAATTGAAAAAGTTTGGTGTCTATGAGACAGGGAAGGGCGACAATGTTCATGTCCTCCTCTGCTGCAGGTATTCAATCCCTATTTAATTCTATTCCTTTTTTCACACATTGCTTTTGCATAAGCTTCCTCGGTATTTGAACTAATTCTAAAACTTGTTTACTGAGGATGAGTTTCAATGCAATGAGCCACAAGTTGTCACTATCCAATTTCATGGTGTACATATTGAAGGTGGCCATGACACAAGAAGGGGGTTAAATTGTGCTTTCAAATATTTCTTTTCCTTAAAATTCTTAAAACAACTTTCTCAAGTATAATTTGGATGTTATAAAAATTTGGTCAGAATATTACTCAAAATGATTGTCGTTATGGTTATCAAAAAGATAAGCACATAAGTTACCTAATGCTACTTTTTTGTAAGTTGAAAAATTCTTACAAAGATAATAATCAAAGATATTTTTATAAACTTAAACACTTTACCTTGAGTTGAGAAAGGGAGAATAGGTTTGTGAAAAATGACAAGGTGAGAGCAAGAGCAAGACGCAAAGAGGATTGTCCTTGGGAAATGTTGTGTTTATGTAGTAAAACAAGCAGTTTCCAAATTAAGACTTTGTTAGATAATCACACATGTAGTAGAGGTTTTAGGAATACAAAAGCAGATAGGAATTTGCTTGAAAAACATATGGTAGCATAGATGAAGTGTCACCCCCATTTGATTGCACATGATGCATACAGTTTTGTGAAGGAAAAATATAGAATTCGTTGCACTGATATGAAAATTTATAGAGCCATGAAAATATCTAAGGAACTAATTGAGGAATCAAAAAAAGACCAATATACTAAAATGAGCAACCATGCTGCATAATTATTAAGAATAAATCTTGGATCAACTGGAAAGAAAAATGTTCATCCAACAACTTCAATAACTATAACTCTCACCTTTGACAAATTCTATCTTTGCCCAGAGGCTTGTAGAAAAGGTTTCATCATTGGTTATAAACCCTTTATTGGGTTGAATGATTGTCATCTAAAGGGCTATTATAGGGGTCAATTATTGACAGCTGTTGTGTTGGATGGGAATAATACATATTATATAATTGCATATGCTATAGTGGATATGGAGACCAAAGACATATGGAAGTGGTTTTTGCAACTATTAGTGGAAGATATTGGAGATTATAAAGAGCAAGGGTGGGAATTCATCACTGATTAGCAGAAGGTTAGTGATTGTTGTTCATATTTTTGGTTTCTGTTTATGCATTTATGTTATGTTTCTATGCTAAGTGTTTGTTTATATGTTAATGTAGTGTTTACTGCCTGTAATGGAAGAGTTAATGCCTAGAGTGAGGCATAGATTTTGTGTAAGACATATATGTAGTAACTTTTGCAAAACCTTTAAGAACAAAGATTTTAGGGACATGGTTTAGGAAATTTCTAGATCAACCACTATGGAGGAATTCCAAGACATAATGACGGATTTGAAGAAAAAGTCAGAAAATGCTTAGAAATGCCTAAGCAGATTACCCCTAAGCATTAGACAAAGGTTGGATTCTCAGATTTCACAAAATGTGATAATCTGTTGAACAACAACTGTAAGCAATTCAATGGGGCAACTGTTAAGTTTAGAGGGAAACCTATACTAACAATGCCTAAGGAAATCGGAACGCATATAATGAGAAAGATGGGTGAGGATCACTTTTGGCTTACAAGATACATAGGACCAATAACCCCAAAGCCTCTAAGCAAGTTAGAGTGCTACCGAAAAATGAGTAGGTACTAGACTCTTACTTGGAATGGTGATGCTGCAGGATACAAGTTTGAGGTATCATATCCACTAAGAAAATGTAAAATGGACTCGTGTGAGGCTTACTCTTGCAAACTGTGGAATTTATCTATAATTCACTATATGCATGCCATTGCAGCCTTGTCTTACAACAATCTTAAACCAGAAGATTATATGCACCCTTGGTGTTCCATGGAGACTTACAACAAAATGTATGAGCATCATATTTAGCCTACAACAAGTCCATAATATTGGCCAAGGAGAAACATGGAGAAAATTGGCCACCATTCCAAAAACTAACATGCAGACCTAAGAAGCAAAAGAGGAAGGAAAATGATGGCCTTCGGAATCCATACAAGTTGAAAAGGAAATATAGGGAAGTAAAGTGCTCCAAGTGTAATAGAATAGGTTACAACACAAGGACCTGCATAAGCGCTTCGATGAAGGGAAAGACAAAAAAGAAACCAAGAAATCCCTGCAAAAAATGTCAATCAAATAGAAATGGAAGATGGTGATGGAGTAGTAGTATCTCAGCCACCTTTGACCCAAGAATTACAAGGATGTATACCAAACCAACCACAACAAGTCTAAGGCTTGATTTTTTTTTGTAATTTAACTAGTTTCTGATTTTAAACGTGGTCCTAGATACAAACTTGGTTTTCATTACAGGCCAATGTGCTTCATTCAAGAGGTGGAGTTAGAATGGCACCTTCTAAAGGACCTAATTTAAAGACACTAGCACCTTTCACACTACAATTGCCTTGTACCACTCAACTAGCACAAGGCCTGCTAGGAGTTATTCCTAGAGCCAATTTTAACTAGAAGCAGACTTTGTGTCACAAGAGAAACACATCAAGCAGTAAATATAGCCACTTCTAGGAGGTTCTCTTCAATAATTTCTTCCTAGGCCTCATCAAGTGGAGCATGAAACGAAGCTGCAGGCTCTACCACAGATTGATACGCCATTATCTGTATTGGTCATATGCACCTTGTTGGTTTCACACTTTTTAAGTAGTGGAAAATCTCTTTATGTATTTAGGTCCCACCCATGTGTGTTTTGTTAGCGGTAGAGTATTAAAATAACATATTTATGTATTTGTTTATGTAAGTATTTTGGTTGTACATGGAACTATTACGGGTATACGTGGTAGTATTTTGGCTATTATTACAAATACTTTGAGTACACTATACAAGTTATTGTTATTTTCAGCAATGGAAGTCGATGCAAGAAAATCTAGTACTCTCTTCAATCAAAACCTCCTTTTTATAGTCCTTCTAGATCCATAAGTTGATGCAATTTGTACTACATCCAATCATGCACACCTTAGCTAATGGTTCCAAAACTATGGCTAAAGGTCTTGGTCAAATTTGTTCCTCTAACCCTCTCTAACTCTTAGATTCTTCCTTTATGTTCCGGGTTCCTTTTCAATCTTATCTCTATCAGTAAATTAACCAGCTTTCTTTTCATTTGTTCTGTCACTTTCACTAATAATTCTGTTCATTGTGCAGGATCGGATAAGGGACGGCGATGATTGCGAAAAGGGCGTGATTCTCACGGGTTAAACCATCTTACCATCCTTCATCAACCTGTTGCCTTTACTTCTGCTGTTTGTCCTTCTCTCCTTCACAGTCGCCTTGGTCATTCCTAGGTATCTCCAAACTTTCACCGAATGGTTCTTAACATTTCGTCTTTACATCTTAGATTGAGTCGTGTCAACTTGGGAAACATTAATTCGCAACCTTTTCGTTTTTCCAAAAGAGTGTCAATAATCGGGCTGTGTCTTCTTTGATTAGTTACATACCGATGTTTGGCGTCCTAGTCGTGTTCCCACAACTATGGGATATCAGTATTTTGCCCTTTTATTGATGACTTTTCCCGCTGTACTTGGTTATTTTAATAAAGAGTCGCTGCTTGAGATCTTTCTATTTTTCAATCTTTCTGTGCTGAAATTCCTAATCAATTTTTAAACTTTCTATTTCGCATTTACTGTTGATAATGCTCGTGAATATTTTTCTTCTTCTTTTACCTTCTTTTTGCTTCTCAGGGTATTCTCATCAGTCCTCTTGTGCTCACACCCTCACAACAAAATCGTATTGCTGAGCGTAAGAATCGTCATTACTCATTGAAACAGCACGAACTTTACTTATTCATACTCATGTCCCTCTACGATTTTGGGTGACGCAGTTTTCACTGCCTTGTTATTTGATTAATCGAATGCCTTCCTCTGTTTTTAAATCATCAAATTCCTTCATCTATTCTGTTTCCGGTCTCAACCATTGTATTCCATTCCACCTCGTGTTTTTTGGTTTGCACTTGTTTTGTTCATAATCTACCCCTGGACAGGACAAACTTCAAGCAAATCCCTTAAGTGTGTCTTTCTTGGCTATTTCTCGTCCCAGAGATACATAGTGCTTCACTCGACAGTAACCGATATATATCACCTCAGCTGATGTCACGTTCTTGAGGGTCATTATTTTTCTCATCTTCTCCTGCTGAGTGTTCTTCAGTGTCTGATGTTCTTCCTGTTCCCTTACTTGGAACATCCTGCCGAAGTCACTTCTTCTCTCCACTTCAAGATACTTCCATGGTGGTACCGGTGGACTCTAGCCCTGAACCAGCACCCTTTACCGCTCCAGGTCCTGCCTCCCGCTAGTCTGTCAGTTGCTATTCGCAAAGGTATTCGTTCTACTCGTAATCCTCATCCTATTTATACCTTTTTAAGCTATCACCGTTTGTCCTCTCCATTTCTTTTGTCACTCCTACTGATTTCTTTCTATTTGTTTGTTTCCAATTCTCAAGACTATAGGTGAGGCACTATCCCATCCAGGGTGGCGACAGGCTATGGTAGATGAAATGCAAGCCTTACACTCTAGTCTGAGGCTGGAGTTAGTTCCATTACCTAAAGGTAAGTTCACAGTTGGGTGTTGATGGGTGTATGCTGTGAAAGTTGGCCCTAATGGACAGATTGACTGTTTTGAAAGCCACCTAGTAGCCAAGGGATATACTCAGATATATGGTTTAGCTACGGTATACATTCTCCACCTGTTGCCAAGATTGCTTCTGTTCGGCTTCTTCTAATCCATGGCTGCCATGTGACATTTGACCTCAATTCCAACTTGATATCAAAATGCCTTCTTACATGGTGAACTTGCTGAAGAGATTTACATAGAGCAACCTCCTGGTTTTGTTGCTTCATAGGGGGGGCGGTAGGCATCGTTCATTTTGGTTGGAAACAGTCTCCACTGGCATGGTTTGGATCGGTTAGTACATTTCACTTTCAGCTTAACGTTTACTTGGATGAGTTGCAGAACATCTGATGGCATTTTCGTTTATACTCTCAGCCAATATTTCCGCTTGAACAGTTATCATCTACGTCCTGTTCACATTCGCCTCCCTCGCTTCAAACATCAGAGTATATTTCTAGGGTATATGGTAGATGATATTGTCATCACAGGTGAAGATTAAGACAGTATCAATCAACTAAAACACACCATCTTTCGTCATTTCAGACTAAGGACTTAGGTCGCCTTAAATATTTTCTTGGTATTGAGGTCGCTCAATCCTCTACTGGTGTTGTTATTTCTCAAAGAAAGTTGCCTCTTGAATATTTTAGAGGAGAACTGGCATGACAAATTGTCGACCTATAGATACTCCTATGGATCCACCAAGCTTTTACCAGATAGGGGGAGCCATGTCGGATCCTGAAGATATCGGAAGACTTGTTGGTAAACTAAAACTACCTTACCATCACTCGACCAGACAGTTCCTTTGCTGTAAGTGTAGTTTAGTCAGTTTCTACAAGCTCCTTGTGATAGTCATTGGGATGCTGCGATCAGAATACTCAGGTTAATCAAATGAGCACTAGGTCAAGGCCTTCTCTATGAAGACAAAGGACATACCCAGTATCATTGGTTTCACAGAATGCAGATTGGTTGGCTCTCCCTCAGATAGGCGTTCTATCACAGGTTATTGCGTGATGATTGGAGGTAACTAGTATCTTGGAAAAGTAAGAAACAAGATGTTGTTGCAAGGTAAGTGCAGAAGTAGAATATCGAGCTATGACATTGGCAACATGTGAACTTATATGGCTGAACAATTGCTTCTAAGAGTTAAAATTTGGAGATGTTAAGCAAATGCAACTGATCTTGTGATAATCAAGCAGCGCTCTGCACATTGCCTTAAATTCAATGTCTCATGAAAGGACAAACATATAGAAGTGGACTGCCACTTTATCCGAGAAAAGATTTTATCTAGATGCATTACCACTAATTTTGTCAATTCAAATGATCAGTTAGCAAATGTATTCACAAAGTCTCTCAGAGGTCCTCGAATTAGTTATATTTGTAACAAGCTTGGTGCATATGATTTATATGCTCCAGCTTGGGGGGAGTGTTAGAATCAATTAGGATTGTCAGAATATGTAAAGAATCTGTTAGAATCCAATTAGATCATGTTAGAATCACGTAGATTATGTAATAGGATCATTACATTATTTCCTTTTTTATTGTACACAAGTATTATAAAATCTGATACAGAGGGCAGTGTATTTTTACTGACTCATTCTCACAAACTAAGGGTTTCTATGATCCTTCTTTCTTTCAACATATATAATAAAGTTACCAATCATTGGACAATACGCCTGTAACATGTTGAGCTTGGTGGATGTT
>NSJW01000077.1:0-63284 GCA_019955255.1 Castanospermum australe
CATCCTTCACTCACGGAAACCTATGCTTCTCCGACATGATTTAAAGGACGACTGTACCACTCATTATCAAACACAAAATCCGTGTCGTGCTACAGAATGTTGGACACGGGCCGAGCAATTCTATACTGAATTTCTAGATTAAGCGCCAGTAGAATCCCTGCTAAGTGACCAAGACAAGAACACACTTTACCGCTACAAGACGCGGGGTAAGGGTTAAAGCAGTATAACATCTTATCTGTAGCAGATCTACCTCAATTACCCTTTTTAGACAACTTGTGTCCTCACCAAAACTATTTCCTGACTCACACCTGAAATGGAAACATTTCTCAAAGTTCAAGCACAAGATTGTCTCAATGCATTTATTCACGACTCGTAGCCAAACTACCCAAGCATTTCATACAAATAAGAAGACCACATACACAGCTAAAATCATCCGATAAATACTTCCATGCAATCTCTAAAACATTCACGAACAAGATGCTTTACCAGTGCCACCGCTGAAAGGTTCCAGCCGCCATTGCCAACATCTAAAAGGAGCATCACTCTTCATATGAAAGTGTTCCAAAGGGCATGTGAAGGTAGTCCTTCCTTCTTGTCTTCCAGCTGGCAATATGATTTGGAAGCTAGCCTGCAGTAGCCATCCAAGACAAAATAGTGCCAGACTTCCCAGCCAACCGCCTCCAAATTTGATTCAAAAAGCGGTAAAGGATAATGATCCTTGCGGAGTGGCCTGGTTTGAAGCTTCCCAGATAGTCTATTGCAGACTTTCCAGCTGTTTGAGCTCTCTGTGGGAATTAACTCATTTTTATCTTGTTGGCCCCTAAGTCACCTCAGGACTTTTGGGAAAAACAACTGGAAGTTGGGCTGACCCACACGGCTGTCAGTGATTGAGGTATATAATGCACGCCTGCAGGAGCTTAGATCACTCTCCTCTCGTTCACCCACATCCATAAAAGGGGTTCAGCGGTTCTCTGAGTGCCTCACTGCGCTTAGCACCCCTCTTCCAATGAAATATTTGTCATGCTATCCCACATGGAATGGGCTAATTGGCCAACAATGTCAGCCCTAAAGTCCACCTCAATCGCCTTCTTATTTTCCCTTCCAATAATCTCAGCAGCTGCTACTCATTTGATCACGGCTAGAAGGTTTCTTGCCACCAATGACTGGCAGCTGCTCATTTTCCTCTAAAAAGGCCATTTTCTACAGTGATCACGGCAAAGATTCAGCTCCCTAACTTAGGCCGGCTGCTCAGTGTAGATCGAAGAAGCTTCGTGGGTCCTGCCACCCAATTGCAGGCCATGCTACATCAGTTGACCACACTTGTAGTTCCTGAATAAGTTAAAGTTCAAGAAAACAAAACTTTACTCTGCGACTCCCACATGTTCAGCATCAGCAGGCGAAGTTCGGAATCACCAAATTAAAATAAGATCACCCATCCACCATCGATGCATCACAAAAAACTTGACAAGCCATGAAAAATTGTGGCCAAACCAAGGCACCATTCGATCTAGTACACCACAAAAATAGCGCTCACTAAAAGCACCTACCAGAAATCTCTGGGATAATCAACACACAATTCCCAGCCAATAAACAACTTCATCACCCACATCATCAAATCACATCACATGCACAAACTGATAATGCTCTTCTCTAGGTGTTCTCCATGCATCAAAAGATATTAGAAATGCGCACAATACTATCCACCACAATTCCATGGGAAAAGATACCAGAATGCACATCTCATCTATAGACCTAGCCTGTTTCAAGAAAAGGTCCTCCCGGGAATAAATCGGGGGCGATTCACTGCTAGGAGACATCACCTCCACTCTCTAAAATGTAAATTCAGCAGAGAATATTAATCATTTTACATCTTAACTCAACAACATCCCTAAATCAAGACCAAGCAGGGTGAGCATAACTTCTATTAGCAACTGGATAACAACCACCAGTAGCACAGTAACAGGACCGAGACCAAGTAACATCAGATTCAAGGCATGAACATCTTTGGAATGCACCCAAGTCTCTAACATGCAATCATCAAATTATACAATTTCCCATTATGCAATGGAACTAGTAAACGTCCCTGGATCTTTGCACTTCTTAGGGCATGGGCGGGCAATGAGTCTGGACACATTGCCTGGCTCAAGCTCACTCTCTCATTCCCCTTCAGTCGCCCTCTTGTTGTACATAAACTCGTCGAAAAATTTGGCATATTCAGGAATCTGCCGTTGATCTGCATCTAAAGAAGAGGATGGTTGGCTTCAACTTTTCTGAAAATGTCTCTAGGATTCCTTCTCTCTGTGCTTTCTCACTGCTAACCATTGGATTTGAAGCGGCTCTCTGAGGAAAGGTTAGAGGATGGGGTCTTCAGACCTCATCCATTGACTCTTCTTCAATTGTTTCACTTTTCTTAGCATCAGTCTTCTCCTTCTTCTTGGGTTGGTTCAGACTCAATGCCAGCTGCTTGGGCCTCTTCTGTGTTGCTTTAACCATCCTTGAGGCGAATATAGCACGGTGACATTCTCTTTCGGATTGGAATGTCTGCTGACAGGAAGAGAGTTGTTAGAACTCCCCTGAGGTGGGAGCTCGGTTCAGTGATGTTGTTAACCTGCCCCCAATCTTGAGTCTGCAAATTTGACATGGAAGATTCAAGTTCTCTGCTGGAATGCCAAACTGATTCGTTGAAAGCGTTGCTCTCACCAAATCTCTCCCAGTGGAAGCGTACAACTACTGGTCTGCTCGTTGTGCTCCACCGCGTGGCTCCTGTTGCAACTGGCTATGGAGGTACAGACCGTCTGGAAATTCATGTTTTGCTGCTGGACAACTGCCTATGTTCTGGCTATTGTGTAAAAAGTTCTTGCTGGTTCTGGTTCTGGTTCTGGTTGCCACCTTTATAGTTCTGGCATGATCTCTCCCAGCCAGGAACTAAGATGTTTGAAAATGATTTTATGTTGCTGCTGATTACTGTTGGCTTTCCAGGAAAGACGCCTGCTGCAGCTGCCTGATTGGGTCTGGAGAACGGTACCCTCTTGCAAGAGTATGGGCAGGCATCAGCGGGGTAGAGTGGAGCAGAACACAGATACCACATGGTCTGCTTATCTGTGGAGTGGGAGCGACCGTGCACTGTTTGTGTCACTGCCAAATGCCTTACTAATGAGGTCAACGTCTAGTCTATTTTCCAGTTCTCTGAGCTGGCTCTGCATCGGGACCAACGTACGACTGTTTCTTACTGGCACCGTGTGATATTGACTGGGGCGTGCTTTGAAATTTGAAGAATCATCCCACTGTCTGGTTGCTCTACGTAATGAAATTGTTGGGAATTAAGCTGCAGTTTGCCTATCAATTCTCTGGCCGCCAGCAGGGTGTCTTACTCAACCCAAGCTACCACCACTGCTGCCACCAGCTAATTTCCTGTCCATGAGTACCAAGCCTCTCAATGAGAAGATATACTATCAGCCAACTGATCAATACTCTTGGTGGTGTGTGTACCACCGCTTGCACATAGCCTCTTGATCCTCTCCCCGGATTCATGCACAACATTTCTCGTCCCATTGGCCTTCGCCTTATTGCCATTATAGATCCTTTCTAATTGTAGGGCTCTTTGAGGCTGGGAAAAACTTCTCAAAAATAATCTTTTCATGGTCGTTCCATGCTGTCCAAGTGGATGAGGGTTTCAAACAGTACTAGTTACCAGCCAGATCCTAGCTCCTCAATCTAGAGAGAAAGGAAAGCTAGTCACATTTAATCTGCTTCTCATCAATTTCCTCTGCTGGTGTTTCATATGCTGGCCTGCAAACCACCATGGAATCCTTCAAATGCTTATGTGCGCATCCCTTCACCTGAAAGACCATGAAACTTGGGAAAGCAGCAATGGATAAAACCAGATTTAAATGCTCAAAGGTCAGCATCAAGATCAAGGATATTGGATGCACACAAGGATTGATAGTTAACGTCAGTGCTGCAGCCAATTCCTTTAACAATTTCTATTATCCCATGCTCTCAGATTAATGAAATTACCCACTAGAATAAGTTAAAATCATTATACACTATTACAAAAGAACTAGGAAAAACTACAGAGTACGACAGAATCAAAATGCTCCAATATACTTAATACTGCTCAATAGTTCAGACATCAGGATCAATTCAGTAACATATCCTATGACCTCTTAGCCTAGAAGCCCCTTCTCAACAAACATGCAGCTGTTCTCTCTATTTCAGATCAAAAGTAATCAGAGTCCCATGTGTTATTCCGCTACTACTCCTAGTCAATACTAGGCACTAAGGCATTAATAGGCACAAAAACACTAACAGCATACACACAATATATAAACGTACACTAAGAACATAGCCCAAAATAAAATCAGGCACACACCATACTCAAATTGACATCTTTACAAAACGTATGGACCACTACAGCTAAAATTCTAAATGTCATTTTTAGCTTTTCTGCTAATTTATTTGCAAATTTCTAAAAAATCATGAAATAAAAAAAATTGAAAAAAAGTGCGTCTCAAAACGATGGGCAATTTCAAGATTTTGACCCCAGATAACCCTAAAAGGGTTATTGTTGCTCCGGATGATGGATAAACACTTCTGGATACAAGCACTTAGCACCTAACTCCAACACGGTTAGTCTAATTAGCGACCACTTTCAACACTTTCGACAACTACTAAGGCTACCTATTTCCCTACTCAGTGTGAACAAGCGCAACAAAATGAAACGCATGATACTCGTCCACTCTTAATCTACACTGTTAATATGCAACTAATTGAGGATTCAAAAAGAAAAATGCAGCAAAATTTCCCCAGCCAACGCGCTAAAAATTTGACGTTGAACTGTCGAAATCTACTCAACTAACCAGGCCTTACTAAAAGATCAATTCATCTTAAAAATTGATGTGGGACAACCTGACATGTTCCCAAAGAAATTTTGCATATAACTAATACTCAATAGAAGGATAGAAATATAACAGGAGGGGTTTAATTCGATGAAATTAAAGGCAATTATAGAAACACAAATCTAGAGCACAGAGATTAAACGAAATTAACAACTTAAAAGCATCAACAACCCAGAAATTGAGGTTTCAAGACATCCCCTCACTGACAAAGACATTTATCTGAATTTGTATTACCCCTAACAACATCGTGAATCCTGGCTTCATTTATAGGACCCTCTCTTACTACATTCACTGACATTTAATCAACCGCTCTGCCGCTTCCACTCATGCCATCGTAGAGTGCCTTCACTTCACCTGTTTTATTTAAATCCCTTGGGTTAAGATCAA
Source organism: Castanospermum australe (assembly GCA_019955255.1). NCBI lineage: Eukaryota > Viridiplantae > Streptophyta > Magnoliopsida > Fabales > Fabaceae > Castanospermum > Castanospermum australe. The sequence continues at coordinate 5,286 of NSJW01000077.1, forward strand.
CCAAATATAAAACGTCTAAAATTTAATCCCTTCCCTGTTGAGATCAACACATACAGAAGATCATAGAAACCTCATTAGCTCAGATCAACTTACACAGCGTGTTGTCAATTCGCATGTAACGGAAGAGAAATGGATCCAGTTTCTGGAGGCACGTCCACTCGGGATCACGAATAGAACTAACGTATGGGTGATTGAATGAAAGTTAGACCTTAACCCGATGCCTGTACCAATAGAAAACGACAAAAAAGAAAAAGAAAAGACAGTGAACAGAGGACGATATAAGCAAAGAGAGTTTAATCTGAATTTTCACAAAAGTAAACGTTGTTCGGTTGCCCTAATATGCTATTTAAACCTAAAACAAATCAGGTCAGGGGCTCCAAACCAGCCAAATTAAACATAACTTAATGCTTGGTCCATGTAATTTGACTTCTAATACAAAGTGAAGCCCAATAACTAACATAGCTCCACGAATTCCGTGACTGACTTTGGTTCAAATTTGACTTACTCCTTGTCGAATTTAGCTTCAAGACTCATACATTGTATCTCTTTGATTCTGCAAACGAAACAAGAATGAGGTTAATCGATACCTAGAACAAAGTTATGATCAAAATAACTGGACAATGTAATCTGGAAAATAACACAAATAAATTAAATCCAATAAAATCCCAAAGTCCAATTTAGACCAAAACATTATTACACACTAAAACAGCCCTAAAATATTAATCAAATGCAACAATTAGGGTGGATAAATTCAATTATCAACAGGCAATAGACATGTTGGCGACCCAAAGCTCTCCCAAAAGATTTGAAGGATGAAGAATGTGTTGGTTCACTCATGTTTGAATTCTACTTAGACACAAAGCTTTGCTTATTTTTGCTAATCTTTAGAAAAATTTGCGAGTTGCAGATCGAGACTCCTATAGGGATGATTGTGCCGAACCCAAGCTCTCTCCAAAACTTATCGATTGAGAATCTAGCTTGTTTATTCGTTATTGTTAGCTCCTTAGACAAAAGTTGCTTTCTTTTAGTTTAATATTGACTTTTGTCAAAGGACGAAGTTAGCATAGCAAGTTTTCGTGATTCGAGAGGCCTAGGAGATGTTTGTGTCACCCCAAGCTCTCCCCAACGCTTCAAGGGATGAGAATACGTCTTTGTTATTCGTTGTCGTTTCGCTTAGATGAAAGTTTAGTTCCTTTGAGACTATTTTTGGCTTTTTGGTCAAACGGACAAACTTAGTAAGTTTTTGTGATTTGAGCTTCCTAGAGGATGTTTGTATGACCCCAAGCTCTCCCCAAAGCGTGAAGGATAAGAATATGTCTTGGTTATTTGTTGTTGTTTCTCGTAGATAAAAGTTTTGTTCCTTTTGGTCTATCTTTGACTTTTTTGTCAAATAGATGAACTTCGCGAGTTTTCGTGATTTGAGAGGACTAAAGAATGTTAGTGTGACCCCAAGCTCTCCCCAAAGCTTAAGGGATGAGAATATGTCTTAGTTATTTGTTGTTGTTTCTCCTAGATAAAAGTTTAGTTTCTTTTGGTCAATTTCTGACTTTTTGGTCACACGGACCAATGTAGTGAGTATTTGTGAATCGAGGGGCCTAGAGGATGTTTGTGTGAGCCCAAGCTCTCCCCAAAGCTTCAAGGGATAAGAATAGTCAGGGTTATTTGTTGTTGTTTCTCTTAGATGAAAGTTTAGTTCCTTTCGGATTATCCTTGAACTTTTAGTCAAACAGACAAACATAGCAAGCTTTCGTGATTCAAGAGGCCAATAGGATGTTTGTATGACTCCAAGTTCTCCCCACAGCATCAAGGGATGAGAATATGTCTTGGTTATTTGTTGTTGTTTCTCTTAGACAAAAGTTTGCTTCCTTTTGGTCTATCATTGACTTTTTGGTCAAATAGATGAACTTAACGAGTTTTCGAGATTCGAGTAACCTAGAGGATGTTTGTGTGACTCCAACCTCTCCCCAAAGTTTTAAGAGATGACAATATGTCTTAGTTATTCGTTGTTGTTTCTCTTGGATGAAAGTTTTATTCCTTTTAGTCCATCTATCGTTTTTTAGTCAAACGGATAAACTTAGCAACTTTTCGTTATTCGAGAGACCTAGAGGATATTTATGTGAGCCCAAGCTCTCCCCAAAGCTTCAAAGGGTGAGAATATGTCTTGGTTTTCTTTTGGTCAATCTTTGACTTTTTGTGAGCCCAAGCTCTCCCCAAAGCTCTCCTTTCGACAAAAGTCAGCTTTCTTTCAGTCAATCTTTGACTTTTTGGTCAAACAGACAAATGTAGCGAGTTTTTGTGATTCGAGAAGCCTAGAGGATGTTAACGAGACCCAAAACTTTTCCCAAAGTTTCAAGGGATATGAATATGTCTTGGTTATTGTGTGTTTCTCTTAGACAAAAGTTAGTTTCTTTTGGTCTAACTTTTGACTTTTTGGTAAATGGATGAACTAGCGAGTTTTTCGTGAATTGAGAAGCCTAGAGGATGTTGTGTGACCCAACATCTCCCAAAGCTCAAGATGAGATATGTCTGGTTATTCATTGATGTTTCTTTTACAGGAAAGTTTTTGTTCCTTTTAGTGTATCTTTGACTTTTTAGTCAAATGGACGAATTTAGCAAGTTTTCATGATTCGAGAGGCCTAGCGGATGCTTGTGTGACTCCAAGCTCTCCCCAAAGATTAAAGGGATGAGAATATATCTTGGTTATTCGTTGTTGTTTCCATTCGACAAAAGTTTGCTTTCTTTTGCTCTATCTTTGACTTTTTAGTCAAACAGACAAAAGTAGCGGGTTTTCATGATTCAAGAGACCTAGTGGACGTTTGTGTGACTCCAAAGCTTCAAGGGATGGGAATATGTTTGTTATTCATTGTTGTTTCTAGACAAAGTTTAGTTCCTTTAGTCTATATTTGACTTGGTCAAATGAACGAACTTAGTGAGTTTTCATGATTCAAGCTTCCTAGAGGATTTTTATATGATCCCAAGCTTTTCCCAAAGCTTTAAGTGAAGAGAATATGTCCTGATTATTCGTTATTCTTTCTCTTAGACGGAAGGTTGGTTACTTTTAGTCTATCTTTGACTTCCTGGTCAAACGGACAAAGTTAGCGAGTTTTCGTAATTCAAGCTTCCAATATGATATTTGTGTGACCCCAAGCTTTCCCAATTTTCTCAAGAGATGAGAATATGTCTTGGTTATTCGTTGTTGTTTCTCAGAGATGAAAGTTTTGTTCCTTTGAGTTCATCTTCGAATGTTTGGGTTTATGGACAAACGTGGCAAGTTTTCATGATTCAAGAGGCCTAAAGGATGTTTGTTTGACCCCAAGCTCCCCCCGAAGCTTCAAGGAATGAGAATATGTCTTGGTTATTCGTTGTTGCTTCTCTTGGATGAAAGTTTGGTTCCTTTTGGTCTATCACTGACTTTTTAGTCAGATGGACAAATTTAACAAGTTTTTGTGATTTGAGAGGCCTCAAGGATGTTCGTGTGACCTTAAACTCTCCCCAAAGCTTCAAGGGATGAGAATATGTCTTTGTTAATTGTTGTTGTTTCCTAGATGAAAGTTTGGTTCCTTTTCGTCTATCTATGACTTTTTGGTCAAAACGGACAAACTTAGAGAGGTTTTGTAATTCGAGCTCTAGAGGATGTTTGTGTGACCCCAAGCTCTCCCCAAAGCTTCAAGGGATGAGAATATGTCTTGGTTATTCGTTGTTGTTTAGATGGAAGTTTGGTTCTTTTCGTCTTTCTTTATCTTTTTGGTCAACGGACAAACCTAGATTTTCGTAATGAGAGGCCTAGAGGATGTTTCTGTGACGCAAGCTCACCCTAAGCTTTGAGGGATGAGAATATGTCTTGTATTCGTTGCTGTTTCTCTTAGACGAAAGTTTAGCTTCTTTTCGTCTATCTTTGACTTTTTGGTTAAACGGACAAACGTAACGAGTTTTCATTATTTGAGATGCCTAGAGGATATTTGTGGGACACCAAGCTCTCCCCAAAGCTTAAAGGAATGAGAATATGTCTTAGTTATTCGTTGTTGTTTCTCTTGGATGAAAGTTTGATTCCTTTTTGACTATTTTTGACTTTTTGGTCAAACGGCCACACGTAGCGGGTTTTCGTCATTCAAGAGACCTAGAGGATGTTTCTGTGACTACAAGCTCTCCCCAAACTTTCAAGGGATGAGAATGCATCTTCGTTATTCGTTGTTATTTTTCTTAGATGAAAGTTTAGTTCCTTTAGGACTATCTTGGACTTTTTGGTCAAACGGACAAACGTAACGAGTTTTCATGATTTAAGAGACCTAGAGGATGTTTGTGTGACTCGAAGCTTTCCCCAAAGCTTCAGGGGATGAGAATATGTCTTTATTATTCATTGTAGTTTCTCTTAGAGGAAAGTGTGGTTCCTTTTGGTCTATCTTTGACTTTTTAGTCAAACTGACAAACGTAGCAAGTTTCATGATTTGAGGGCCTAAAGGATGTTTCTGTGACCCAAGCTCTCCCCAAAGCTTCCAGGGAAGAGAATGTATAGTTATGCATTGGTTTCTCTAGACGAAAGTTTTGTTCCTTTTAAGACTATCTTAGACTTTTTAGTTAAACGAACAAACGTAGCGAGTTTTCGTGATTCAAGAAACCTAGAGGATGTTTGTGTGACTCCAAGCTCTACCCACAGCATCAAAGGGTGAGAATATGTCTTGGTTATTCATTGTTGTTTCTCTTAGACAAAAATTTGCTTCCTTTTGGTCTATCTTTGACTTTTTGGTCAAATAGATGAAACTTAACGAGTTTTCGAGATTCGAGTGGCCTAGAGGATGTTTGTGTACTCCAACCTCTCCCAAAGCTTCAAGGGATGAGAATATTCTTAGTTATTCGTTGTTATTTCTCTTAACAAAAGTTTACTTCCTTTTGGTCTATCTTTGACTTTTATGTCAAATGGATGACTTAGCGAGCTTTCGTGATTCGAGAGGCCTAGAGGATATTTGTGTGACCCCAAGCTCTCCCCAAAGGTTCAAGGGATGAGAATATGTCTTGGTTACTCGTTCTTGTTTCTCTTAGGCGAAAGTTTGGTTCCTTTTAGTCTATCTTTCACCTTTTGCTCAAACGGACAAATGTAGCTACTTTTCGACATTCGAGAGGCCTAGAGGATGTTTGTGTGACCCTAACCTCTCCTCAAAGATTTAAGGGATGAGAATATGTCTTGGTTATTTGTTGTTATTACTCTTAGATGAAAGTTTCATTCCTTTAGGACTATCTTTGACTTTTTGGTCAACCAGACAAATATAGTGAGTTTTTGTGATTCAAGAGACCTAGATAATGTTTGTGTGACTCCAAGCTCTTTCCAAAGCTGCCAGGGATGAGAATATGTCCCGGTTAATCTTTGACTTTTTTGCCAAGTGGATGAACTTAGTGAGTTTTCATGATTCGAGAGGCCTAGAGGATGTTTGTGTGACCTACAGCTCTCCCCAACGCTTCTCGGGATGACAATATGTCTTGGTCATTCGTTGTTATTTCTCTTAGAACAAAGTTTGGATTCTTTTAGTCTATCTTTGACTTTTTGGTCAAACGGACAAATGTAGCGAGTTTTCAGGATTCGAGGGGCCTAGACGATTTTTACGTGACCCCAAGCTCTCTCCAAAGGTTCAAGGGATGAGAATTTGTCTTGGTTATTTGTTCCTGCTTCTCTTAGATGAAAGTTTGGTTCCTTTTAGTCTATCTTTGACTTTTTTGGTCAAACAGACAAATGAAAGAAGTTTTCAGGATTCGAGAAGCCTAGGGGATATTTGCTGATACTAAGCTCGCCTCAAAGCTTCAAGGGATGAGAATATGTCTTGGTTATTCGTTGTTGTTTTCTCGTAGACGAAGTTTGATTCCTTTTAGTCTATCTTTGACTTTTTGGTCAAACGGACAAATGAAGCAAGTTTTCATGATTTGAGAGGCCTAGAGGACATTTTTGTGATCCCAAGTTGTCCCCAAAGCCTCAAGGGATGAGAATATGCCTTGGTTATTCATTCTTGTTTCTTTTAGCCGAAAGTTTGGTTCCTCTCGGTTTATCTTTGACTTTTTGGTCTAACGGACAAATGTAGCTAGTTTTCGAGATTCGAGAGGCTTAGAGGATGTTTGTGTGACCCCAAGCTCTCCTCAAAGGTTCAAGGGATAAGAATATGCCTTGGTTATTCGTTGTTATTTCTCTTAGATGAAAGTTTAGTTCTTTTTGGACTATCTTCGACTTTTTGGTCAAACGGACAAACATAGTGAGTTTTTGTAATTCAAGAGGCCTAGAGGATGTTTGTGTGGCTCCAAGCTCTCCCAAAAGCTGTAAGGGAAGGGAATATGTCTTGGTTATTCGTTGTTGTTTCTCTTAGAGCAAAGTTTGGTTCTTTTGGTCTATCTTTGGCTTTTTAGTCAAACAGATCAACTTAGCCAGTTTTCGGGATTTGAGAGGCCTAGACAATGTTTGTGTGACCCCAAGCTTTCCCCAAAGGTTCAAAGGATGAGAATATGTCTTGGTTATTCGTTCTTGTTTCTCTGAGATGAAAATTTGGTTCTTTATGGTCTGTCTTTGACTTTTTGGTTAAACGGATTACCGTAGTGAGTTTTCGTGATTCGAGAGGCCTAGAAGATGTTTGTGTGACCCAAGCTCTCCTCAAATGTTGAAGGGATGAGAATATGTCTTGGTTATTCGTTGTTGTCTCTCTTAGATGAATGTTTAGTTCCTTTTGGACTAAAGTTTGCTTCCTTTAGGTCTATCTTTGACTTTTTTGTCAAATGGATGAACTTAGCGAGTTTTTGTTATTCGAGTGGCCTAGAAGATGTCTATGTGACCACAAGTTCTCCCCAAAGCTTCAAGGGATGGGAATATGTCTTGGTTGTTTATTCTTATTTCTCTTAGACAAAAGTTTGGTTCTTTTTAGTCTATCTTTGACTTTTTAGTCAAACGATCAAATGTAGCAAATTTTAGGGATTCGTAATGCCTAAAGGATGTTTGTGTGACTCCAAGTTGTCCCTAAAGCTACAACGGATAGGAATATGTCTTGGTTATTCATTGTTGTTTCCTTAAGACAAAGTATGGTTCCTTTTGGAATATATTTGACTTTTTGGTTGAATAGAAAATGTTGCAAGTTTTCATATTCAAGAGGCCTAGAGGATGTTTGTGTGACTCCAGGCTCTCCCCAAAACTTCAAGGGATGGGAATATGTCTTGGTTATTCATTGTTGCTTCTCTTAGACAAAAGTTTGCTTCCTTTTAGTCTATCTTTGACTTTTTTCTCAAACGGACAAATGTAGCCCGTTTTTGTGATTCGAGAGGCTTAGTGGATGTTTTGTGTGACTCCAGGCTCTCCCCAAAACTTCAAGGGATGGGAATATGTCTTGGTCATTCGTTGTTGCTTCTCTTAGATAAAAGTTTGCTTCTTTTTTCTCTATCTTTGACTTTTTTGTCAAATGGAAAAACTTTGCTAGTTTTCGTGATTTGAGAGGCCTAGACGATGTTTGTGTGACGCCAATTTCTCCCTAGAGCTTCAAGGGATGAGTATATGTCTTGGTGATTCGTTGTTGTTTCCCTTAGATGAAAGTTTGGTTCCTTTTGGTCTATCATTGACTTTTTCATCAAATGGACAAATGTAGCGAGTTTTCGAGCTCGAGAGACCTAAAAGATGCTTGTTTGATCCCAAGCTCTCCCCAAAGCTTCAAGGGTTGAGAATATGTCTTGGTTATTCGTTGTTGTTTCATTGAGACGAAAGTTTATTTTTTTTGGACTACCTTTGAGTTTTTGGTTAAACAGACAAACGTTGTGTGTTTTAGTGGTTCAAGAGGCCTAAAGGATGTTGTGTGACTCCAAGCTCTCCACAAAGATTAAAGGGATGAGAATATGTCTTAGTTATTCGTTGTTGTTTCTCTTAGACAAAAGTTTGCTTCCTTTTGGTCTATCTTGACTTTTTTGTCAAATGGATAAACTTAGCTGGTTTTCGGGATTCGAGAGGCCTAGAGGATGTTTGTGTGAACCCATGCTCTCCCCAAATCTTCAAGGGAAAAGAATATGTATTAGTTATTCATTGTTGTTTTTCTCAGACGAAAGTTTAGTTCCTTTTGGCCTGCTTTGACTTCTTGGTCTAACGGACAAATGTTGCTTTGACTCTCTCCAAAGTTTCAAGGGCTGAAAATACGTCTTGGTTATTCATTGTTGTTTCTCTTAGATGAAAATTTGGTTCCTTTTGGACTCTCTTTGACTTTTTAGTCAAACGAATAAACATAGCTAGTTTTCGTAATTCAAGAGACTTAGAGGATGTTTGTGTGATTCCAAGTTCTCCTCAAAGCTTCAAGGCTTGAGGAATATGTCTTTGTTATTCGTTGTTATTTCTCTTAAATAAAAGTTTACTTCCATTTTGGTATAGTATTGGACTTTTTTGTCAAATGGATAAACTTAGCAAGTTTTTTGGGATTCGAGAGGCCTAGAGGATGTTTGTGTGACCCCAAACACTCCCCAAAGCTTCAAGGGATGAGAATATGTCTTCGTTATTCGTTGTTGCTTCTCTTAGATGAAAGTTAAGTTCTTTTTAGTCTATCTTTGACTTTTTGGTCAAATGGACGAACTTAGCGAGTTTCGTGATTCGAGAGGGCTAGAGGATGTTTGTGTGACTCGAAGCTTTCCCCAATGCTTCAGGGGATGAGAATATGTCTTGGTTATTCGTTGTTGTTTCTCTTAGACGAAAGTTTGGTTCCTTTAGGTTAATCTTTAAATTTTTAGTCAAACGGACAAACGTAACGAGGTTGTATGAATCGAGAGGCCTAGAGGATGTGTGTGTGACTCCAATCTCTCCCCAAAGCTTCAAGGGATGAGAATATGTCTTAGCTATTTGTTGTTGTTTCTCTTAAACTAAAGTTTGCTTCCTTTTGGTCTATCTTTGACTTTTTTTGTCAAATGGATGAATTTAGCTAGTTTACGTGATTTGAGAGTCCTAGAGGACGTTTGTGTGATCCGAAGCTCTCCCCATAGCTTCAAAGGATGAGAATATGTCTTGGTTATTCGTTCTTGTTACTCTTAGATGAAAGATTGGTTCTTTTTGGTCTGTCTTTGACTTTTTTGTCAAACGGACAAATGTAGCGAGTTTTCGAGATTCGAGAGGTCTACACGGTATTTGCATGACCCCAAGTTCTCCCCAAAGGTTCAAGGGATGAGAATATGTCTTTGTTATTCGTTCTTGTTTATCTTAGACGAAAGTTTCGTTCCTTTTAGTCTATCTTTAGCTTTTTGGTCAAACAAACAAACATAACGAGTTTTTGTGATTCAAGACGCCTAGGGGATATTTGTGTGTTGCCAAGCTCTCCCTAAAGCTTCAAGGGATGATAATATGTCTTGGTTATTCGTTGTTCTTTTTCTTTGATGAAAGTTTAATTCCTTTTTTTCTATCTTTGACTTTTTAGTCAAACGGATAAATGAACAGAGTTTTCATGATTCGAGAGGCTTAGAGGGTGTTTGTGTGACCCCAGGCTATCCCCAAAGCTTCAAGGGATGAGAATATGTCTTGGTTATTCGTTGTTGTTTCTCTTGGACAAAACATTGCTTCCTTTTTGTCTATCTTTGACTTTTCTGTCAAATGGATGAACAAAGCGAGTTTCCATGATTCGAGAGGCCTAGAGGATGTTTGTGTTACCCCAAGCTCTCCCCAAAGCTCCAAGGGATGAGAATATGTCTTGTTATTTCGTTGATGTTTCTCTTAGACAAAAGTTTGCTTCCTTTTGGTCTATCTTTGACTTTTTTGTCAAATGGATAAGCTTAGCTAGTTTTCATGATTTGAGAGGCCTAGAGGATGTTTGTGTGATCCCAAGCTCTTCCCAAAGTTTCAAGGGATTTGAATATGTCTTGGTTGTTTGTCTTAGATGAAAGTTTAGTTCCTTTTAGTCTATCTTTGACTTTCTAACAAAACGGACAAATGGATAAGCTTAGTTGGTTTTTGTGATTTGAGAGGCATAGAGGATGTTTGTGTGACCCAAAACTCTCCCAGAGCTTCAAGGGATCAGAATATGTCTTGGTGATTCATTGTTGTTTCCCTTAGATGAAAGTTTAGTTCCTTTTGGTGTATCACTGACATTTTCATCAAATGGACAAATGTAGCTAGTTTTCGGGATTTGAGTAACCTAGAAGATGTTTGTTTGATCCCAACCTCTCCCCAAAGCTTCAAGGGATGAGAATATGTCTTGGTTATGCGTTGTTGTTTCTCTTGGACAAAACATTGCTTCTTTTTTTGTCTATCTTTGACTTTTTTGGCAAATGGATGAACTTAGCGAGTTTCCATGATTCGAGAGGCCTAGGGGATGTTTGTGTTACCCCAAGCTCTCTCCAAAGCTTCAAGGGATGAGAATATGTCTTGGTTATTTGTTGTTGTTTCTCTTAGACTAAAAGTTTGTTCCTTTTGACCTATCTTTAACTTTTTGGTCAAATGACGAACTTAGCTAGTTTTTGTGATTCGAAAGGCCTAGAGGATGTTTGTGTTACCCCAAGCTCTCCCCAAAGCTTCAACGGATGAGAATATGTCTTGTTTATTTGTTGTTGTTTCTCTTAGACGAAAGTTTGGTTCCTTTTGACTTATCTTTTAACTTTTTAGTCAAATGGACAAACTTAGCTAGTTTTTGTGATTCGAAAGCCCTAGAGAATGTTTCTGCCACCCCAAGCTCTCCCCAAAGCTTCAACGGATGAGAATATGTCTTGGTTATTTGTTGTTATTTCTCTTAGTTGAAATTTTAGTTCTTTTTTGTCTATCTTTGACTTTTTGGGCAAACGGATAACCGCAGTGAGTTTTCGTGATTCGAGAGGCCTAGAGGATATTTGTGTGACCCTAAGCTCTCCCCAAAGCTTCTGGGGATGAGAATATGTCTTGGTCATTCGTTGTTGTTTCTCTAAGAACAATGTTTGGTTTCTTTTGATTTATCTTTGACTTTTTAGTCAAACGGACAAATATAGCTAGTTTTTGTGGTTTGAGAGGTCTAGACGATGTCTAGTTTATTCGTTGTTATTTTTCTGAGGCGAAAGTTCTGTTCCTTTTGGTCGGCTTCGACTTTTGTGATTCGAGAGGCCCCGAGGATGTTTGTGTGACACCAAGTTCTCTCCAAAGCTTTAAGAGATGAAATTATGTCTTGGTTATTCGTTGTTATTTCTCTTAGATGAAAAATTTGGTTCCTTTTGGACTACCTTTGACTTTTTGGTCAAACGGACAAATGTAGCGAGTTTTCATGATTTAAGAGTCCTAGAGAGTGTTTGTGTGACTCCAAACTTTTCCCAAAGCTTCATGGCATGTGAATTTATCTTCGTTATTCGTTGTTGTTTCTCTTAGACGAAAGTTTTGGTTCCTTTTGGTCTATCTTTGACTTTTTTGTCTAATGGACAAATGTAACGTGTTTTCAGGATTCGAGTGGCCTAGATAATGTTTGTGTGGCCCCAAGCTCTCCCCAAAGGTTCAAGGGATAAGAATATGTCTTGGTCAATCGTTGTTGTTTTTCTTAGAAGAAAGTTTAGTTTCTTTTGGTTTGTTTTTAACTTGTGGTCAAACAGACAAATGTAGTGAGTTTTCGTAATACGAGAGGCCGAGAGAATATTTGTGTGACCCCAAGCTGCACCCAAAGCTTTAAGGGATAAGAATAAGTTTTGGTTATTTGTTCTTGTTTCTCTTAGACAAAAGTTTACTTCTTTTTGGGTATCTTTGACTTTTTGGTCTAACCGACAAATGCAATTAGTGTTTGTGATTCCAGAGGCCTAGAAGATGTTTGTGTGAGTCTAAGCTCTCCCCAAAGCTTCAAGAGATGAGAAAATGTCTTGCTTATTCGTTGTTATTTCTCTTAGATAAAAGTTTGGTTCCTTTTGGATTGTCTTTGACTTTTTGGTTAAACAGAAAAACGTTACGAGTTTTTGTGATTCAATAGGCCTAGAGGATGTTTGTGTGACTCTCCCCAAAGCTTCAGGGGAGGAGAATATGTCTTGTTTATTCATTGTTGTTTCTTTTAGACAAAAGTTTGGTTTCTTTTGGACTATCCTTGATTTCTTTGTCAAACAGAAAAACGTTGCAAGTTTTCGTGAGTCAAGAGGCCTAGAGGATCTTTGTATGACCCCAAGCTCTCCCCAAAGCTTCTGGGGATGAGAATATGCCTTGGTCATTTGTTGTTGTTTCTCTTAGATGAAAGTTTAGTTACTTTTGGACTATCTTGGACTTTCTGGTTAAACGTACAATCGTAGCTTGTTTTTGTAATTCGAGTGGCCTAGAGGATGTTTGTGTGACCCCAAGCTCTCCCCAAAGATTCAAGGGATGAAAATATGTCATTGTTATTTGTTGTTGTTTCTCTTAGACAAAAGTTTGCTTCCATCCAGTCTATCTTTGACTTTTTGGTCAAATGGACAAATGAAGTGAGTTTTTGTGAGTCGAGAGGCCTAGAGGATGTTTGTGTAATCCCAAGCGATCCCCAAAGCTTCAAGGAATGAGAATATGTATTGGCTATTCGTTGTTATTTATCTGAGACGAAAGTTTGGTCCCTTTTGCTCTATCTTTGACTTTTTAGGCAAACGGACAACTGTAGCGAGTTTTCGTGATTCGAGAGGCCTAGAGGATATTTGTGTGACCCCATGCTCTCCCCAAAGCTTCTGGGGATGAGAATATGTCTTGGTTATTTATTGTTGTTTCTTTCAGGAAAAAGTTTAGTTTCTTTTGATCTATCTTTGACTTTTTGGTCAAACGGACAAATTTAGCGAGTTTTCGTGGTTCGAGGGCCTAGAGGATGTTTGTGTGACCCCAAGCTGTCCCCAAAGCTTCAAACGATGAGAATATGTTTAGGTTATTCATTGTTTTTGACTTGGACAAAAGTTTCCTTCCTTTGGTTTATCTTTGACTTTTTGGTCAAACGGACAAATGTAGCGAGTTTTCGTGTTTCAAGAGGTCTAGAGGATGTTTGTGTGACCCCAGGTTATCCCCAAAGCTTCAAGGGATGAGAATATGTCTTAGTTATTCAATGTTGTTTCTATGAGACGAAAGTGTGGTTCCTTTTTGGTCAATCTTTGACTTTTTGGACAAATGGATAACCGTAGTGAGTTTTCGTGAGTCCTATTGGTCAATCTTTGACTTTCTATGAGGCCTATTGGTCTATCTTTGACATTTTAGTCAGATGGACGAACTTAGCGAGTTTTCATGATTCAAGAGCCTAGAGGATGTTGTGTGACCCAAGCTGTCCCCAAAGCTTCAAGGATGAGAATATGTCTGGTTTTTCGTTGTTGTTTCTATGAGACGAAAGTGTGGTTCCTTTTGGTCAATCTTTGACTTTTTGGACAAATGGATAACCGTAGCGTGTTTTCGTGAGTCGAGAGACCTAGAGGATGTTTGTGTGACCCCAAGCTCTCCTTAAAGCTTCAAGAGATGAGAATGTGTTTGTTATTCGTTGTATTTTCTCTTAGATGAAAGTTTTGTTCCTTTTGGTTTTTCTTTAACTTGTTGGTCAAACAGACAAACTTAGCAAGTTTTTGTGATTCGAGAGGACTAGAGGATGTTTCTGAGACCCAAGCCCTCCCCAAAGCATCAAGGGATGAGAATATGTCTTGGTTATTCATTGTTGTTTCTTTTAGACGAAAGTTTAGTTCCTTTTCGACTATCTTTAACTTTTTCGTCAAGTTGACAAACCTAGCGAGTTTTCTTGATTTGAGTGGCATAGAGGATATTTATGTGATCCCAAGCTCTCCCGAAAGCTTCAAGGGATGATAATATATCTTGGTTATTCGTTGTTGTTTCTCTTAGACGAAAGTTTAGTTCCTTTTAGTCTATCTTTCACTTTTTGGTTGAACGGATGAACTTAGCGAGTTTTCGTGACTCAAGAGGTCTCGAAGATGTTTGTGTGACTTTCAGCTCTCCCCAGAGCATCAAGGGATGAGAATATGTGTCGGTTATTCATTGTTATTTCTCTTAGATGAAAGTTTGGTTCCTTTTAGTCTACCTTTCACTTTTTTGTCAAATAGAGGAACTTAATGAGTTTTCGTGATTCGATAGGTCAAGAAGATTTTTGTGTGACCCCAAGCTCTCCCCAAAGTTTCAAGGGATGAGAAAATGTGTTGGCTATTCGTTGTTGTTTCTCTAGACGAAAGTTTTTTCTTTTGGTCTATCTTGACTTGGCAAAAGGACGAACTTAGGGAGTTGTCATGTTCAAGAGGCCAAGGATGTTTTTGTGATTCCAAGCTCTCCCCAAAGCTTCAAGGAATGAGAGTATGCCTTGTTATTTGTTGTTGTTTCTCTTGAGAAAAATTTGGTTCCTTTGTGCTATCTTTGGCTTTTAGTCAAACGAACAACGTAGCGATTTTCGTGATTCGAGAGGCCTAGAAGATGGTTGTCTCTGACCCCAAGCTCTCCCCAAAGCTTCAAGGGAAAGAATATGTATTGGTTATTCTGTTGATGTTTTCTCAGATGAAAGTTTAGTTTCCTTTGGTCACTTTGATTTTTAGTCTAACGAACAAATGTTGTAGTTTGTGATTCTAGAGCCTTGAGGATTTTTTTAACCCCTCTCCAAAGCTTCAAGGGATGAAATATGTCTTCGTTATTCGTTGTTGTTCTCTAGATGAAAATTTGGTTTCATTTCAGATTATCATTGACTTTTTGCCAAACAGATAAACGTATAGTTTTCGTGATTCAAGAAACCTAGAGGATATTTGTTGACTCTAAACTCTCCTCAAAGCTTAAGGAATGAGAATATATCTTTGTTATTCGTTATTTTCTCTTAGACAAAGTTTGCTTCCTTTTTAGTCTATCTTTAACTTTATTGTTAAATGGATGAACTTAGCAAGTTTTCGTGATTCGAGAGCGTAGGTTATGTTTTTGTGACCAGAAACACTCCCAAAGCTTCAAGGATAACAATATGTCTTGGTTATTCATTTATTTTCTCTTCGACAAAAGTTTGCTTCCTTCTGGTCTATCTTTGTCTTTGGTCAAATGGATGAACTTAGCGAGTTTTTGTGATTCGAGAGGCCTAGAGGATGTGTGAACCAACTCTCCCAAAGCTTTAAGGGATGAGAATATGCTAGTTATTCGTTGTTTAATTCTTTAGATGAAAGTTTAGTTCTTTATAGTCTATCTTTGACTTCTGGTCTGACGGACAACCTAGCTAGTTTCGTTTCGGGTGGCCTTGAGGATGTTTGTGTGACTCTAAGCTCTCCTTTAAACTTCAAGGGATGTGAGAATATGTCTTAGTTATTCGTGTTGTTTCTCTTAATTGATAAGTTTAGTTCCTTTTGATTCCACTTTGACTTTTTTGGTCAAAAGGACAAACGTAGCAGAGTTTTATTTGAGAGGCTCTAGAGGATTTTGTGTGACTCCAGCTCCCCCAACGCTCAAAGGATGAGAATAGTCTTGATTATTCGCTGTTATTTTTCATGAAAGTTTATACCTTTTGAACTATCTTTTTTTATGGATAACAGACAAACGTTGCGAGTTTTCGGATTCAAGAGCCTAAGGATGTTTGTTGACCCTACGCTCTCCCAAAGCTTCCGGGTATGAGAATATGTTTTGGTATTCGAAGTTGTTTCACTTAGACGAAGTTTAGTTCCTTTTGGTCTATTTATGGTTTTGGCAAACGGACAAACTTAGCGAGTTTTCGTGATTCCTGAGGCCTAGAGAATGTTTTCATGATCCCAAAGCCTCCAAAGCTTCAAGGATGAGAATATGTTTGGGTTATTCTTTGTTTACTTGTAGAGAAAGTTTAGTTCCTTTTGGTCTATTTTTGACGTTTCGTCAAACAGATAAATATAGCATTTTTGTGATCAGAAGCCTAGAGGATGTTTGTGTGAACCCATGCTCTCCCCCAAATCTTCAAGTTATGCGAATATTGCCTGGTTTTTGTTGTTATTTCTCTTAATGAAATTTTCGTAGTGCTTATTATGATTCAAGAGGCCATAGGATGTTCGTGAGAGCCCAAGCCTCCCAAAGCTTATGGAATGAGAATATGTCTGGGTTATTCGTGTTATTACTTACGATAAAATGTTCTTATTGGTTTTATCTTTCACTTTTTGTTCAAAACAGACAAACTTCGCGAGTTTTCATGATTTGACCTTCCTAGAGGATTTTGCCACCCCAAGCTCTCCCCAAGCTTAAAGGGATGTTAAATAGGTCTTGGTACTCATTAGTTTCTCTTAGACAGAAAGTTTGTTCCTTTTAGTCTATTTATGGCTTTTTGTTCAAACGGACAAACTTAGCGAGTTTTCGTGATTCTGAGGCCTACAGAATGTTTTTCGCAACCCCAAATCTCTCCAAAGCTTCAAGGATGAAAAGTTATGTTCGAGTCTATTTTAACTTTGTTTCATTTGGTTCATTTTAAAGTTTTCGTATCAACATTGATATTAGCAATGTTTCTTTTCGAAGAGAGTTTGTTGTGTAACGCCATGCCTGCCCAATCTTCAAGTTATGAATATGTCTTTTTTTGTTGTTAGTTCTTCTTAGATGAAAGTTTGGTTCCTTTGTGACTTATCTTTGACTCTTTTCTAATATGAACGTATGTTCTTCACGATTCAGAGGGCCTAGAGGATGTTCGTGTGACCCCAGATTGCTCCCAAAGCTTTATGGGATGAGAATAGTTTGGGTTATTGTTTGTTTCTCTTAGATGAAAGTTTGGTGCCTTTAGTCTATTGACTTTTATAACAGACCAAATTAACAAGTTTGTTGATTCAAGAGCGTAGAGGAAGTTTGTATGATACCAAGCTTCCCCAAAGCTTCAAAGGATGTAGAAGATTTTAGTTATTCGTTGTTGTTTCTTCAAGACCGTATGCTTGTGTGGCCCCATACTCTCCCTAAAGTTTTAAAGGATGATAGAATATGTCTTAGTTAATCGTTGTGTTGTTTAACATAGACTAAAGTTTAGTTCTTTTGTCTATCTTTGACTTTTTGGTCAAACAGACAAACTTAGTGAGTTTTCATGACTCGAGAGTCCTAAATATTTTGTTAGCCCAAGCTCTCACGCAAAGCTTCAAGGATGAGAATATTCTTGGTTTTTCGTTGTTATTTATCTTAGAGAAATTTGTTTATTTTGTCGTCTTCACTTTCTGTTCAAACGGACAAATCTTCTGCGATTTATCTTGATCGACTTCCTAAGATGTTGTCCCCCAAGCTCTCCCAAAGCTTCAAGCGATGTGACAGGGTCTTGTTTATCATTGTTGTTCTCTTAACGAAAGTTTGGTTCTTTGTTATGTTCACTTTTGTGTCAACAGACAACATTAAATCATTTTCGTGATCGGATAGAGGTTATATATCTAAGCTCTCCCTAAACTTCAAGGGATTGAGATATATTTCTTGGTTATCATGTTGTTTCTCTATAACAAGTTTGCTTCGTTTTGGCCTATCTTCACTTTTTCATCAAAATGGACGAGCATAGTAAGTTTTTGTGATCAGAGCGTAGAGGATTGTTTTCTGGCCCCAAACTCTCCTATAAGCTTCAAGGGAAGAGAATAGTCTTGGTTATTTGTTGTTGTTTCTCTTAGATGAAGTTTGGTTCTTTTATTCTATCTTTTGATTCTTTGGTCAATAACAGATAAACTACAGATGGTTTTCGTGGTTGAGCTCCTAAGATTATGTTTTGCGACTCCTATGCTTTCCATAATGCTTCCTAAAGTTATGTAATAGTCGTGGTATTCATTGTTGTCTTGACTTTTTATGATTGACTTATTAGCTTGTAGTATCTTTCATTTTTGGTTCAAAACACATCATAACGTAACAAGTTTTTCGGATTTGGCTAAAGGTTGTAGACCTAAGCCTGTTCCCAAACGTTTCATAGCGGAGAAAATATGATCTACCAAAAGCAGTTAATTTCTGTTACTCTCTACAATATCTGCTTCTGGTTCTTAACTTTTTCAAATGGGTGATCTTAGCTAATGTCGTATTTGAGATGTCTAGGGATTTTTTGTGTGGAGCCCCTAAGCTGTCCCAAGGGCTTGATAATAATTTTTGGTATATTTTCGTTTTTACTCTCTTTACAATATTGCGTTCCTTTTATGGTCTATCTTTTGGACTTTCTGGTCAAGACAAGATTCCGTAACGAGTTTTCGGTGATTTGAGAGGCTTAAAGAATGTTTGTATTTGGTCTCCCGGCAACTCACCCAAGCTTGTATAGGGATGAAATATTGTCCTTGTTATTCGTTGTTTTTCTCTAACGAAAAGTTTGCTTTTTGTGGCTATATCTCTTAACTTTTTTAGGTACAACATAAGGGGTGAACTTAGCAAGTTGTATTGGTCGAGAATCCAGAGATGGTATTTGTGTAGCTACTCCTCCAATGCTTTCAATTGAGAATGTGGTAAATATCTTGTTATTCTCTTAGACCAAAGTTTATTCCTTTTTCTATCTGATCTTTTTGCCAAATGATAACTTTCGATTCTATTCGAATCGAGATGATGTTTGTGTCATCCCAAGCTCTCTTCTAATAGTTCAAAGGGATGTGGAATATATCCTGTTTTTTGTGTTCTCTTAACGAAAGGTTCTTCCATTAGTCGTGATGCTGTCTTTTTTCTCAAGATGTGGATAAACTAGATTTTTTTCATGATCAAAAAGCTCTAGAGGATGTTTTTGTGTTATCTCTCTATATCTCTCCCCAAAGCTTCAAGGGTTGAGAATATGCCTTGGTTATTCATTGTTGTTTCCCTTTGACAAATGTTTGGTTCCTTTTGGTCTATCTATGACTTTTTGGTCAAACAGACAAACTTAACAAGTTTTCGTTATTCGAAAGGCCTGGAGGATGTTTGTTGGATACCAAACTCTACCCAAACCTTCAAGGAATGATAATATGTCCGAGTTATTCATTATTGTTTCTCTTAGATGAAAGTTTTGTTCATTTTGGTCTATCTTTCACTTTTGGGTCAAATGGACAAACTTAGCAAGTTCTCATGATTCGAGAGGCCTAGTGGATGTTTGTATAGCCCCAAGCTCTTCCCAAAACTTTAAGGGATGAGAATATATCTTAGTTATCTGTTCTTGTTTCTCTTATATGAAAGTTTGGTTCCTTTTAGTTTATCTTTGACTTTTTGGTCAAACGAACAAACTTAGTGAGTTTTTGTGATTCGAGAGGCCTAGAGATGTTTAGTGACTCCAAGCTCTCCTCAAATCTTCAAGGGAGAGAACTATCTTGGTTATTTTGTTCTTTCCTTAGATAAATTTGGTTCCTTTTGGTCTATCTTTGACTTTTTTTGTCAAATGGACAAACTTAGCAAGTTTTCATGATTCGAAAGGCCGAGAGGATGTTTGTGTGACCCTAAAGCTCTCCCCAAAGATTAAGTGATGAGAATATGTCTTGGTTATTCCTTGTTATTTTTCTTATACAAAAGTTTGGTTCCGTTTAGTCTATCATTGACTTTTTGGTCAAACGGACACATTTAGCGAGTTTTCGTCATTCGAGAGGCCTAGAGGATGTTTGTGTGACTCCAAGCTCTGCCCAAAGCTTCATGTGATGAGAATATGTCTTGGTTATTCGTTCTTATTTTTCTTATACGAAAGTTTGGTTCCTTTTAATCTATCTTTGAATTTTTGGTCAAACAGACACACTTAGCGAGTCTTCGTCATTCGTGAGGCCTAGAGGATGTTTATGTGAGTCCAAGCTCTCCCCAAAGCTTCAAGTGATGAGAATATGTCTTGGTTATTCATTGTTGTTTCTTTTACATGAAAGTTTAGTTCCTTTTGGACTATCTTTGACTTTTAGTCAAATGGATGAACTTAGCAAGTTTTCGTGATTCGAGAGGCCAAGAGGACGTGTGTGTGACGCCAACCTCTCTCCTAAGCTTCAAGGGATGAGAAAATGTCTTGGCTATTCGTTGTTGCTTCTCTTAGAAAAAAGTTTGCTTCCTTTTGGTCTATCTTTCACTTTTTGGTCAAATGGATGAGCATAGCAAGTTTTTGTGATTTGAGAGGCCTAGAGGATTTTTGTCTGGCCCCAAACTCTTGCCAAAGCTTCAAGGGATGAGAATATGTCTTGGTTTTCCATTGTTGTTTCTCTTAGACAAAAGTTTGCTTCCTTTTGGTCTATCTTTGAATTTTTGGTCAAATGCAAACTAAACAAGTTTCCATGATTCGAGAGGCCTAGAGCATGTTTTTGTGACCCCAAGCTCTACCAAAGCTTCAAGGGATGAGAATATGTCTTGTTATTCGTTGTTGTTTCTCTTAGATGAAAGTGTTGTTCTTTTTGGTCTATCTTTGACTTTTTAGTCAAATGGATGAACTTAGCTTGTTTTCTTGATTTGAGAGGCCTAGAGGATGTTTATGTGACCTTATGCTCTCCCCAAAGCTTCAAAGGATGAGAATATATGTTAGCTATATGTTGTTATTTCCCTTAGACAAAAGATAGGTTCCTATCAGTCTCTTTTTGACTTTTTGGTCAAATAGACAAACTTAGCTAGCTTTTGTGGTTCAAGCTTCCTAGAGGATGTTTATGTGACTCCAAGCTCTCCTTAAAAGCTTCAAGGGATGAGAAAATGTCTTGGTTATTCGTTGTTATTTCTCTCAGACGAAAGTTTAGTTCCTTCTGGTCTATCTTTGACTGTTTCGTAAAATGGACAAACTTAGCAAGTTTTCGTGATTCGAGAGGCCCAGAAAATGTTTGTATGACCTCAAGCTCTCCCCAAAGCTTCAAAGGGATAAGAATAGAACTTGGTTATTCGTTGTTGTTTCTCCTAGACGAAAGTTTAGTTCTTTTTGGTCTCTACCTTTGACTTTTTGGTCAAACAGACAAACATGACGAGTTTTCGAGATTCGAGAGGATAGGGGATGTTGTATGACCCCAAGCTCTCCCTAAAGCTTTAAGGGATGAGAATATGTCTTAGTTAATCATTGTTGTTTCACATAGATCAAATTTTGCTTCCTTTTGGTCTATCTTTGAATTTTTGGTCAAATGGACGAACTAAGCAAGTTTCCATGATTTCAGAGGCCTAGAGGATGTTTGTGTGACCCCAAACTTTGTCCAAAGCTTCAAGGAATGAGAATATGTCTTGGTTATTCGTTGTTGTTTATCTTAGACGAAAGTTTGGTTCCTTTTGGTCTATCTTTGATTTTTTAGTCAAACGGAAAAATAACAAGTTTTCATGATTTGAAAGGCTAAAGAATATTTGTATGACCCCAAGCTCTCCCCAAAGCTACAAGGGATGAGAATAGGTCTTGGTTATTCGTTTTTGTTTCTCCTAAACGAAAGTTTTAGTTCATTTCGGTCTATCTTTGACTTTTTGTCAAACAGACAATGTAACGAGTTTTCGTGATTCGAGAGGCTATAGGATATTTGTGAGACCCCAAGCTCTGCCCAAAGCTTCAAGGGAGGAGAATATGTCTTGGTTATTCGTTGTTGTTTCTTGTAGATGAAAGTTTGGTTCCTTTTGGTCTATCTTTGAGTTGTTGCTCAAATGGACGAACTAAGCAAGTTTTCGGGATTCGAGAGGCCTAGTAGATGTTTGTGTGACCCCAAACTTTCCCAAAGCTTCAAGGGATGAGAATATGTCTTGGTTATTCGTTGTTGTTTCTCTAGACGAAAGTTTGGTTCCTTTTGGTCTATCTATGACATTTTGGTCAAACAAAACTAATTTATTGAGTTTTCATGATTCAAGAGGCCTAGAGGATGTTTGCGTGAACTCAAGCTCTCCCCAAAGCTCAAGGGGTGAGAATATGTCTTGGTTATTCTTTGTTGTTTCTCTTAGAAGAAAGTTTAGTTCCTTTTACTTTATCTTTGGCTTTTTGGTCAAAAGGACAAGCTTAGCAAGTTTTCATGACTCAAGAGGCCTGGAGGATGTTGGTGTGACCCCAAGCTCTTCCCAAAGTATCAAGCAATGAGAATAGGTCTTGGTTATTCGTTGCTGTTTCTCTTAGAAGAAAGTTTGATTCCTTTTGTTCTATATATGACTTTTCGGTCAGACGGACAAATTTAGCGATTTTTCAAGAGTCGAGATGCCTAGAGGAGGTTGGTGTGACCCCAAACTCTGACCAAAGCTTCAGGGGATGAGAATATGTCTTGGTTATTCATTGTTGTTTCTCTTAGACTAAAGTTTAGCTCCTTTTGGTCTATCGTTGACATTTTGGTCAAATGGACAAACTTAGCATGTTTTCGTGATTCAAGAGGCCTGGAGGAATGTTTGTGTGACCCCAAGCTCACCCCAAAGCTTCTAGGGATGAGAATATATCTTGGTTATTCGTTGTTGTTTTTCTTAGATGAAAGTTTGGTTCCTTTTATTCTATCTTTGAATTTTTGGTCAAATGGACAAACTTAGCAAGTTTTCGTGATTCGAAAGGCCTAGAGGATGTTTGTGTATTCCGAAGCTCTTCCCAAAGCTTCAAGGGATGAGAATAGGCCTTAGTTATTCGTTGTTATTTCTCTTATACGAATGTTTAGTTCCTTTTGGTCTATCTTTGACTCTTTGGTCAAGCTAACAAACTTAACGAGTTTTCATGATTCGAGAGGATAGAGAATGTTTATATGACCCCAAGCTCTCCCAAAGTTTCAAGGGATGAGAATATGTCTTTGTTATTCGTTATTGTTTCTCTTAGACAAAAAAGTTTACTTCCTTTTGGTCTATCTTTGATTTTTTAATCAAATGGATGAACTTAGCGTGTTTTTTTTGATTTGACAGGCCTAGAGGATGTTTGTATGACTCCAAACTCACCCCAAAGCTTCAAGGGATGAGAATATGTCTTTGTTATTCGTTATTGTTTCTCTTAGATGAAAGTTTAGTCACTTTTGGTCTATCTTGGACTTTTTGGTCAAACGGACAAACTTAAAGAGTTTTCGTGTTTCGAGAGGCTAGAGGTTGTTTGTATGACCCAAGCTCTTCTCAAAGATTCAATGGATGAGAATATGTCTTGGTTACTCGTTGTTGTTTCTCTTAGACCAAAGTTTGCTTCCTTTTGGTCTATCTTTGACTTTCTGGTTAAGCAGACAAACGTAACGTGTTTTCGTGATTCGAGAGGCTGGAGGATGTTTCTATGACCCCAAGCTCTCCCTAAACCTTCAAGGGATTGGAATATGTTTGGGTTATTCGTTGTTGTTTCTCTTAGATAAAAGTTTGCTTCCTTTTGGTCTATCTTTGACTTTTTGGTCAAATGGATGAGCTTAGTGAGTTTTCGAGATTCCAGAGGCCTAGATGATGTTTGTGTGACCCCTAGCTCTCCCCAAAGCTTCGAGGTAGAGAAATTGTCTTGGTTATTTGTTGTTGTTTCTCTTAGACAAAATTTTAGTTCCTTTTGGTCTATCTATGACTTTTTGGTCAAACGGACGAATGAGTGAGTTTTCATGATTCGAAAGGCCTTAACGATGTTTGTGAGACTCCAAGTCCCCCCAAAAGCTTCAAGGGATGAGAATATGTATTGGTTATTGGTTGATGTTTCTCTTAAGCAAAAGTTTGCTTCCTTTGGTCCATCTTTGACTTTTTACTCAAATAGATGAACTTAGCGAGTTTTCGTAATTCGAGAGGCCTAGAGGAAGTTTGGTGACCCCAACCTTTCCCCAATGCTTCAAGGCATGAGAAATTGTCTTGGTTATTTGTTGTGTTTGCCCTTAGACCAAAGTTTGCTTCTTTTTGGTCTATCTTTGACATTTTGGTCAAATGGATGAACTTAGTGAGTTTTCATGATTCAAGCATCCTAGAGGATGTTTGTATGACCCCAAGCTCTCCCAAAGCTTTAAGGGATGAGAAAATGTCTTGGTTATTCGTTTTTGTTTCTCACAGACAAAAGTTTAGTTCCTTTCAGTCTATCTTTGACATGATGGTCAAACGAACAAATGTTGCAAGTTTTTGGGGTTTGAAAGGCCTAAAGGATGTTTGTGTGACCCCAAATTCACCCAGAGCTTTAAGCGATGAAAATATCTTTTGGTCTATCTATGGCTTTTCGGTCAAACGGACAAACTTAGTGAAATTTTAGGAGTCGAGATGCGTAGAGGACGTTTCTGTGACCCCAAGCTCTCAGCAAAGCTTCAAGGAATGAGAATATGTCTTGGTTATTCGTTGTTGTTTCTCTTAGATAGAAGTTTGGCTCCTTTTGGTCTATCTTTAAATTTTTGGCCAAATGGACAAACTTAGCAAGTTTTCATGATTCGAGAGGCCTAGAGGATGTTTATTAACCCCAACCTCTCCCTAAGGCTTCAAGGGATGACAATAAGTTTTTGTTATTCGCTGTTGTTTCTCTTAGATGAAAGCTTGATTCCTTTTGGTCTATCTATGACTTTTCGGTCAAAGGGACAAATTTAGCGACTTTCGTGAGTCGGGAGGCCTAGAGGATGTTTATGTGACCCCAAGCTCTCCTCAAAGCTTGAAGGGATGAGAATATGTCTTAGTTATTCGTAATTGTTTCTCTTAGACGAAAGTGTGGCTCCTTTTAGTCAATCTTTGACTTTTTGATCAAACGGACAAAACTAGTAAGTTTTCGTGATTCGAGAGGCCTTGAAGGATGTTTGTGTGACCCCAAGCTCACCTCAAAGTTTCAAGAGATGAAAATATATCTTGGTTATTTATTGTTGTTTCTCATAGACGAAAGTTTGGTTGCTTTAGGTCAATCTTTGAATTTTTAGTCAAACGGACAAACGTAGTGAGCTTTTACGATTCAAGAGGCCTAGTGGATGTTTGTGTGAACCCAAGCTCTCCCTAATGCTTCAAGGGATGGGAAAATGTGTTGGTTATTTGTTGTTGTTTCTCTTGGACGAAAATTTGGTTCCTTTAGATCTATCATTGTTTTTCTAGTGAAACGGGCAAATGTAGCAAGAGCTGTCATGATTTGAGAAAGCCTAAAAGATGTTTGTGTGACTCCCAACTCTCCCTAATGCTTCAAGGGATGAGAATATGTCTTGCTTATTTGTTGTTGTTTCACTTAGACGAAAGCTTGCTTCCTTTCAGTCTATCTTTTGACTTTTTGGTCAAACGGACAAACGTATTAACTTTTCGTCATTCAAGAGGCCTAGATGTTTGTGTGACCCCAATGCTTCAAGGGATGAGAATATGTCTTGGTTATTCGTTGTTGTTTCTCTTGCACAAAAGTTTAGTTCCTTTCGGTCCTATCTTTGACTTTTTGGCCTAACTTGCAAATGTAGGAAGTTTTCGTGATTAAAGAGGCCTAGAGGAAGTTTGTGTGAACCCCCCCAAGCTCTCCCAAAAGCATCAAGGGGTCAGAATATGTTTTGGTTATTCGTTGATGTTTCTCTTAGATGAAAGTTTGGTTCCTTTTAGGTCTATCTATGACTTTTTGGTCAAACAAAGGGCAAACGTACCGAGGTTTTTATTATTCGAGAGGCCTAGAGGATGTTTGTGCAACCCAGGTTCATTGCCCAAAGCTTCAAGGGATGAGAATATGTTTTGGTTATTCATTGTTCTTTATGTTAGGAGAAAGTTTAGTTCCTTTTGGTCTATCTTTGACTTTTTGATCAAATTGACAAACTTAGAAAGTTTTCATGATTTGAGCTTCCTTGACGATGTTTGTGTGATCCCAAGCACTCCCCAAAGCTTCAAGGGATGAGAATAAGTCTTGGTTATTCAATATTGTTTCTCTTAGATGAAAGTTTGGTTCCTTTGGTTCAATTTTTGACTTTTTGGTCAAACGGACAAACGTAGCGAGTTTTCATGATTCGAGAGGCCTAGAGGATGTTCGCGTGACCCCAAGCTCTCCCCAAAGGTTCAAGGGATGAGAATAAGTCTTGGTTATTCGATATTGTTTCTCTTAGACGAAAGTGTGGTTCCTTTTTGTCTTCTTTGATGTTTTGGTCAATCAGACAAATATACCAAGTTTTCGTAATTAAAGAGGCCTAGAAGATGTTTGTGCGACCCCAAGCTCTGACCAAAGCTTCAAGGGATGAGAATATGTCTTGATTATTCGTTGATGTTTCTCTTAGATGAAAGTTTAGTTCCTTTCGGTCTATCTATGACTTTTTGGTCAAACAGACAAACTTAGAGGACGTTTATGCAACCCCAGCTTCTTTGCAAAGCTTCAAAGAATGAGAATATGTTTTGGTTATTCGTTGTTGTTTCTGTTAGGAGAAAGCTTGGTTCCTTTTGGTCTATCTTTGACTTTTTGGTCAATTTGACAAACTTAGTAAGTTTTCATGATTCGAGAGGCCTAGAGGACGCTTGCATGACTCCAAGCTTTCCCAAAAGCTTCCAGGGATGAGAATAATATCTTTGTTATCCGTGGTTGTTTCTTTTAGATGAGTGTTTGCTTCCTTTTAGTCTAGCTTTGACTTTTTGGTCAAATGGACAAACTTAGCGAGTTTTCGTGATTCAAGAGGCCTAGAGGATGTTTTTGTGACACCAAGCTCCCTCCAAAGCTTTAAGGGATGAGAATATGTTTTGGTTAATTGTTATAGTTTCTCTTAGATGAAAGTTTAACTCCTTTTGCTCTATCTTTGACTTTTTGGTTAAATGGACAAACGCAGCGTGTTTACGTGATTCGAGTGGCCTAGAGAATGTTTGTGGTGACCCCAAGCTCTCCCAAAGCTTCAAGGGATGAAAGTTTACTTCCTTTTTTTGACTTTTTAGTCAAACAGACAAACTTAGTGAGTTTTAATGATTCGAGAGGCCTAGAGGATGTTTGTGTGTCTCCAAGCTCTACCCAAAGCCTGAGGGGATGAGAATATGTCTTAGTTATTCCTTGTTATTTCTCTAAGATGAAAGTTTGTTTCATTTTGTTCTAGCTTCGATTTTATGGTCAAATGGGCGAACTTAGTGAGTTTTCGTTATTCAAGAGCTAAGAGGGTGTTTGTGTGACACCAAGCTCTCCCCAAATCTTCAAGGGATGAGAATATGTCTTGGTTATTCATTGTTGTTTCTCTTAGGCGAAAGTTGGGTTCCTTTGGCATATCTTTGACTTTTTGGTCAAACAAACAAACGTATTGACTTTTTGTCATTCGAGAGGCCTAGTGGATATTTGTGTGACCACAACCTCTCTCCAAAGCTTCACTGGATGAGGATATGTCTTAGTTATTTGTTGTTTCTCTTAGACAAAAGTTTAGTTTCTTTTGGTCAATCTTTGACTTTTTGGTCAAATAGACAAATGTAGCGCGTTTTCAATATTTGGGAAGCCCAGCGGATATTTGTGTGGCTCCAAACTCTTCTCGAAGCTTCAAGGGATAAAAATATGTCTTGGTTATTCGTTGTTGTTTCTCTTAGACAAAAGTTTGGTTCCTTTTGGTGTGTCCTTTAACTTTTTAGTCAAACCGACAAACTTAGTGAGTTTTAATGATTCGGGAAGCCTAGAGGATGTTTGTGTGTCTCCAAGCTCTCCCCAAAGCCTGAGGGGATGAGAATATGTCTTGGTTATTCGTTGTTATTTCTCTCTAAGATGAAAGTTTGGTTCATTTTGCTCTAGCTTCGATTTTATGGTCAAATGGTCGAACTTAGTGAGTTTTCCGTGATTCGAGAGCTAAGAGGATGTTTGTGTGGCACCAAGCTCTCCACAAAGCTTCAAGGGACGAGAATATATCTTTGGTTATTCGTTGTTGTTTCTCTTAGGCGAAAGCTTGGTTCCTTTGGCATATCGTTGACTTTTTGATCAAACAAACAAACGTATTGACTTTTTTGTCATTCGAGAGGCCTAGTGGATATTTGTGTGACCACATCCTCTCTCCAAAGCTTCACTGGATGAGGATATGTCTTAGTTATTTGTTGTTTCTCTTAGACAAAAGTTTAGTTTCTTTTGGTCAATCTTTGACTTTTTGGTCAAATAGACAAATGTAGCGTGTCTTCAATATTTGGGAAGCCCAGCGGATATTTGTGTGGCTCCAAACTCTTCTCTAAGCTTCAAGGGATAAAAATATGTCTTGATTATTCGTTGTTGTTTCTCTTAGACAAAAGTTTGGTTTCCTTTTGGTGTGTCTTTAACTTTTTAGTCAAACCGACAAACTTAGTGAGTTTTAATGATTCGGGAAGCCTAGAGGATGTTTGTGTGTTTCCAAGCTCTCCCCAAAGCCTGAGGGGATGAGAATATGTCTTGGTTATTCGTTGTTATTTCTCTAAGATGAAAGTTTGGTTCATTTTGCTCTAGCTTCGATTTTATGGTCAAATGGTCGAACTTAGTGAGTTTTCGTGATTCGAGAGCTAAGAGGATGTTTGTGTGGCACCAAGCTCTCCACAAAGCTTCAAGGGACGAGAATATGTCTTGGTTATTCGTTGTTGTTTCTCTCTTAGGCGAAAGCTTGGTTCCTTTGGCATATCTTTGACTTTTTGATCAAATAGACAAACGTATTGACTTTTTGTCAGTCGGGAGGCCTAGTAGATATTTGTGTGACCACATGTTCTCTCCAAAGCTTTACGGGATGAGGATATGTCTTGGTTATTCGTTGTTGTTTCTCTTAAACAAAAGTTTGGTTTCTGTTGGTCAATCTTTGACTTTTTGGTCAAAATAGACAAATGTAGCGAGTTTTCGATATTTGGGAAGCCCAGCGGATGTTTGTGTGGCTCCAAACTCTTCTCGAAGCTTTGAGGGATGAAAATATGTCTTGGTAATTTGTTGTTGTTTCTCTTAGCCAAAAGTTTGGTTCCTTTTGGTGTGTCTTCAACTTTTAGGTGAAACGGACAAACTTAGTGAGTTTTAAATGATTCGGGAAGCGTAGAGGATGTTTGTGTGTCTCCAAGCTCTCCTCAAAGCCTAAGGGGATGAGAATATGTCTTAGTTATTCGTTGTTATTTTTCTAAGATGAAAGTTTGGTTCATTTTGCTCTAGCTTCGATTTTATGGTCAAATGGTCGAACTTAGTGAGTTTTCCTGATTCGAGAGCTAAAAATATATTTGTGTGACACCAACCTCTCCACAAAGCTTCAAGGGATGAGAATATGTCTTGGTTATTCGTTATTGTTTCGCTTAGGCGAAAGCTTGGTTCCTTTGGCATATCTTTGACTTTTTGGTCAAACAGACAAACATATTGACTTTTTGTCATTCGAGAGGCCTACTGGATATTTGTGTGACCACATGCTCTCCCAAAAGCTTCACGCGATGTGGATATGTCTTGGTTATTCATTGTTGTTTCTCTTAGTCAAAAGTTTGGTTTCTTTTGGTCAATCTTTGACTTTTTGGTCAAATGGACAAATGTAGCGAGTTTTCGTGATTTGGGAGGCCTAGAGGATGTTTGTGTGACTCAAAACCCTACCCAAAGCTTCAAGGGAGAAAAATATGTCTTAGTTATTCGTTGTTGTTTCTCTTAGACAAAAGTTTGGTTCCTTTTGGTATATCTTTAACTTTTTAGTG
Organism: Castanospermum australe; assembly: GCA_019955255.1. Taxonomy (NCBI): domain Eukaryota; kingdom Viridiplantae; phylum Streptophyta; class Magnoliopsida; order Fabales; family Fabaceae; genus Castanospermum; species Castanospermum australe. The sequence continues at coordinate 34,453 of NSJW01000077.1, forward strand.
AAACGGACAAACTTAGTGAGTTTTAATGATTCGAGAGGCCTAGAAGGATGTTTGTGTGTCTCCAAGCTCTCGCCAAAGCCTGAGGGGATGAGAATATGTCTTGGTTATTCGTTTTTAATTTCTCTAAGATGAAAGTTTGGTTCATTTTGCTCTAGCTTCGATTTTATGGTCAAATGGTCGAACTTAGTGAGTTTTCGTGATTTGAGAGCTAAAAAATATGTTTGTGTGACACCAACCTCTCCACAAAGCTTCAAGGGATGAGAATATGTCTTGGTTATTCGTTGTTGTTTCTCTTAGGCTAAAGCTTGGTTCCTTTGGCATATCTTTGACTTTTTGGTCAAATAGACAAACATATTGACTTTTTGTCATTCGAGAGGCCTAGTGGATATTTGTGTGACCACATCCTCTCTCCAAAAGCTTCACTGCGATGAGGATATTGTCTTGGTAATTCGTTGTTGTTTCTCTTAGTCAAAAGTTTAGGTTTCCTTTGGTCAATCTTTGACTTTTTGGTCAAATAGACAAATGTAGCGAGTTTTCGTGATTTGGGAGGCCTAGAGGATGTTTGTGTGACTCCAAACTCTCCCCAAAGCTTCAAGGAAGGAAAATATGTATTGGTTATTCGTTGTTGTTTCTCTTAGCTAAAATTTTGGTTCCTTTTGGTATATCTTTAACTTTTTAGTCAAACGGACAAACTGAGTGAGTTTTAATGATTCGAAAGGCCTAGAGGATGTTTGTGTGTCTCCAAGCTCTCCCCAAAGCCTGAGGGGATGAGAATATGTCTTGGTTATTCGTTGTTATTTCTCTAAGAGGAAAGTTTGGTTCATTTTGCTCTAGCTTCGATTTTATGGTCAAATGGTCGAACTTAGTGAGTTTTCGTGGTTCGAGAGCTAAGAGGATGTTTGTGTGACACCAAGCTCTCCACAAAGCTTCAGGGGATGAGAATATGTCTTGGTTATTCGTTGTTGTTTCTCTTAGGCGAAAGCTTGGTTCCTTTGGCATATATTTGACTTTTTAGTCAAACAGACAAACGTATTGACTTTTTCTCGTTCGAGAGGCCTAATGGATGTTTGTGTGACCACATGCTCTCTCCAAAGTTTCACAGGATGAGGATTTGTCTTGGTTATTCGTTGTTTTATTTCTCTTAGATAAAAGTTTGGTTTCTTTTGCTCAATCTTTGACTTTTTAGTCAAATGGACAAATATAGCGAGTTTTCGTGCTTTGGGGGAGTCCTAGAGGATGTTTGTTTGTCTCCAAGCCTCCCCCAAAGCTTCGAGGGATGAGAATATATCTTGGTTATTCGTTGTTGTTTTCTCTTAGGCGAAAGCTTGGATCCTTTTGGCATATTTTTGACTTTTTGATCAAACAGACAAACGTATTGACTCTTTGTCATTCGAGAGGCTAGGTGGATATTTGTGTGACCACATGTTCTCCCCATAGCTTCATGGGATGAGAATATGTCTTGATTATTCATTGTTGTTTCTCTTAGACAAAAGCTTGGTTTCATATGGTCAATCTTGGATTTATTGGTCAAATGGAAAAATGTAGCAAGTTTCCGTGATTTGAGAGGCTTAGAGAATGTTTGTGTATCTCCAAACTCTCCCTAAAGCTTCAAGGGATGAGAATATGTCTTGGTTATTCGTTGTTGTTTCTCTTAGGCGAAAGCTTGGATCCTTTTGGCATATCTTTGACTTTTTTGGTCAAACAGACAAACGTATTGACTCTTTGTCATTCGAGAGGCTAGGTGGATATTTGTGTGACCACATGTTCTCCCCATAGCTTCAAGGGATGAGAATATGTCTTGATTATTCGTTGTTGTTTCTCTTAGACAAAAGCTTGGTTTCATTTGGTCAATCTTGGATTTATTGGTCAAATGGAAAAATGTAGCAAGTTTCCGTGATTTGAGAGGCTTAGAGAATGTTTGTGTGTCTCCAAACTCTCCGTAAAGCTTCAAGGGATGAGAATATGTCTTGGTTATTCATTGTTGTTTCTCTTAGACGAAAGTTTAGTTCCTTTAAGTCTATCTTTGAATTTTTGGTCAGACGGACAAACGTAGCGAGTTTTCGTGATTCGAGAGGCCTAGATGATGTTTGTGTGTCTCCAACCTCTCCCCAAATCTTCAACGTATGAGAATATATCTTGGCTATTCGTTGTTCTTTCTCTTAGATGAAATTTTGAATCCTTTTGCTCTATCTTTGACTTTTTGGTCAAACAGACAGACTTAGTGAGTTTTCGTTATTTGAGAGGCCTATGTTTATGTGTCTCCAAGCTCTTCCCAAAGCATGAAAGGGTGAGAATTTGTCTTGGTTACTCATTGTTGTTTCTCTAAGACGAAAGCTTGCTTTCTTTTATTCTAGCTTTGATTTTATGGTCAAATGGACGAACTGAGCTGGTTTTTCGTGATTCGAGAGGCTTAGAGAATGTTTGTGAGACCCTAAGCTCTCCCTAAAGCTTGAACGGATGAGAATATGTCTTTGTTATTCCTTATTGTTTCTCTTAGAAGAAAGTTTGGTTCCTTTGTTCTATCTTTGACTCTTTGGTCAAACGGACAAATTTAGTAAGTTTTCATGATTCAAGGAATGAGAATTTGACTTGGTTATTTGTTGATGTTTCTCTTAGTTGAAAGTTTGGTTCCTTTTACTCTATCTTTGACTTTTTGGTAGAACGGATAAGCTTAGCAAGTTTTCATGATTCGAGAGGCCTAGAAGATGTTTATGTGACCCCAAGATCTCTCGAAAGCTTCAAGGGATGAGAATATGTCTTGGTTATTCGTTGTTGTTTCTCTTAGATGGAAGTTTGGTTCCTTTTGGTCTATTCTTGACTTTTTTGGTCAAAGGGATAAACATAGTGAGTTTTCGTGATTCGAGAGGCCTAGCGGATGTTTGTGTGTCTTTAAGATCACCCCAAATCTTCAAGGGATGAGAATATGTCTTGGTTATTTGTTGTTGTTTCTCTTAGATGAAAGTTTGGTTCCTTTTGAACAATCTTTGGCTTTTTCGTCAAACAGACAAACATAGCAAGTTTTCATGATTTGAGAGGCCTAGAGGATGTTAGTGTGTCTCCAAGCTCTCCCCAAAGCTCAAGGGATGAGAATATGTCTTGGTTATTCGTTCTTGTTTCTCTTACATAAAATTTCGCTTCCTTTTAGTGTAGTCTTGATTTTATGGTCAAATGGATGAACTTAATGAGTTTTAACGGTTCGAGAGGCCTTGAGGATGTTTGTGTAGCACCAAGCTCTTCCCAAAGCTTCAAGGGATGAGAATATATCTTGGTTTTTAATTATTATTTCTCTTAGATGAAAGTTTGGTTTCTTTTAGTCTATTGTTGACTTTTTAGTGAAACGAACAAACTTAGCGAGCTTTCGTGATTTGGGAGGCCTAGAGGATGTTTGTGTGTCCCTAAGCTCTCCCCAATGCTTCAAGGGATGAGAATATGTTTTGGTCATTCGTTGTTGTTTCTCTTAGACGAAAGTTTATTTCATGTTGCTCTAGCTTTAATTTTATGGTCAAATTGACGAAACTTAGCGAGTTTTCGTGATTCGAGAGCTAAGAGGATGTTTGTTTGACCCCAAGCTCTCCCCAGAGCTTCAAGGGATGAAAATATATCTTGGTAATTCATTGTTGTTTCTCTCTAGACGAAAGCTTGGTTCCTTTTGGTCTATTTTTGACTTTTTAGTGAAACAGACAAACTTTGCTACTTTCCAGGATTCGATACTACAAAATGATGTTTGTGTAATCCCAAGCTCTCCCCAATTCTTCAAGGGATGAGAATATGTCTTGGTTATTCATTATTGTTTCTCTTAGGTGATAGTTTGGTTCCTTTTTGTCTATAGTTGACTTTTTGGTCAATCGGACAAACATAGCAAGTTTTCATGATTCGAGAGGCTAGAGGAAGTTTGTGTGACCTCAAGCTCTCCCCACAGCATCAATGGATGACAATGTGTCTTGGTTATTCGTTATTATTTCTGTTAGACAAAAGTTTAGTTCCTTTCGGTCTATCTTTGACTTTTTGGTCAAATAGACAAACATAGCAATTTTTCGTCATTCGAGAGGCCAGAGGACGTTCGTGTCGCCCCAAGCTCTCCCTAATTTTTCAAGGGATGGGAATATACTTTGGTTATTCTTTGTTATTTCTCTTAGATGAAAGTATAGTTCCTTTTGATTTATCTTTGACTTTTTAGTCAAACGGACAAATGTATTGACTTTTTGTGATTTGGGAGGCCTAGAAGATGCTTGTGTTACCCCAAGCTCTCCCCAAAGCTTCAAGAGATGGGAATATGTCTAGGTTATTTGTTGATGTTTCACTTAAACAAAAGTTTGGTTCCTATTAGTTTATCTTTGACTTTTTGGTCAAACAGAGAAACGTAGCAAGTGTTCATGTTTCGAGAGGCTTAGAGGATGTTTGTGTGACCCCAAGCTTTCCCCAAAACTTCAAGGGATGATAATATATTTTGGTTATTCGTTGTTGTTTCTGTTAGACTAAAGTTTGGTTCCTTTTGGTATAGCTTTGACTTTTTGGTCAAACGGATGATATCAACTAATTGTCGTGATTCGAGAGGCATAGAGGATGTTTGTGTGACGCCAATCTCACCCTAAAGATTCAAGAAATGAGAATATGTCCTGGTTATTCGTTGTTATTTCTGTTAGACAAAAGTTTAATTCCTTTTGGTCCATCTTTGACTTTTTGGTCAAATTGACGAACGTAGCTAGTTTTCGTGATTCGATATGCTTAGAGGATGTTTGTGTGACCCCAAGCTCTCCCCAAAGCTTCAAGGGATAAGAATATGTCTTGGTTATTCATTGTTGTTTCTCTTAGACAAAAGTTTGGTTCCTATTAGTCTATCATTGACTTTTTTGGTCAAACAGACAAGCTTAGTATCTTTTTGTGATTTGAGAAGCCTAGTGGATGTTTGTGTGACGCAAAGCTATTCGCAAAACTTCAAGGGATGAAAATATATCTTGGTTATTCATTGTTGTTTCGCTTAGTCGAAAGTTTGGTTCTTATTGATCTATCGTTGACAATTTTGGTCAAACGGAACAACCGTAGTCAGTTTTCGTGATTCAAGGGCTTAGAGCATGTTTGTGTTGCCCCAAGCTCTGCCCAAAGCTGCAAAGGATGAGAATATGTCTTGGTTATTTGTTGTTGTTTCTCTTAGAAGAAGGTTTGGTTCTTTTTGGTCTATCTTTGACTTTTCGGCTAACCGGACAAACGTATTGACTTTTCGTCATTCGAGAGGCCTAGAAGATGCTCGAGTTACCCCAAGCTCTCTCCAAAGCTTCAAGGGATGAGAACATGTCTTGGTTATTTGTTGTAATTTCTCTTTCACAAAAATTTAGTTGCTTTTGTTCTATCATTGACTTTTTGGTCAAACAGACAAACATAGCGACTTTTTGTGATTAGAGAGGCTAATAGGATGTTTGTGTGACCCCAACCTCTCCCCAATGCTTCAAGGGATGAGAATATGTCTTGGCTATTCATTGTTGTTTCTCTTAGATAAAAGTTTGGTTCCTCTTAATCTATCTTTGACTTTTTGGTCAAATGGACAAACGCATTGACTTTTCTTCATTCAAGTGGCCTCGAAGATGCTTGCGTTATGCCAAGCTCTCCCTAAAGCTTCAAGGGATGAGATTATATCTTGGTTATTTATTGTTTTTTCTCTTCGATGAAAGTTTAGTTCCTTTTAGTCTATCTTTGACTTTTTGGTCAAATGGACAAACGTATTGACTTTTCTTCATTCGAGAGGCTTGGAAGATGCATGTGTTACTCGAAACTCTCCCCAAAGTTTCAAGGGATGAGAATATGTCTTGGTTATTCGTTGTTGTTTCTCTTAGATGAATGTTTGGTTTCTTTTGGTCTATCTTTGACTTTTTGGTTTAATGGACAAATGTAGTGACTTCTCGTGATTCGAGAGGTCTAATGAATGTTTGTGTGACCCTAAGCTCTCCCTATAGCTTCAACGGATGAAAATGTGTCTTGGTTTCTAGTTATTGTTTCTCTTAGAGGAAAGTTTAGTTCCTTTTGCTCTATATTTGATCTTTTTAGTCAAACGGATAAACTTAGCAAGTTTTCATGATTCGAGAGGCCCAGAGGATGTCTGTGTGGCCCCAAGCTCTCCTTAAGGATTCAAGACATGAGAATATGTCTTGCTTATTCGTCCTTGTTTCTCTTAGACAAAAGTTTGCTTCCTTTTGGTCTAGCTTTGACTATTTGGTCAAACGAACGAATTTAGCTAATTTTTGTGAATCGAGAGGCTTAGAGCATGTTTGTGTGACCCCAAGCTCACCCCAAAGCTTCAAGGGATGAAAATATGTCTTAGTTATTTATTCTCTTAAGCAAAAGTTTTGTTCCTATTGGTCTATCATTGACTTTTTGGTCAGACAGATGAACTTAGCGAGTTTTCAAGATTCGACAGGCGTAGATGATGTTTGTGTGACCCCAAGCTCTCCCCAAAGCTTCAAGGGATGAGAATATATCTTGGTCATTCGTTGTTGTTTCTCTTAGAATGAAAGTTTAGTTACCTTTGGTCTATCTTTAACTTTTTAATCAAACGAACAAGTGTACCGAGTTTTCGTGATTTGAAAGGCCTTAGAGGATGTTTGTGTGATCCCCATGTTCTCCCCAAAGCTTCAAGGGATGAGAATAGGTCGTGTGGTTATTCATTGTTGTTTCTCTTAGATGGAAGTTTCATTCCTTTTGGTCTAGCTTTTATTTAATGGTAAAATGGACGAACTTAGTGTGTTTTCGTGATTCGAGATGCCTAAAAGATGTTTGTGTGATCCCAAACTCTCCCCAAAGTTTCAAGAGATGAGAATATGTCTTAGTTATTTGTTGTTGTTTCTCTTAGATGAAAGCTTAGTTTCTCTTGATCTATCTTTGAATTTTTGGTCAACCAGGACAAACCTTATCGTGTTTTGCACTATTCAAGAGGTCTAGAGGATATTTGTGTGACCCTAACCTCTTCCCAAAGCTTCAAGGGTTGAGAATATGTGTTAGTTATTCGTTCTTGTTTCTCTAAGACAAAAGTTTGGTTCCTTATGGTCTACCTTTGATTTTATGGACAAATGGATGAACTTACCGAGTTTTTATTATTCGAAAGGCCTAGTGGATGTGTGTGCGATCCCAAGCTCTCCCCAAAGCTTCAAGGGATGAGAATATGTCTTGGTTTTTAATTGTTGTTTCTCTTAGACGTAAGTCTAGTTGCTTTTGGTCTGTCATTGACTTTTTGGTCAAATGAACAAACTTAGTGAGTTTTCATCATTCGAGGTGCCTAAAGGATGTTTCTGTGTCTCTAAGCTCACCCCAACGCTTCAAGAGATGAGACTATGTGTTGGTTATTCGTTATTGTTTCCCTCAGACAAAAGTTTGGTTCCTTTTGGTCTATCGTTGACTTTTTGTTCAAACCAACAAACTTAGCTAGTTTTCGCATTTCGAAAGGCCTAAAGGATGTTTGTGTTACCCCAAGCTCTCCCCAATGCTTTAAGGGATGAGAATATGTCTTGATTATTCGTTATTGTTTCTCTTAGACAAAAGTTTGGATTCCTTTTGGTCGATCTTTGAGTTTTTGGTCAAACAGACAAATGTATTGACCTTTTGTCTATCGAGAGGCCTAGAGAATATTTGTGTTACCCCAAGCTCTCCCAAAAGCTTCAATGGATGAGAAATATGTCTTGGTTATTCATGTAGTTATTTCTCAAAGATGAAAGTTTAGTTCCTTTTAGACTTTTTGATGCAAACCTCGTCAAGAATAACGAGATCCGTCAACGAGCTAAGGCACCAAGACCGTTCTATAATCAAATGTTTAGATGGAAAACCTCGATCCGTTACCTATGCAGAGGTAAGAACCTTGGTATGTTGAAGACGCCACAAACGGTGGTAGAAATTCCATTTGATAGTCGAATTGTGAACGCCACGGAATGATTCCAATAAGTTCGAAAAGTTCTTCAAAGAACCAAAAGAGAAACTCTCAATTTTCATGAATAAAACTCTACTCAAATTTTTATTCATGTACGCCTTTAAATTGGCTGATTACAATAATAGAAAGTATCTAATTAAATCAATCAGCCCTAACAAATAAAGGAAAGTATCTGATTAAATCAATCAGCCCTAACAATTAAAGGAAAGATTATAAAAAGATACTTGGCAATGAATCAAGCTCAAAACGCGTCCAAATTCAGCCCTCAAAACATGCAGATTTGCTACTGTAATTAGCCCCCAAATCATACAAATTTACTGCTGCAATTATTGCCCAAATCATGTAGATTTGCTGCTGCAATTAGGTTGGGTTTGAATCACATTGATGCTTCTTTGTTGAAAACGTGGGCTATGCTCAATGGGCCATAAATTTGATTGAAACCAGATTTCTTGAATCAGCCCGTTGAGTGCTTCCTTGAATTTCTTTGCCAGAGCTCTCGTAACTGGACCAACTGGGACTTGGACTGGATCTTTTAATGTCGTAATTTCATTTGCATCATTCCCCTCCTTTTGAAAAGGATTTGTCCTCAAATCATCACCTACATTAAAAGGAGTCAAATCAGTAACATTAAAAGTAGTACCAACATTGTACTCACCTGGTAAATCCAGCTTGTATGCATTGTCATTGATACACTCGAGGACTTAGAAAGGACCATCTCCTCTCGGAAGTAGTTTGGAATGCCTTTGCACAAAAAATCTTTTTTTCTGCATGTGCAGCCAAACCCAATCTCCAGGTTCGAAAATCAGCTTATGGCGCCCCTTTGTTGGCTTGTTTTGCATAATTGCTCTATCCTTCGCTCGACATTGAGTCTTGCCTTCTCATGGATCTGCTTAACAAATTTGACTTTCTTTTCGCCATCTAAATTCACATGCTCAGACAAAGGTAAAGGAGATAAATCCAATGGAGTCAAGGGATTAAATCCATACACAATTTCAAAAGGTCAAAATTTAGTAGTAGAATAAACAGTACGATTTGTAAGCAAACTCGACATGTGGAAAACACTATTCCCATGTTTTGGTATTTTTTTCTAATGATAGGCCTCAACAAAGTTGACAAAGTCCTATTTACTAATTCGGTTTGACCATCAGTTTGTGAGTGACACGTAGTAGAAAACAATAGCTTAGTTCCTAACTTGCACCACAAAGTCTTCCAAAAGTAACTCAAGAACTTAGCATCTCTATCTGAAACAATTGTCCTGGGCATACCATGTAATCTCACAATCTCCCTAAAGAACAAATCAGTAATATGTGAAGCATCATCTATTTTTTGACATGGAATAAAATGTGCCATCTTAGAAAATCTATCCACAACCACAAATGTTGAATCTCTTCCCTGTTTAAACCTAGGAAAACCTAACACAAAATCCATCGAAATATCTATCCAAGGTTCGCTAGGAATTGGCAAAGGAGTATACAAACCGTTAGGCTGCACTCTGGATTAGCTTGCCTACACGTGACACATCTACCACAAATTTTTTCTTCACATCTCGTTTCATGTGTGGCTAATAGAAGTGTTCCTGCAAAACAGATAAGGTCTTGGCAACTCCAAAATGTCCCATTAACCCTCCACTATGGGATTCCCTTACTAATAAGTCTCGTAATGAACAATTAGGCACATGCAACTTATTTTCTCGAAACAAGAAATCTTCATGCCTAAAGAACTTTCCCACGCCCTTTTCCTTACAATTCCTATACTCCTCACAAAAATCTTAGTCGCAAGGGTACAATTCTTTAATGTGTTCAAAACCAAGTAATTTTGCGTCAAGAGTATAGATTAACACGTACCTTCGAGAAAGTGCATCAGCTACTATATTCTCCTTACCTTGTTTATATCGGATGACATATGGGAACGTCTCAATGAACTCTACCCATCGGGCATGTCTCCTACTCAACTTGTGTTGGCTCTTCAGATGCTTTAATGACTCATGATCAGTGTGAATCACAAACACCTTAGGCCAAAGGTAGTGCTGCCAAGTCTCTAGAGTTCGAACCAAGGCGTATAATTCTTTGTCATAAGTGGGATAGTTTAGGGCTATCCCACTTAATTTCTCGTTAAAGTACGCAACCGGCCTTCCCTCTTACATCAAAATGCCTCCAATGCTTATGCCTGAAGCATCACACTTAATTTCGAATGTTTTAGCAAAGTTAGGTAAAATAAGTAAAGGCGCATTAATTAATTTTTCCTTGATGAGTTTGAATTCCTTCCTTTGTTCCCCTCCCCATTTGAATAGAACATTCTTCTTGATGACTTCGGTCATGGGCACTGCAATGCTACTGAAGTCCCGAATAAGGCGTCAGTAAAAACTCGCCAAGCCATGAAAGCTTCTTACCTAACTTACAGAAGTGGGCGTTGGCCACTCTTGGATGGCACGAATCTTTTCTTCGTCCACCTGTATTCCTTGTGCACCCACAACAAAACCAAGAAACACAAACTTATCAGTGTAAAAGGTGCACTTCTTAAGGTTAGCAAACAACTTTTCCTTTCTTAACACTTCCAAAACTGATTTTAAGTGCTTAACATGGTCATCTAAGTTTTTGCTATAAATAAGTATATCATCAAAATAGACAAACACAAATCTGCCTATGAAAGCACGCAAGATATGTTCATTAATCGCATAAAAAGTACTCGGTGCATTAGTTAATCCAAATGGCATCACTAACCACTCATATAAACCATGTTTTGTTTTAAAAGCAGTTTTTCCATTTATCTCCTTCTTTCATTCTTATTTGATGATAACCACTTTTTAGATCAATCTTGGAAAATACACAAGCATCCATGCAGTTCATCTAGCATATCATCTAAGCAAGGAATAGGATGTCGATAGTTTACCGTTATATTGTTGATGTCTTGACAATCAATGCACATTCTCTACGTCCCATCCTTCTTAGGAACTAAAATCACCGGAATGGCACACGGGCTCATACTTTCTCTCACGTACCCCTTTTTCATCAATTCACTAACCTACCTTGTAATTCCTTTGTCTCATCGGGATTAGTTCGGTAGGCTGGCTGGTTTGGAATGAAAGCACTGGGCACAAAATCAATTTTGATGTTTAATCCCTCGAATAGGTGGTAAACCATGTGGAATCTCCTCGGAAATGACATCGTCAAACTCTTGCAAAAGAGAAACAACAGAACTAGGCAAAGCGGGGTCAATTTCATTAGTGTTCAAAAATGCCTCTTTGTATAAAAGTTACAATCATTGGCTGATTTGTAAAACATTGCTCGCTTAATTTCACTCGCTTTTGCATAGAAATTCTTTTGTTCTTTCTCTGATTTTCTCTCAATGGCCGAATTTTGATTTTCTTTTACGCTCTCAATTTTCTCGGCCTCTATCTGATTTTCACTCTTTTTCTTATGTTCACTTTCACTCTTTTCTTTTGATCACTCTCTTTCTTTTGATCACTCTCTCTCTGTAATCTCACTTGATCTTCATAAACTTGCTTCAGTGTCATCGGAACAAGAGCGATGGTTCTCTGATTGAGCACAAAAAGAGTATTTGTTGGTAAAGCCGTCATGCTTAACTTGCCGATCAAATTGCCAAGGTCGGCCTAATAACAAGTGTCCAGCTTGCATCGGAACTACATCGCACAAAACTTCATCTTCATATTTTCCAATGCGGAATGACACTAACACTTGTTTAGTCACCCTTAACTCTCCATTATCATTGAGCCATTGCAATTTATAAGGTCGGGGATGGTTAATTGTTGACAGCCCCAATTTTTCCACCAAAGTAGTGCTAGCAACATTAGTACAACTACCTCCATCAATAATCAGACTACATACCTTGTTTTGCACGTGGCATCTAGTATGAAAGATGTTTTCTCGCTGCACCTCTTCATCTTCTTTGACCTGCATGCTTAAAGCTCTTCTTGCAACCAACAATTCTCCTTTGGCTACATAATCTTCCTCATCCACATCCTCCAACGGTGGCATAGAGTCAAGCTCCGATTCATCGTCAGTTTCAATCTCACCATTATCCCGTATCACCATGACTCTTTTGTTCGGGCATTGGCTTGCTATGTGACCCCTGCCTTAACATTTGAAACAATTAATGTCACGATTTCGAGATGTGTAAGGGTCAGATTTACCTTGAGAAACCATGGCTAGTTGTTTCTTGTTTTCGCTCAATTTTGGGTTTTACAACTGGCCTTTCTTCTTTCTTTACATAACTCGGTTTCCATGGAGAGAAGAACTCAAACTATGTATTGCACATGTACCACCCCTCCTCTTGAGCTGTTGCTCCACTTTGATGGCCATGTACACCATGTCTTCTAACTCCACGTAATGCTGCATCTCCACCTTATCATGAATTTCTCGATTTAAGCCATGCAAAAACCTTGCTATAGTAGCCTCTCGGTCTTCTTCTACAATAGCCCGAATCATAGTAATCTCCGTCTCCTGATAATAATCCTCCACACTTCGGTTACCTTGTCTAAGGCTTTGCAGTTTTTGGTACAACTCCTGGTAGTAATGGCTGGGTACAAACCGTCTTCTCATCACTATTTTCATCTTTCCCACGTCTCAATCGGACGCTCTCTATTCCGCCGCCTGTTTAACACTAATTGATCCCACCAAATAATAGCATAATCAGAAAACTCAATGGCAGCAAGTTTTACCTTTTTCATCTCAGAGTAGTTGTGGCAATCGAACACCAACTCCACCTTCTTCTCCCATTCAAAATAGGCCTCTGGGTCATTCTTTCCTTGAAATGAAGGAATTTTCAGCTTAATACTGCCCAAATTGTTATCTTCCAGTTCCTAGCTTCTCTAAACTGTCCATATCTCCTAGGACTACCCACTAGAATTTTGATCTTCTTCTCTACCAAAACCAACCCCATAATACTCGTCGTCCTCATCCCTTTACTTTTCCTCGGTTGAACTCTTTTCACCTCCCAAGCACATTATGAACGTTTTGCAGCTGCGCCATACGTTCATTCTCTACCCTATCCAACCGTTCATGCACCTACTCCAATTCACTCCTCATCATTCTTCTCACCTCTTCCACCATAGCCTCCATGAACAACTTCAGTTCAGCCACTCCTTGAGCACCATCACCATTGTTATGAGACATTGTTGATCTGCAAAATAAGGTTAGAAACAAAATGCAACAGACCTCACGACACTCCCTCACGTGTTTCACTCAAAGAATGATTCACTTGATTTCACTCGTGTTTGACTCAAAAAAATTCGGCTTTTATCCTCTAATATGCTCACCACTCATGCCTTTTTCCACTCGATATTTCTCTTTCAGTTCTTTTTTTAAACTAATCAGACAATATTGAATGACTTGTAGCAAGTCAAAAGTAAAAAACACCAAGGACAGCCTTGATGAAGTTTTCAGAAATATAATTTTTTTTTGATGAATTTCTTTTTTGGACGAATTTCTTTTTTGAATTTTTTTTTTTGACGAATTTTTTTTCTTCAGATCCCTCTCTGTTTCTTTTTAAACCCTAGGTGGAAATCAATGGAAACATGAGAAAAAGGATAGGCAAACCTGATTTAGAACCAAAGTTCTGATTACCAAATGATGCAAATCTCGCCAAGAATAACGAGACCTGTCTACAAACTAAGGCACCAAGACCGTTCTACAATCAGATTTTGGATGGAAAACCTCGATCCGTTACCTATGCAAAGGTAAGAACCTTAGTATGTTGAAGACACCACAAACGCTGGTGGATATTCTGTTTGATAAGTCAAATTGTGAACGCCACGGAATGATTCTGATAAGTTTGAAAAGTTCTTCAAAGAACCAAAGAGAAACTCTCGATTTTCGTGAATAAAACTCTGCTCCAATTTTCATCATGTACGCCTTTAAATAGGCTGATTACAATAAATCATAATTAAACACGCTTAAAAAAGAAAAGGAAAGTACAAAAATCTGATTAAAACAAATCAATCAGCCTTAACAAATAAAGGAAAGATTATAAAAAGATACTTGGCAATGAACCAAGCTCAAAACGCGTCCAAATTTAGCCCCTAAAACATGTAGATTTGCTGCTGCAATTAGTCCCCAAATCATGCAGATTTGCTGCTATAATTAGCCCCTAAATCATGCAGATTTGCTACTGCAATTATTGTCCAAATCAAGTAGATTTGCTGCTGTAATTAGGTTGGGTTTGAATCACATTGATGCTTCTTTGTTGAAAACGTGGGCTATGCTCAAAGGGCCGTACATTTGATTGAAACCTGATTTCTTGAATTAGCCCGTTGAGTGCTTCCTTGAATTTGTTTCCTTGAGCTCTTGTAACTGGACCAACTGGGATTTGGACCAGATCCTTTAACATTGTAACTTCATTTCCATCACTTTCTTTGACTGTTTGGTTAAACAGGCAAGCATAGCGAGTTTTCATGATTCGAGAAGCCCAAAGGATTTTTGTGTGACCCCAAGCTCTCCCCAAAGCTTCGAGAGATGAGAATATGTCTTGGTTATTTGTTATTGTTTCTCTTAGATGAAAGTTTGGTTCCGTTTGGACTATCTTCGATTTTTTGGTCAAACGGACAAACATAGTGTGTTTCCGTGCTTCGAAAGGCCTAGAGGATGTTTGTGTGTCTCCAAGCTCTCCCCAAAACTTCAAGGGATGAGAATATGTCTTGGTTATTCGTTCTCATTTCTCTTAGATAAAAGTTTGCTTCCTTTTGGTCTAGCTTTGATTTTATGGTCAAATGGACAAACATAGTGAGTTTGCGTGATTCGAGAGGCCTAGAGGATGTCTGTGCGATCCCTAGCTCTCCCCAAAGCTTTAAAGGATGAGAATATGTCTTGGTTTTTAATTGTTATTTCTCTTAGATGAAAGTTTAGTAGCTTTTGGTCTGTCGTTGACTTTTTGGTCAAACGAACAAACTTAGTGAGTTTTCATCATTCGAGGGGCCTAGAGGATGTTTGTCTAACCCCAAGCTCCCCCCAATGCTTCAAAAGATGAAAATATGTCTTGATTATTCGTTACTGTTTCTCTTAGACGAAAGTTTGGTACCTTTTAGTCTATCATTGACTTTTTGGTAAAATAGACAAATGTATTGACTTTTCGTCATTCAAGAGGCTTAGAAGATGCTTGTGTTACCCCAAGCTCTTCCCAAAGCTTTAAGGGATGAGAATATGTCTTGTTTATTCGTTGTGGTTTCTCTTAAACAAAAGTTTAGTTCCTTTTGTTCTATTGTTGACATTTTGGTCCAACGGACAAACTTAGCTAATTTTCATGATTTAAGAGGCCTAGATGATGTTTGAGTAACCCAGGCTCTCTTCATTGGCTTCAACGGATGTGAATATATCTTGGTTATTCGTTGTTGTTTCTCTTAGACCAAGGTTTAGTTCCTTTTAGTCTATCTTTGAGTTGTTGGTCAAACAGACAAACGTTTGACTTTTCGTTAGTCGAAAGGCCTAGAGGATATTTGTGTGACCGAAAGCTCTCCGAAAAGCTTGAAAGGATGAGAATATGACTTCGTTATTCATTGTTGTTTCTTTTAAATGAAAGTTTGGTTCCTTTTGGTCTATCTTTGACTTTTTGGTCAAACGGACAAATGTATTGACTTTTTGTCATTGTAAGGGCCTAGAGGATATTTGTGAGACCCCAAGCTCTAGCCAAAGTCTTAACGAATGAGAATATGTCTTGGTTATTTAATGTTGTTTCTCTTAGAGGAAAGTTTGGTTCCCTTTGGTCTATTCTTTGAATTTTTGGTTAAACGGATAAACTTAACATGTTTTCGTGATTCGAGAGTTCTACATGATGTTTATGTGTCTCCAAGCTCTCCCCAAATCTTCAAGGGACGACAATATGTCTTAGTAATTCGTTGTTGTCTCTCTTAGGTAAAAATTTGCTTCCTTTTAGTCTAGCTTTGATTTTATGGTCAAATGGACAAACATAGCGAGTTTTCGTGATTCGAGAGGCCTAGAGGATATTTGTGTGACCCCAACCTCTCCCCAAAGTGTCAAGGGATGAAGAATATGTCTTGGTTACTTCATTGTTGTTTCTCTTAGAAGAAGGTTTAGTTTCTATTGGTCTATCGCTGACTTTTTGGTCAAACAGATGAACTTAGCGAGATTTTGTGATTCAAGAGGCATAGAGGATGTTTATGTGACCCCAAGCTCTCCCCAAAGCTTCAAGGGATGAGAATATGTCTTGGTTGTTTGGTGTTGTTTCTCTTTGATGAAAGTTTGGTTCCTTTTGGTCTATCTATAACTTCTAGTCAAACGGATAAATGTAGCAAGTTCTCATGATTCGAGAGGCATAGAGGATGTTTGTGTAACCCCAAGCTCTCCCCAAAGCTTCAAGAGATGAGAATATGTCTTGGTTTTTAACTGTTACTTCTCTTAGACGAAAGTTTGGTTGCTTTTGGTCTCTTGTTGACTTTTTGGTCAAATGAACAAACTTAGTGAGTGTTCGTGATTCAAAAGGCCTAGAGGATGTTTGTGTGAACCCTAAACGTCTCCCCAATGCTTCAAGGGATGAGATATGTCTTGGTTATTCGTTGTTGTATCTTTTAGATAAAAGTGTGGTTCCCTTTGGTCTAGCTTTGATTTTATTGTCAAATATACGAGCTGAGCAAGTTTTGTGATTCGAGAGGCCTAGAGGATGTTTGTGTGACCCCAAGCTCTCCCCAAAGCTTCAAGAAATGAGAATATGTCTTGGTTATTCATTGTTGTTTCTCTTAGACGAAAGTATGGTACCATTTGGCCGGTCTTTGACTTTTTAGTCAAACGGATAAACTTAGCAAGTTTTTCATGATTCAAGAGGCCTAGAGGATGTTTGTGTGTCTCCAAGCTCCCCCAAAGCTTCAAGGGATGAGAATATGTCTTGGTTATTCATTGTTGTTCTCTTAGACAAAAGTTTGCTTCCTTTTGGTCTAGCTTTATTTTCTGGTCAAATGGATGAACTTGGCGACTTTTCGTGATTCAAGAGAGCCCTAGAGGATGTTCGGTTGACTCCAAGCTCTCCCCAAAGCTTCAAGGGATGAGAATTTGGCTTTTGTATTCGTTGTTGTTTCTCTTAGACAAAAGTTTGGTTCATTTTGGTCTATCTTTGCCGTTTTGTTTCAAACGGAATAATGTAGTAAGTTTTCGTGATTTGGGAGGCCTAGAGGATGTTTGTGTGACCCAAAGCTCTCCCCAAAGCTTCGTGGGATGAGAATACATCTTGGTTATTCGTTATTGTTTCTCTTAGACGAAATTTAGATTCCTTTTGGTATATCATAGACTTTTTCATCAAATGGCCAAACGTAGCAAGATTTTATGATTCGAGAGGCCTAGAGGATGTTTGTGAGACCCTAAGCTCTCTCGAAAGCTTCAAGGGATTAGAATATGTCTTGGTTATTCATTGTTGTTTCTCTTGAATGAAAGTTTGCGAGTTTTCGTGATTTGAGAGGCCTTGAGTATGTTTGTGAGACCCCATGCTTTCCCCAAAGCTATAAGGGATGAGAATATGTCTTGGTTATTCGTTGTTATTTCTCTTAGATGAAAGTTTAGTACGTTTTGGTCAAGCTTTGATTTTATGGTCCAACGATTGAACTTAGCAAGTTGTCGTGATACGAGAGGCATAGACGATGTTTGTGTGACCCCAAGCTCTCCCTAGGGCTTCAAGGGATGAGAAATATGTCGTTGTTGTTCGTCGTTGTTTCCCTTATATGAAAGCTTGGTTCTTTTGATCTATCTTTTACTTTTTGATTTAAAGGACAAACTTAGCATATTTTCATGATTTGAGATTCGTAGAGGATGTTTGTGAGACCCCAAGCTCTCCCCAATGCTTCAAGAGATGAGAATATATCGTGATTATTTGTTGTTGTTTCTCTTAGACGAAAGTTTCTCTCCTTTTGGTCTATCTATCAATTTTTGGTCAGACGGACAAACGAAGTGAGTTTTCGTGATTTGAGATGCTTGGAGGATATTGTGTGCCTCCATGCTCTCCCCAAAGCATCAAGGGATGAGAATATGTCTTGGCTATCTGTTCTTATATCTCTTAGACAAAAGTTTGGTTCCTTTTGGTCTATTTAAGACTTTTTGGTCAAACAGACAAATGTATTGACTTTTTGTCATTCGAGAGGCCTAGAGGATATTTCTGTGACCTAAGCTCTCCCCAAAGCTTCGAGGGATTTGAATATGTCTTAGTTATTCGTTGTTGTTTCTCTTAGACGAAAGTTTGGGTTCCCTTTGGTCTATCTTTGACTTTTTTCATCAAACGAACAAACGTGGCGAGTTTTCATAATTAAAGAGGCTAAGAGGATGTTTGTGTGACCCTAAGCTCTCCTCAAAGCTTCGAGGGATGAGAATATATCTTGGTTATTCGTTGTTGTTTCTCTTAGACAAAAGCTTAGTTCGTTTTGTCTATCTTTGTCTTTTTGGTCAAATGGAGGAACTTAGTTGGTATTTGTGATTCGAGAGGCCTAGTGGATGTTTGTGCCACCTTAAGCTCTCCCCAAAGCTTTAAGGGTTGAGAATATGTGTTGGTTATTCATTTTTGTTTCTCTCTCAGACAAAAGTTTGCATTCTTTTCATCTAGCTTTGATTTTATGGTCAAATGGATGAACTCATCGAGTTTTCGTGATTTGAAAGGCCTAGAGGATGTTTGTGTGACCTTAAGCTCCCCCCAAAGCTTCAAGGGAAGAGAATATATCTTCATTATTCGTTATTTTTCCTCTTAGATGACAGTTTGCTTCCTTTTGGTTTAGCTTTGATTTTATGGTCAAATAGACGAACTTAGCAAGTTTTTGTGATTCGAGTGGCCGAAAGTATGTTTGTGTGACCCCAAGCTATCCCCAAAGCATAAAGGGATGAGAACATGTCTGGGTTATTTGCTATTGTTTCTCTTAGATGAAAGTTTGGTACCTTTTGGTCCACCTTTGACTTTTTAATCAAACGGACAAACATAGTGAGTTTTCGTGATTCGAGAGGCCTAGAGGATGTATGTCTGACCCCAAGCACTCCCCAAAGCTTCAAGGGATAAGAATATGTCTTGGTTATTCGTTGTTGTTTCTCTTAGACGAAAAGTTGCTTCCTTTTGGTCTAGCTTTGACTGAATGGTCAAACAGACAAACTTAGAGAGTTTCTGTCTTTTTGTCTATCTTCGAATTTTTGGTCATAAGCACAAACCTAGAGTTTTTTCGTGATTCGAGAGCCCTGGAGGATGTTTGTGCCACCTCAAGCTCTCCCCAAAGCTTTGAGGGTTGAGAATATGTGTTGGTTATTCATTTTTGTTTCTCTCAGAAAAAAGTTTGCATTCTTTTCATCTAGCTTTGATTTTATGGTCAAATGGATGAACTCATCGAGTTTTCGTGATTTGAAAGGCCTAGAGGATGTTTGTGTGACCTTAAGCTCCCCCCAAAGCTTCAAGGGAAGAGAATATATCTTCATTATTCGTTGTTTTTCCTCATAGATGACAGTTTGCTTCCTTTTGGTTTAGCTTTGATTTTATGGTCAAATAGACAAACTTAGCAAGTTTTTGTGATTCGAGTGGCCGAGAGTATGTTTGTGTGACCCTAAGCTATCCCCAAAGCATAGAGGGATGAGAACATGTCTGGGTTATTTGCTATTGTTTCTCTTAGATGAAAGTTTGGTACCTTTTGGTCCACCTTTGACTTTTTAATCAAACGGACAAACATAGTGAGTTTTCGTGATTCGAGAGGCCTAGAGGATGTATGTCTGACCCCAAGCACTCCCCAAAGCTTCAAGGGATAAGAATATGTCTTGGTTATTCGTTGTTGTTTCTCTTAGACGAAAGGTTACTTCCTTTTGGTCTAGCTTTGACTGAATGGTCAAACAGACAAACTTAGAGAGTTTCTGTCTTTTGTCTATCTTCTAATTTTTGGTCATAAGGACAAACCTAGAGTTTTTTCGTTATTCGAGAGCCCTAGAGGATGTTTGTATGACCCCAAGCTTTCCCCAAAGCTTCAAGGGATGGGAATATGTCTTGGTTTTTTGTAGTTATTTCTCTTAGACTAAAGTTTAGTTCTCTTTAGTCTATCTTTGACTTTTTGGTCAAACGGACAAACGTAGCAAGTTTTCGTGATTCGAGAGCCCTAGAGGTCGTTTATGCGACCCCAAGCTCCCTCCAAAGTTTCAAGGGATGAGAATATATCTTGGTTATTCATTGTTATTTCTCATAGACATAAGTTTGCATTCTTTTTGTCTAGCTTTGATTTTATCCTCAAATAAATGAACTTAGTGAGTTTTCATAATTCGAGAGGCCTAGAGGATGTTTGTGTGACCCCAAGCTCTCCCTATTGCTTCAAGAGAAGGGAATATGTCTCCATTATTTGTTGTTATATCTCTTAGACGACAGTTTGCTTCCTTTTGGTTTAGCTTTGATTTTATGGTCAAACAGACGAACTTAGCAAGTTTTTGTGATTTGAGTGGCCTAGAGTATGTTTCTGTTGCCGCCAAGATTTTCGCAAAGCTTCAAGGGATGAGAATGTTTTGGTTCTTCGTTATTGTTTCTCTTAGATGAAAGTTTGGTATCTTTGGTCTATCTTTCACTTTTTTGTCAAATGGACAAACGTAGATAGTTTTCGTGATTCAAGAGGCCTAGAGAATATTTGTGTGACCCTAAGCACTCCTCAAAGTATCAAGGGATAAGAATATGTCTTGATCATTCGTTGTTATTTCTCTTAGACAAAAGTTTGCTTCCTTTTGGTCAAACGTAGACAGTTTTAGTGATTCGAGAGGCCTAGAGGATGTTTGTGTGACCCCAAGCTCTCTCCAAAGCTTCAAGGGATGAGAATATGTCTTGGTTATTCGTTGTCAATTCTCGTAGACGAAGGTTTCTTTTTTTTGTCTATCTTTGACGTTTTGGTCAAAAGGACAAACCTAGACTTTTGTCGTGATTCGAGAGCCCTAGAGGATGTTTGTGTGACCCCAAGCTCTACCCAAAGCTTCAAGGGTTGAGAATATATCTTCGTTATTTGTTGTTGTTGCTCTTAGATGAATGTTTAGTTCCCTTTAGTCTATCTTTGACTTTTTGGTCAAACAGACAAACGGAGTGAGTTTTCGTGATTCGGGAGGCGCAGAGGATCTTTGTGTGACCTTAAGCTCTCCCCAAAGCTTCAAGGGTTGAGAATATGTCATTGGTTATTCGTTGTTGTTTCTCTTAGATGAAAGTTTGGTTCCTTTTGGTCTATCTTTGACTTTTTGGTCAAATGGAGAAACTTAGCATGTTTTTGTGATTCGAGAGGCCTAGAGGTTGTTTGTGTGACCCCAAGCTCTCTCCAAAACTTCAAGAGATGAGAATATGTCTTGGTTATTCGTTGTTGTTTCTCTTAGACAAAAGTTTGCTTCTTTTTGGTCCAGCTTTGATTTTATGGTTAAATGGACGAACCTAGCAAATATTGGTGATTCGAGAGGCCTAGAGAAAGTTTGTGTGACCCAAAGCTCTCCCTAGAGCTTCAAAGGGTGAGAATTTGTCTTGGTTATTTGTTGTGATTTCTCTTAGAAGATAGTTTCGTTCCTTTTGGTCCATCTTTGGCTTTTTGGCCAAACGGACAAACGTAGCCAGTTGTTGTGATTTGAGTGGCCTAGAGGATATTTCTGTGACCCCAAGCTCTCCCAGATGCTTCAAGGATGAGAATATATCTTGGTTATTCGTTGTTGTTTCTCTTAGATGAAAGTTTGTTTCCTTTTAGTCTATCTTTGACTTTTTATTCAAATAGACAAACGTATTGACTTTTGGTCATTCGAGTGGCCAAGAGGAAGTTTGTGTGACCCCAAGGTCTCCACAAAACTTCAAGGGATGAGAATATGTCTTGGTTATTCGTTGTTGTGATGAAAGTGTGGTTCCTTTTGGTCTATCTATGACTTTTTAGTCAAATGGAGTAACTTAGTGAGTTTTCGTGATTCAAGAGGCCTATTGTTTTTTTGTGTGACCCCAAGCTCTCCCCAAAAGCATTCAAGGAATGAGAATATGTCTTGGGTTATTCGTTGTTGTTTCTCTTAGACGAAAGCTTGGTTCCGTTAGACTAATCTTTGACTTTTTGGTCAAATGGAGGAACTTAGTGAGTTTTTGTGGTTTAGGAGGTTGAGAGGATGTTTGTGTGACCCCAAGCTCTCCCCAATGCTTCAAGGGATGAGAATATGTCTTAGTTATTCGTTGTTGTTTATCTTTGACTTTTAGGTCAAATGCAACTTAGGGAGTTTTCATGATTTGATAGGCCCAGAGAACATTTCTGTCACCCCAAGCTCTCCCTAAATCTTCAAGGGATGAGAATCTGCCGTAGTTATTCATTATTGTTTCTCTTAGATGAAAGTTTGCTACCATTTGGACTATCTTTAACTTTTTGGTCAAATAGAAACCTAGTGAGTTTTAGTGATTCGAGTGGCCTAAAAGATTTTTTTGTGAGCCCAAGTTCTCCCCAAAGCTTCAAGGGATGAGAATATCTCTTGGTTATTCGTGGTTCTTTCTCTTAGATGAAAGTTTGGTTCCACTTGGTCTAGCCTTGATTTTGTGGTCAAATGGACGAACTTGGCGAGTTTTCATGATTTGGGAGGCGTAGAGTATGTTTGTGTGTCTCCAAGTTCTCTCTAATGCTTCAAGGGATAAAAATATGTCTTGGTTATTCGTTCTTGTTTCCCTTAGACAAAAGTTTGCTTCCTTTTGGTCTAGCTTTGATTTTATGGTCAAATGGATGAACTAAGCGAGTTTTCGTGATTCAAGAGGCCAAGAGGATGTGTGTGTGACCCAAAGCTCTCCCCAAAGATTCAAGAGATGAGAATATGCCTTAGTTTTCAATTTTTGCTTCTCTTACATGAAAGTTTAGTTGCTTTTTGGTCTCTTGTTGACTTTTTGATCAAACTAACAAACTCAGTGAGTTTTCGAGATCCAAAAGGCCTAGAAGATATTTGTATGACCCCAAGCTCTCCCCAATGCTTCAAGGGATGAGAATACATCTTAGTTATTCGTTGTTGTTTCTCATAAATGAAATTTAGATTCATTTTTGTCTATCATTGACTTTTTCGTCGAACGGACAAACGTAGCGAGTTTTCGTGATTTGAGAGGCCTAGAGGATGTTTGTGAGACCCCAAGCTCTCCCCATAGCTTCAAGGGATAAGAATATGTCTTGGTTATTCGTTGTTGTTTCTCTTGGATGAAAGTTTGCTACCTTTTGGTCTAGCTTTGACTTTATTGTCAAACAGACGAACTTTGCGAGTTTTCATGATTTGAGAGTCCTTGAGTATGTTTGTGTGACCCCAAGCTTTCCCCAAAGCTGTAAGGGATAAGAACATGTCTTGGTTATTCGTTGTTATATCTCTTACATGAAAGTTTGGTACGTTTTGGTCAAGCTTTGATTTTATGGTCAAATGGTCGAACCTAGCAAAGTTGTCATGATAGGAGAGGCATAGACGATGTTTTTGTGACCCCAATCTCTCCCCAAAGCTACAAGGGATGAGAATATGTCTTGGATATTCGTCACTGTTTTCCCTTAGGCGAAGGCTTGGTTCTTTTGATCTATCTTTTACTTTTTGATTAAACAGACAAACTTAGCATATTTTTACGATTCGAGATTCCTAGAGGATGTTTGTGAGACCCCAAGCTCTCCCCAATGCTTCAAGGGATGAGAATATATCACGGTTATTCGTTGTTGTTTTCTCTTAGAAGAAAGTTTCTTTTCTTTTGGTCTATCTATCAATTTTTGATCAGACGGACAAACGTAGCGAGTTTTCATGATTTGAGACACCCAGAGGATGTTTGTGTAACCCCAAGATCTCTGCAAACCTTCAAGGGATAAGAATATGTCTTCGTTATTTGTTCTTTGTTTCTCTTAGACGGAAAGTTTGGTTCCTTTTAGACAATCTTTGACTTTTTCGTCAAACAGGCAAATATAGTAACTTTTCGTGATTTGAGAGACTTGGAGGATGTTGTGTGCCTCGAAGCCCTCCCCAAAGCATCAAGGGATGAGAATATGTCTTGGACTATTCGTTCTTGTATCTGTTAGACAAAAAGTTTGGTTCCTTTTGGTCTATTTATAACTTTTTGATCAAACAGACAAACATATTGACTTTTTGTCATTCGAGAGGCCTATAGGATATTTCTGTGATCCAAGCTCTCCCCAAAGCTTCGACGGATTTGAATGTGTCTTGGTTATTCGTTGTTGTTTCTCTTAGACGAAAGTTTGGTTCCCTTTAGTCTATCTTTGACCTTTTTGTCAAACGAACAAACGTGGTGAGTTTTCGTAATTCGAGAGGCCAAGAGGATGTTTGTGTGACCCTAAGCTCTCCCCAAAGCTTCAAGGAGTGAGAATATGTCTTGGTTATTCATTGTTATTTCTCTCAGGAAAAAGTTTGCATTCTTTTCATCTAGCTTTGATTTTATGGTCAAATGGACGAATTCAGCCAGTTTTCGTGATTCGAGAGGCCTAGAGGATGTTTGTGTGACCCTAAGTTCTGTCTAAAGCTTCAAAGGATGAGAATATGTCTTCATTATTCGTTGTTTTTTCTCTTAGACGACAGTTTCCTTCCTTTTGGTTTAGCTTTGACTTTATGGTCAAACAGACGAACTTAGCAAGTTTTTGTGATTTGAGTGGCCTAAAGTACATTTGTGTGACCCCAAGCTGTCCTCAAAGCTTCAAGGGATGAGAACATGTCTAGGTTATTCGTTGTTGTTTCTCTTAGACGAAAGTTTGCTTCCTTTTGGTCTAACTTTGACTTAATGGTCAAACAGAAAAACGTAGAGGGTTTCACTGATTTCAGAAAAACGAGAATATGTCTTCGTTGTTCGTTGTTGTTTCTATTATTCAAAAGTTTCGTTCCTTTAGGTCTTTCTTTGACTTTTTGGTCAAACGATCAAACCTGGTGAATTTTCTTGATTCAAGGGCCCCAGAGGATATTTGGGTGACTCCAAGCTCTCTCCAAAGCTTCAAGGGATGAGAATATGTGATGGATATTGATTGTTGTTTCTCTTAGACAAAAACTTATTTCCATCTGGTCTATCTTTAAGTTTTTGCTCAAACAGACAAACTTAGCAAGTTTTTGTAATTCGAGAGGCCTAGAGGATGTTTGTGTGAACCCAACCTCACCCCAAAGCTTCAAGAGATGAGAATATGTTTTGGCTACTCAATGTTATTTCTCTTAAACAAAAGTTTTTCGTCTATCATTGACTTTTTGGTCAAACGGACAAACGTAGCGAGTGTTCATGATGCCATAGGCCAAAGGGATGTTTGTGTGACCACAAGTTCTCCCCAAAGCTTCAAGGGATGAGAAGATGTCGTGGTTATTCGTTATTTTTTCCCGTAGGCAAAAGTTTCCTTCTTTTTGGTCTATCTTTGACTTTTTGGTCAAAAGGATGAACATTGAGAGTTTAAATGATTCGAGAGGCCTAGACAATGTTTATGTGACCTCAAGCTCTCCCCAGAGCTTCAGGGGATGAGAATATATATTGGTTATTCATTGTTGTCTCTCTTAGACGAAAGTTTGCTTCCTTTTAGTCTAACTTTGACTTTATAGTTAAACGGACAAACTTAGCGAATTTTCGTGATTTGAGGGCCTAGAGGATGTTTGGGTGACATCAAGGTCTCCCCAAAGCTTCAAGGGAATATAATATGTCTTGGTTATTAGTTATTGTTTCTCTTAGACAAAAGTTTGCTTCATTTTATCCTATCATTGACTTTTTAGTCAAACAGACAAAGTTAGTGAGTTTTCGCAATTCGAGAGGCCTGTAGGTTGTTTTTTAGACTGCAAGCTCTCCACAAAGCGGAAGAGGATGAGAATATGTCTTAGTTATTCGTTGTTATTTCTCTTGGACAAAAGTTTCCTTACTTTTTGTCTATCTTTGACTTTTTTGTCAAACAAACAAACCTAAAGAGTTTTCGTGATTCAAGAGGCCTA
This sequence comes from Castanospermum australe, assembly GCA_019955255.1. Lineage (NCBI taxonomy): Eukaryota > Viridiplantae > Streptophyta > Magnoliopsida > Fabales > Fabaceae > Castanospermum > Castanospermum australe. Next base: position 60,220 of record NSJW01000077.1, read on the forward strand.
GAGGATGTTTTTGTGACCCCAAGCTCTCCTCAAAGATTTAGGGGATGAGAATATATCTTGGTTATTCGTTCTTTTTTCTCTTAGATGAAAGTTTCTTTTCCATTTGGTTTAGCTTTGACTTTACAGTCAAATGGAGAAACCAAGTGAGATTTCCTAATTTGAGAGACTTAGAGGATGTTTGTGTGACACCAACCTCACCCCAAACCTTCAGGGGATGAGAATATATCTTAGTTGTTAGTTGTTATTTCTCTTAGACAAAAGTTTGCTTTGTTTTGGTCTGTCATTAACTTTTTGGTCAAACAGACAAACTTAGCAATTTTTTGGGATTTGAGAGGCCTAGAAGATGTTTGTTTGACCCCAAGCTCTCTCCAAAGGTTCGAGGGATGGGAATATGTCATGGTTATCCATTGTTGTTTTTCTTAAACAAAAAGTATCCCTCTTTTTTGTCTATCTTTGACTTATTTATCAAACAGACAAACCTAGAGAGTTTTCGTGATTCGAGAGCCTAGAGGATGTTTGTGTGACCTCAAGCTCTTCCCATAGCATCAAGGGATGATAATATGTCTTGGTTATTAGTTGTTGTTTCTCTTAGACAAAAGTTTGCTTCGTTTTATCCTATCATTGACTTTTTAGTCAAACAGACAAAGTTAACGAGTTTTCGCAATTCGAGAAGCCTAGAGGTTGTTTTTGAGCCTGCAAGCTCTCCACAAAGCGGTAGGGGATGAGAATATGTGTTAGTTATTCGTTGTTATTTCTCTTAGACAAAAGTTTCCTTTCTTTTTGTCTATCTTTGACTTTTTTGTCAAATAAACAAACCTAAAGAGTTTTCATGATTCAAGAGGCCTAGAGGATGTTTATGTGTCCCCAAGCTCTCCTCAAAGATGAGAATATATCTTAGTTATTCGTTATTTTTTCTCTTAGATGAAAGTTTTCTTCCATTTGGTTTAGCTTTAACTTTACAGTCAAATGGAGAAACCTAGTCAGTTTTCCTAATTCGAGAGTCCTAGAGGATGTTTGTGTGACTCCAAGCTCACCCCAAACCTTCATGGGATGAGAATATATCTTGGTTATTAGTTGTTGTTTCTCTTAGATAAAAGTTTGCTTCGTTTTGACCTATCATTAACTTTTTGGTCAAACAGACAAACTTAGCAATTTTTCGTGATTCGAGAGGCCTAGAGGATGTTTGTTTGAACCCAAGCTCTCCCCAAAGGTTCGAGGGATGGGAATATGTCATGGTTATCCATTGTTGTTTTTCTTAAACAAAAGTATCCTTCTTTTTTTTTCTATCTTTGACTTATTTATCAAACAGACAAACCTAGAGAGTTTTCGTGATTCGAGAGGCCTAGAGGATGTTTGTGTGACCCCAAGCTCTGTCCCATAGCATCAAGGGATGATAATATGTCTTGGTTATTAGTTGTTATTTCTCTTAGAAAAAGTTTGCTTCGTTTTATCCTATCATTGACTTTTTAGTCAAACAGATAAAGTTATCGAGTTTTCGCAATTTAAGAGGCCTGGAGGTTGTTTTTGTGACTGCAAGCTCTCCACAAAGCGGTAGGGGATGAGAATATGTCTTAGTGATTCGTTGTTATTTCTCTTAGACAAAAGTTTCCTTCCTTTTGTCTATCTTTGACTTTTTGTGAAAACAAACAAACCTAAAGAGTTTTCATGATTCAAGAGTTCTAGAGGATGTTTGTTGTGACACCAAGCTCACCTCAAAGATTTAGGGGATGAGAATAAATATTCGTTATTCGTTGTTTTTTCTCTTAGATGAAAGTTTTCTTCCATTTGGTTTAGCTTTGACTTTACAGTCACATGGAGAAACCTCGTGAGTTTTACTAATTCGAGAGCCCTAGAGGATATTTGTGTGACTCCAAGCTCACCTCAAACCTTCAGGGATGAGAATATATCTTGGTTATTAGTTGTTGTTTCTCTTAGACAAAAGTTTGTTTCGTTTTGGCCTATCATTAACTTTTTGGTCAACAGACAAACTTAGCAATTTTTTCGTGATTCGAGAGGCCTAGAGGATGTTTGTGTGACTCCAAGCTCTTCCCATAGCATCAAGGGATGATAATATGTCTTGGTTATTAGTTGTTATTTCTCTTAGACAAAAGTTTGCTTTGTTTTATCCTATCATTGACTTTTTAGTCAAACGGAGAAAGTTAGCGAGTTTTCGCAATTCGAGAGGCCTAGAGGTTGTTTTTGTGACTGCAAGCTCTCCACAAAGCGGTAGAGGAAGAGAATATGTTTTAGTTATTCGTTGTTATTTCTCTTAGATAAAAGATTCCTTCCTTTTTGTCTATCTTTTGACTTTTTGTCAACAAACAAACCTAAAGAGTTTTCACAATTCAAGAGGCCTAGAGGATGTTTGTGTGACCCTAAGCTCACCTCAAAAGATTTTAGGGGATGAGAATATATCTTCGTTATTTGTTGTTTTTTTCTCTTAGATGAAAGTTTTCTTCCATTTGGTTTAGCTTTGACTTTACAATCACATGGAGAAACCTCGTGAGTTTTCCTAATTCGAGAGCCCTAGAGGATGTTTGTGTGACCCCAAGCTCTCCTCAAAGATTTAGGGGATGAGAATATATCTTCGTTATTCGTGTTTTTTTTCTTAGATGAAAGTTTTCTTTCATTTTGGTTTAGCTTTGACTTTACAGTCACATGGAGAAACCTCGTGAGTTTTCCTAATTCGAGAGCCCTAGAGGATGTTTGTGTGACTCCAAGCTCATCCAAACCTTCAGGGGATGAGAATATATCTTGGTTATTAGTTGTTATTTTCTCTGATACAAAAGTTTGCTTCGTTTTGGCCTATCATTAACTTTTTGGTCAAACAGATAAACTTAGCAATTTTTCGTGATTCGAGAGGCCTAGAGGATGTTTGTTTGACCCCAAGCTCTCCCCAAAGGTTCGAGGGATGGGAATATGTCATGGTTATCCATTGTTGTTTTTCTTAACAAAAGTATCCTTCTTTTTTGTCAATCTTTGACTTGTTTGTCAAAAAGACAAACCTAACCTAGAGTGTTTTCGTGATTCGAGAGGCCTAACAGGATGTTTGTGTGACCCCAGCT
>NSJW01000077.1:67583-207331 GCA_019955255.1 Castanospermum australe
ATACTCATAGAGCTCGTTGCTATATATCTGTTAGGAGTATATAACAGCTCACAATGGGACTTTGAGTAGATCATGTATGCTGTACCCTAGATCAATCAGTCACATTCACAACTCTCTTGATCTCATTTTAAACTTTATTTGTTCATTGTATTCACAACTATGACTAACCATGATATAGTCATAATTAGTCGACCAGTGAATATAAGTCAATATGACAGATATCTCAAATTGATCTTCCTCTTTACTTAGATCTCTTAATCTGTGTTTAATTCGCTTTTTTAAGAATGTTCCATCTGATCGAATCTTTCATGACCATTGACAACATCCTAAGATAGCAAACATCAAACACAATCTTGAAAACAAGGTAAGAGTCTTAAGGGTACTAAAATGAGGTATTCTTAACCTCAGAGTCTCACACAGCTTAAATAATGAGATCATAAATTTAGCCATCTCTTTTGTCACATATATAATGCATACGTAGCATGAAATACGTATTACAGTATTTTTCTCCTTTCCCATGGAGTGTATGCCTTCATATTTAAATACTGTACAGATGGTGGTTCAGACATTTCTAATGTCTAACCTGAGTTCACAAATCTACTCTGTTATAAATCAACAGAACTCTCATCTGACATAAGACAGATAAAGTGAAATTATGGGTTATTTTCATTTTCGGATATAACAAATAATATATCCTCATCTTAACATTTAGTTAAGGCGACCATCATATTTCAAGCCCGAGCTCTTAATATTCACTTAGATAATTTAGCTTGAAATAGTCTTATCTCTATTTTACACATAGAAAATAGAAATGATTACCTATGTGAGGAGGCTAATCTGAGATCTGTCCGGCATACCTTTTTAATAAAGATAATGTATATAACATTAAATATATATGTATATGCATAAATGTTCAACAAATGTAGGTATTAAATTGGGAAATAATATGGTACATCAAGTTCTACGCAATCCTAAAGTTTTTACATGGTTATTGAATACGTCTCTAGGAATAGGTTTCGTCATAGGATCTGCTACCATCCTTTGCGTAGATATGTATTGCACATTAACTTCTTTTTGTGCTACCAGGTCCTTCACATAATTATACTTAGTATCTATGTATTTGGTCTTACAATGAAATTTAGGATCTTTGGTGTAAGCTATTGTTGCTTGGCTATCACAATTAACCAATACTGAGCTTGCAGCATTCTTAGTTACACCTAAATGATCCAAGAATCTTCTAAGCCATACACCCTCTTGTACTGCTGCTGCTGAAAGCTTCCATTGTTGATAAAGCTATACATGTTTGTTCTTTACTACTCCACGATATAGCACCATTATTTAGTAAGAACACAAATCCAGAGGTAGATTTTCTCTCATCTAAATCTCCTCCCTAGTCAGCATCAGTATAGCCTTCTAGGTGCAGATCATTTCCTTGATAGCTCAGTGTGTAATTTGTAGTACCTTTTAGATATCTAAGTATTCTCTTCACAGCTGTCCAATGTGCTTGTCCCGGATTGGATTGGTATCTACTTACCATTCCAACAGCAAAACAAATATCAGGCCTTGTACACATCATAGCGTATATTAAACTTTCAATGGCACTTGCATATGGAACACGTTCCATTTGCTTTTTGCTCTTGTGGAGTTTGAGGACACAGCCTTCTGCTCAAGTCTACACCTTTTGCAATAGGAGTATCAATGGGTTTGCAGTCTCTCATGTTGAAACGTTCAAGTATTTTGTTTATATATGTTTCTTGTGAAAGAGATAAAAGTTTTCTTAAACGATCTCTTGAAATCTTAACTCCAAGGATATATACTGCTTCACCTATATCTCTCATTTCAAAATTGGTATTTTAACCAACTTTTGACAGTGTTAACGAACTCCTTACTGCTCCCAGCTATTAGTATATCATCAACATATAATGATAAGATCACAAACTGATCTTTGGATCTTCTAATATATACGCAATAATCTTCGTCAATTTTGACAAAATTATATTTTATTACTGCTTCGTGAAAGCATATGTACCACTGTCTTTAAGACTGCTTAAGGCCATATATCGATCTTAAAAGTCGACATACCTTTTGTTCTTGGCCTTCTATTATGAAACCAACTGGTTGTTTCATATAAATTTCTTCTTCTAATTCTCCATTTAGAAATGCAGTCTTTACATCCATTTGATGTAATTCAAGATTCATACTTGCTACTATAGCTAAGATAAGGCGAATCGAGGAAAATCTCACTACAGGAGAAAATGTTTCTTCATAATCAATTCCTTCCTGTTGAGTATACCCCTTTGCTACTAGGCGAGCCTTATATTTTTCAATTGATCCATCAGTATTTCACTTTATTTTGAGGACCCATTTGTTTCTGATGACTTTGCGTCCTTCTAGGAGATCAACCAATTCCCAAACTTGATTTAATCTCATAGACTCCATCTCTTCTTCCATTGCTTTCATCCATTTTTCCTTTACAAGGCATGATAGAGCTTCTTCTATGTTCTTTGGCTCTTCCTCATCTAGTGGAGCAACCATGAAAGCTTCCCCTTTTATGTCAAAACGTTTTCGGGGAACGCTTTTATGATTTGATCATCGTATTAAAAGTTGTTCATCTTGAGCTTCGTTATGCTCATTGGTGCTCCCACTCGGATCAAATGGCTTATCAAGTGGTTGCAATTGAGACTAGTTCGTATTTAATTCCCCACTTCTCACATTGCTCCCACTTGGATGTGATGGTATCTCAACGTATACAGTTGAGGTATTGCCAGTACTTTGATCAAGTGTTTCAAAGAGGAATTGGTTTTCACCAATTTCACCCCATATAGGAAACTCTGTTTCCATGAATGTGACATCCCTTGATTCAAATTCAGTTTTACTCCCACTTTCCTACTCACCTATAAACACGTATCCTTTAGAGTGTTCAGAGTATCGTATGAAAATACTCTTCATACCTCGTGCACCTAATTTTCTATATTTGTGCGAAGGAACATGAGTATAGGCAGTGCACCCCCATGGTTTTAGAAATTCCAAGTTTGGCCGTCTGCCTGTCCATAACTCATATGGTGTGGTAGTTACTGATTTTGAAGGGACTCGGTTAAGTACATAGGCAGCAGTTACCAATGCATCTCCCCAAAAAGAGATTGACAAATTTACATGTGCCATCATTGACCTAACCATCTCAAGCAGGGTTCTGTTCCGTCTCTCCGCAACACCATTTTGTTGAGGAGTATAAGGAATAGTTAATTGTCTATCTATCCCTTTTTCATCACATAGTTCTCTGAATTGAGCAGATAAATATTCACGACCTCGATCAGTCCTTAATGCCTTAATTTTCTTGTGCTAATTGATTTTCAGCCAAACTCATATATCTTTTGAAGCAACTAAATGCCTCTGATTTATGAGTTATCAAATAGACATGGATGAATTGAGTATAATCATCTATAAATGTGATGAAATATACAGCCCCATGCCTTGCTCTCACATTCATGGGACCACAGATATCTGAATGGACTTATTGCAAAGGAATTTCAGCTCTAATTCCTTTTCCAAATGGTTTTCTAGATGTTTTCCCTATTAGGCAATGCTCACACGTAGGTAAATCGACTCTTTCGATATTACCCAATAAGCCTTCCTTGGCCAGTCTGCTCATTCTATGTTGCCAATATGACCAAGTCTAGCATGCCATAAATTAACATCAACATTGTAAGTACTAGAAGATGTAATTAGGGAATAACAAACATTCGCAGAATGTAAGTCATAATCTAATACAATAAAACCATTTAAAAAATATCCTGAGCCATAAAATGTTGTTCCTAAGAACACATTTACACCATTTGAATGAAAGTTTATTGAAAAACCAAGTCTAACCAACACTATTACAGAAACTAAATTCCGTCGTATGTCAGGTGCATAGAGGACATCATGTAGGAATAGGGTGCGTCCGTTACGCATATTCAATTGACATGCGCCAATCCCTTTGACAGCTACTCGCGTGTTGTTTCCTACATAGATCCACTTTGCTCCATGTGGAATACGCCGGAATTCCACGAAGGCATTCCTGTCCTTTGCTACATGGTCGGTGGCTCCTGAGTCTACAGTCCACAAAGGATGTGATTCAGATAAGAAAACAGAACTTGAGACAAACACATTATTCTCAAGTGGATTAAGGGTGTTTACTTTCTTTGGCTCGTGACAATCACGAGCGAAGTGACCCTTCTTGCCACAATTGTAGCATTTCACCTTTGACATATTTTTCTTGAAAGGACGCCTTCCTTTCCCAGGTTGGTTATTCCTTGGCCTTTTGCCAGACGAAGATGGACCCTTGCCTTTCCTCTTATGAGAACCACCACCATGATGCTTGCGCTTGGAGCCCGAAGCTCCTTGTGAGCTAGAACCTGGAAAGTAGATATCACTTTCAGGTTTAGCCGCCTGTAGGCGGTCCTCTTCCAACTCAATATGACGCATAGCATCCTCAAATGTCTTGATGTTGTCATTGTGGGTGAGGTGGATTTTCATGTGTTCCCAGCTGTTTGGCAAAGAACGAATCACCTCTTGCACTTGTTGCTCATCAGTGAGGACGTGGCCAGCATCTCGCAGCTCACTTATCATATTTGCCATATGCCTCAGATGTTGTTTCATTATCTGAGCATGTAGCTTTTTATATGAATCAAATTTCACAGTGAGCTGTCTCAGTCTTGTAACTGAAGTGCTACCAAACCTAGCAGCCAATGCCGTCCACATATCCCTGGCGTTGTCAAAACGTACAAACTCTCGCATGATATCATTCTCCATGCTGCTCAGCAACGTAATGCGAGCCAGAGAGTTTTTCTTCTTCCATGCAACATATGCGTCTTTGTCACGCCTGTGCTATGTAGTGGTTCCATCTTCAGGTTCTGGCATAACCTGATTCAGTGTCTCAAGAACCTCTTGTTCTTCAAGCACATACTGGATTTTTAATTTCTAGATTTCATAATTGTCGCCATTGAGTTTCTCACCCTTATTCAACTCAACAACAATGTTCTTTGATGCGGAAGCCATTGTATTTGACAAATTAATTCTACATATACATGTACATAATTAATGCCCAACATTTATGCAATATCATATCCAATTATCAATTGCATTAATAAAATTCCTCATCAGATTTCGAAGCCAAAAGTTCATTTTGTTCCCAATCAAAACTTCGAAGATCTAATTTGAAAATTAATATTAATACAATTGATTTAAAAAGGATAATCTTATAAAAGTCACTAAAACTTTAAGATTTCCCACTGAAATAAATATGGATGACACATATGTATTTAGCATAAATCAAAAAAACATATATATTAATGTATCCATAATATAGAAATAGAGAACAATAGAGCATGTTCAATAATACTAATCTATGTAAGATAGATACATGACGTAATCCAAAGATAACGTGTAGGTAGAACATATTTATCTTTATCGCCTAATCCATGTTCTTTTCTTAGGAATAGACTGATAAAAGTCTTTAGGTAGCTTGACAGTCATTGTCTCTAACCAAGGGAAAAACTTAACGGATTTCGAAGACCTACGCAACGTGGGATTGATGGATAATACTAAACTTCTCTTAGATCCCTTCTTAATATAAGTTTTCATAAAAGTTATAACTAGCTCCTTATAATATACGAAAGGTCTAATTTTTTCCTTCTAGTTCCCAAAGGTTTATCAATCTCCTTTTGCCATTGTTCAATAAGAGTGTTCCTTAATGCCATCATCCTTTCATATTGAGATAAGGTATAACCGCTGTTTATAACCTTTTGCATCATCTTGTTAACAGTTTTAACATGATCCATCATGTTAATGTCATCTTTCCATCGATACTCATTCAATTTTCTTTTCCTTTTCACAAGTTTCCTTACTTCCCTCCTTGTGGGAGTTCTTTTGAACCTAACCATTGTAACTGATACAATGAAAGAACAAGGAGTTATCGATGGATTTAAGCAAACAATTAACAAGTTTTTCTGTAACACATACAGAAATAAGAATTTCTTCGAATTTAAGATGTAATTATCTCATTAGAAAGGCCAAATTAATTTATAATTTATTACACAAAAAACGTGTGAGAGAGAAAAAAAAATTTAAAATTTATTTTTTAAAGAATTTTAACTAAAATAAATTCAAAATAAATATTTCTGATTCTCAACAAATTATATAAAAATCACCCAAAAATCAAAAATTTATTTCTGAGTCCAACAGTGAAAACTGCATCCCAAACTGAGGTTTCAGGCGCCCTCACGCGCCACTAGAACGCGTCCCACGCGCCTCCACGCGCCGCCACCCGCTTCCACGCGCCGTCCAACGAGAGGTGTATAACACACGCCACCAGACGCGCCTCAAGCGCAGCCAAAATGCAGCGCGTGAACGACACGCGCCATGTCAATGCTGACACGTCAATGCGATGCTCGACACGTGTCTCCATGTGATGTTGACACGTGGCGTGGCAGTTGACGGCGGTTATTACTGTTGTCAAAACGACGCATCGTTTATAAGTGAAACGACGTGTCGTTTACCGTGGAATCAAAACGACCTGTCGTTTGGGTCGTCTTCTTCCTCCAAACGGGTCGCATCGACCCATTTTCGACCCAGTTTGACCGTTACTAAACCGACTCTATTTTTCACGTTTTTGGGGTCCTTCCTGAACCAAAATTGGTGATTTTTGTGCCCAGATCTCTTGTTTACTAAATTTCAAATTGTTTTATTGCATAAAACGTAATTAAAAACGCTTTAAAACACCATTTTCTGGGGAAGTCAAAATCGATTTCATTTCTGAAAAAAAAAATGGTGAAACCGATATGTTTGAAGGCTTATATCTCCCTCGTTTCTCATTCCAAATAATGCAAATTATATATCAATGGAAAGCTTGAAATGTCTAGTTTTCATTCATATAATTACTTTATAATAATTCGCAATGTATTGGACTGAAAATTTGGAAGAATAGAGCATCATGAACACGTTAATGAACAGTTCAGAAATCCAAAAATTCACAGAATTCACCAAAACACACGTATTTTCATCATAGTTCAACCACGAAAACAATGTTCAGATATCTATAACCCTATGCTCTGATACCAATGTAGATTATAACTCATATAATCATCATTTCATGCAAATGGTCCCATATATGGATCAAAATAGATATACTGATCATGTGAAGTATATTACAAGAGAACATACCCGTGAATCCACAGATTGAATGCCTAGAAACAGAGTTTGAGTCCCAAATTCGTGGAGAGAATCAGAGAGCAAGAGAGAAACTGATTTCGAAAGTTTTCTCAACCAACATTCTTCTTCTTACTTTTTGTTTTTGCATCTTATATATATGCATGCATGGGGCTGGGCATGGCCTATCTTGGGCGGCCCAGTCATCCATTCCTTCAATTATTATATGATGCATGAAAGCATTTAGCAAATATAAATAATAATGAAATATGTAAACAGATAAATAAATCAAAGAAATTAAGTATAAGTATGAATCATTAGAAAATGACCATCAGAATGCTATTTATTTGTTCAAAGTTGAATTGAAATCATTAGTTTTAAATACTAATTGTTTTTTTATTGGAAATTAAGGATTATTTTTTGAAAATAGAAAAAAAAAATTTAACATACCATTTGTGACATTAGACAATGGATTCCTCCTAATTTTGTCTTGAAGAAATTTGTTGCCAAAAGATGTCTTCTTTCTTATAGATTCCACTTGATTATTTCCATGATGAGGGAAATTGAATCCAAATGTAGTTGTAAATGAAAATTCAACATGTATATTAAGGTGGTATGAGTTTAGCAAGTTGTAATAGGATGATGTACTTCTATATCAAGTAGTAATTGACATATATAAAAAAGAAGCTGATAAAAATTCTAAACATACCATTTGTGATGTTGGACAAATGTTTTCTCCAACAATTGTGTTAGCAGAAGATATCATTTTGATTGGAGTTTTCACTTGTGTATTGTCTGCAACCTTATTATTTTCTGACATCAATAATGCTGTAGAATGTTTTCTTCTCACAGGTAATGATCCATCCATGATCCTACAAATTTGTTAAATGGCAAACATTACTTTTTCAATATAGCAAAAACTCATGAAAAACAATTTATAATACATCCAAAATTTAATGAATGTTGTAGGAACAAATATGGCATGCTATTATCAAATAGTAAATATTTGAATTTGTTTGCAAAAATATTTCCAATAATAGACAACTTCTTATAACATAAACCACTCTTAAAGAAATTTTCTTCAATGCAAGGTTACCACTTGATATCAGCAAAATTTTTCAAAGCAGGTCAACATGGAAATGAAGAAAGAGGAAGCAAGATGAAGAATTTACAACAAAAAAAAAATTCCTTAGATAGCAGATTTATAATTTAAAAAGAAATTATAAATAAATCCATAGCAAAACTATAAAATCACAAATATTTTTTACTTTATTGCTCCTAAGTTACTATTCAAGAAATTTTCTTCAGTGCAAGGTTGCAACATAATACTTTTGGTCGGAATGGTAGTTCTTTCACTTTCTTATGCTGAATGTGTGACTCTTGCCATTTCAGAAGGCTAATAAAGATATAGTGAAGTTTCTTTGGAACAACAATAACACAGAACAATAAAATATTTATTTCAAGTATTGATTTAACAGGGGTAAATGATGCAAATGAAGTTACGACATTAAAAGATCCGGTCCAAGTCCCAGTTGGGCCCAGGTACGAGAGGTCGGGCAAAGAAATTCAAGGAAGCACTCAACGGCTGATTCAAGAAATCTGATCTCAATCAAATTTACGGCCCATTGAGCATAGCCCATGTTTTCAACAAAGAAGCATCAATGTGATTCAAACCCAACCTAATTGCAGCAGTAAATCTGCATGTTTGGGGGCTGATTGATATTAATCAGATACTTTCCTTTATTTGTTAGAGCTTGATTGATTCAATCAGATATTTTTCTTTATTTGTTAGGGCTAATTAATTCATAATCAGATACTTTCATCTTATTTGTAGGGCTGATTGATTCAATCAGGTACTTTCCTTTATTTGTTAGGAACTGATTGATTTAATCAGATACTTTCCTTGATTGTAATCAACTTATTTAAAGGCGTATATGAATGAAAGAAATAACACAGTTTTTCACAAAAATTGAGAGTTTCTCTTTGGTTCTTTGAAGAACTATTCGAACTTATCGGAATCATTCTGTGGCGTTCACAATTCGACTTATCAAACGGAATTTTCACCACTGTTTGTGGCGTTTTCCATCTAAAAATCTGATTGTAGACAGTCGTAGTACCTTAGTTGTTGATGGGTCTTGTTATTCTTGGCGAGGTTCGCATCAGTAAACTCCCACACGCTACTTTGTTGAAGATAAATGAAGAAAAGAAAATGTGAAGAGCCAACAATATAATTTGTAAAGTCTCTACTATTGTGGCTTTATACTAAAAAATAACAGCTAGTTTTTTCAGCAACAACAAAGTTTATGAATACAGTTTTTATTAAATGTACTTACAATCCAAAAATCTGATACGTTTTTTGGTAAATGGAATGAATGTTAATGCAGTTTTTATGTATTTTGGGGACACTAAATCATTTATTGATCCACGTAATAGGTATATAATTATAATACTTCAATATCTTCATTTCTTCTATATATATATATATATATATATAATAGTTATCTACTTCATTATGTAACACATCCTCTCTTTCTTAATTAAACTATTAATAATTTTTACTAATTCCAAAATTTGAGAGTAATATTATGGAGTTTAGGACAATAAGAGAAATTGAAATAACAAAATAGAATTAGAGTAAATTCCTAGAAAGGAAAGTGAAGTTGCTTGTTCAAAAAGGATTAGAATATTCTTAGGATAATTTTTCATGAATTAATGAACATAAAAGAAGGTGAATATTATTAAACCACTAGGAAACTACTAAGAAAGAGTACATATAGGATAAGACAAAGCTTCTTGCTAAGAAGCAATAAATTCATGTATAAGAGCTTAGGAGACAAGAAGGTCTTGCAAGTCAATCTTAATCAAGTCTTATCCCACATTAATTAGAAATAATCATGATCACCATGTGAACCCTCTAGGAAGGAGCTAGATAACTTATTGTAATTACACTAGTAAGTTTTCAAGAATGTTCCCAAACGTTAAAGAAAGGAAGACAAAACCTTATCCCTTAAGTGAGTAGAACACGTGAGCAAGAGAGAAAGAAAGAGGGAAAAGCTAAATTACTTCATAAAGTTAAACTAGAATATTCCCATAAGCATCATTTTTAAGCATTAATGTATACGAGACAAAGGCATAATCTTAAAAAGGCAAGAAGGCCACATGAAATAGCAAGGAAGTTACTAGGAAAAAGCCACAAAGAAAATTTTCTAAGTAACCTAAGCTAACTTAGTTAAGAAGACAGTACATTAATTAATGAAAGGCAAAAGAGAGGGACTTGGAGAAGGAAGGATCACGTGTAGGCTTAGGGAAGTCAGAAAAAGTCTTTCAAGCAACCAAGTTAACTTAGCTAAGTTAAGATAATGTAATAATGAACTAAAGGACAAAAAGTGAACCATCTTGCAAGAAAAGCTAGAAGTTCACATGAGAAGCAATTGATAGAGACCAAGTTACTTAAGTTAACTTAGTTAAGTTAAGTTAAGATAAGGCATTAATGAGCAAAAGACAAGGTTTGCTTCTAGGAAACAAGAGTCTCATGTGGAATGTTAGAAGAGAGACTAAGTCTTACAAGTTAACACTTAGCCAAGGATAAGGTGGCATTAATGATGAGTAATTATGGTTAGACAAATTAGGAAGAAAGATATCTAATTACAAACTAATGAAAATGTCAGAAAGTAACCAAGTTAACTAAGTCAACCATAAGTAAATTAAAAGAATCTAGTCATAAAGTAACTAAGCTAATCAAACTAAGTTACTTTATGTAACTAAATCATCATGGGTAAGAAGATAAGCACCACATGAAGACTTCTTAATTGGTTAGGGGAAAAGCAAGTCATCAATTAAAGATGACATAAGTCTAAAACACATGCCAATTTACTTGGTTAAGACCCATGGTCTTCCAAACTCAAGTGTACGTGAGATGCAAGAAGAAGATAACTCGTGAATCACTAGATTCCATGCAATTAATGGAAAAGGCATCAAATTGATTAAGGCACAAGAGTCACATGACCATGTAGCCTAGAAAATTAACCAAAGTAATTAAGCTGCCAAAAAATTTAACTAAGTAAAATGCTTGAGAAGATAAGATGCCAAGTGGCATTACATTAACCAAGCCTAGAATTTAATCACATGGCCTTAACTTAGAAGGCAACCATGAGAATAAGCCTCCTCATGCAAGGCTATTCCAAGAAATGTCACCTATTCAAGAAAACTAGTCATAATTGCAAGCCACTTGGGAAGATTTGAGTAAGCCACCACATAAGCCATGATTAAACTTGTTAGTTAAGGGATAATATCCCTCAAAGATGACCTCACAGAGCCCTCACTTCTCCTCTCTTGCATAGCCATGCACACACATATACCCTAACTCTATAAATACTTTACTCACCCCTTTTCCATGCTCACACATACCTAATCAAAGAATCAAAACTCTATCTAAATACCTAGAGACCACCTTACACGTGAATCTAAAGAGATGAGAACTCTAAATCCTAAGTAGATTTAGGTAGAGGAGTAACAAAACTTCTACTCTCACTTCTTGGTTCAATGATTCTTGATGTATTTTGAGCATATATTACCTTTCCATTGATTATGAAGTTATTGTCTCTTTTATATTTTAAAGATGAACTTGATCTTATGGTCTTATGTTTAAACTTGAGCTTATATGTTTTTTGAAAGACCATGGAAAGAATAATAAATTTGGTAATGGATTATGAAAGAATAATGTTTATTATCAATACGCTAGAAAATGACCCTCCTAGGGAGGTGATCTAGAAATATTTTGAGATGCGAATACTCAAACTAAGGAGGTGATTTCACAAGTTTCAAAAATGACCCTCAAAGGAAGGTGATCCTGCATGATTTCCATATGAGGTAATGGTTATGGCAGGGGACGCCCTTGCAATGGAAAGAGCTCTTCTCCAAAGTGGTAAAGGTTTGGTAAAGTTTTAGAATCATGATGTAAGATTTTCGAAAAGGAAAAGAGGATATTAGTAATACAACATTAAGAATAAAGAATTTATTGAATAAATGTGATGTTTATTAAAGAAGTTATTTTCTGTACATAGTACAGCTGAGAACCATTACTTGTTTTTAAACTATTAAATGTTGTTATTGACTACTTGAGATTTATATCTTACTGCTTTGTGGTAATGTTTTTAGATTAAATAGTTTAAGGTGCTCTTGATTGACTATAACATCATGTGGATGGAAGATTTTGTTCTACGCCAAGAGTGCTTGTTTTAAGGTTTCCATATTACTACCTTAGAAGAATAGGGTTAAAGTCTTATTGTAACTATTTAACTTGTAGAATTTATAAGATATGTAAAGTGAACCACTCATTTTGAATGTAAAACCCTAACCCACATGTAATGAATAGAACTTAGTATGTTTATATATGTTGTTTGTATATGAGGTTGTGCATGATTTTTAACTTGAAATTAACCCTAATTCAAAGAGAGAAATAAGATGTTTAACATCTCTAAAATGTAGTCAAATATATGTAAAAGTATGTTTAGGAAAGCTAACATGCATCAAAGTATGGGATAAAAAGCATAGAAAGCAAGAAAAATGAGTAGAGCTCTCTGCCTGTTAGGTGCCTAGGCGCCAGCCTCTTGGACACCTAAACAGTAGGCCACCACTTTGGCGGTGGAATCTGAGCACTTAAGTTGTGGCTAGTTCGAGACAGGGTGCTATTCTAAACCCTGAGGCACTCAGGCGGTGAAATCTCAATGCCCATGTGGTGACTAGGCCAAGAATTTGCGTCATTTACCCTAGAAAAGGAATCAAGTTGATGAGCTTTCATGAAGTCTAAACTTAATTTACGGTTTGTATCTTAATCTAGTATAGATTTTAATGTACATAATTAATGAGATAACCTCACTCACTATGCATGAAAATTCAAAGATGATATATTAGGCTATGTCTTAAATCAAAACCTAAGGCTAAATGATTTAATCATTAGAATTGAAAATGAATTATCAAACTATGAGTTTTAAATGATTTGTCATATTAAATAATTCACCATAGTTATTCTAAACATAAATTAAGATATAAAGAAATTAAGTAAGTAAGCATGTTACACAATACAATCCCCATATACATAAATAGAATTATAAATTGATCCGTATATATATATATATATATATATATATAGTGCATTAAATCATATTTCTATTTACGTATTTGGGGATTGTAATCAAGTGGACGCTTTGAAAGATATATGGAGATTGAGCTATCTAAATTTAAAAAAATAAAATAATGGATAGATATATATTGCATGACTACATGTTAAGACATTTGATGGCAAAACAATGTAAAAGCAACAACGAATAATGACATGACATATGTACAATATTGAGCAGAGGTGTATATATATATATATATATAGATATATCATTTGGCACATGCTCCATTAAAGTAAGTTTATAATCTTTCATTTCTTCTTCAGATTATTTTATTCTGGCAATTATGACAGGATAATGAAAAAGTAGATAATAAACAATATCACAACTAATAACATGCAGCCTTCTTTTATATGAAAACGCACGCTAATTTCCAATCTAATAAGAATCATACATCCAATATAGTGTATAATAAGTTTACCAATATATAGACATAATGTAATACTGAATATAGATTCATGATAGCTAACCAATATAGCAAACGCATATTGCTAAACAATATTGTCCACAAATTAGCTAACCCATTGGAAGGTTCAATTTTGACAATGACAAAAAAAAAACTTGATCAACATAAGTCGCAACTTTTTTACTCAAGTTTTGGATATCACACTCTAACATCTTCACAACTATTACTAACGATTTTTGTAAAATCAATATTTCCACAAAAAAAGCCTTTTGAAATTTGGGTATTATGGCTTCTTAAACTATTCCTTTTCATATTTATGTAAAAATCTATTCCTTCTCAACTTTAACAATCTTCAACATCTTGTTACTTGACATCTAGGTATTGGCTTCATCAGAGAGAGAACAAACAGCAATATCATCTTCAGCAAGTCTTTTTTTGGGTGACTTACTTGTTGGAGTCACCTTCATGATCATCAGAATTGAATTCCTACAAAATTAAAACCAAATATTATTAGCACATTGTGGGATTGAAATATTAAACATTTATACTTTGCAATGCAAGTAAACAAAATTTTAAAAAACTGACACCTTCAGGTTGTTAGCAACTTGTTGTTGAGAAGCATTTCCAGTATGTTCTGTATCTTCTCCTTCATTATAGGTCTATAACAAACAATTGGTGAATTAATTAGGAGTTATTATTATAAGAAAATAATTAAATGTTTATGTTATAATATTATAACATATAAATTAATACATAAAATTAAACCTTTATAGAATAGTGACTTATGAATTGTCGGACACTTGCCATGTTCTTGATTGTATAAACTGACCAACCCTTTTCTATGTTAATTTTACCAATTTGAACCTTAAATATGAATTGTTTCCCCACAAATGAATCAAAGTCAGCAGGATAGTGACCACTTGATTTTTCCTAGAAAATAAATTAAAGAAATAATGAATATTGATTGAAACAGGTAACTAAAATCACTTTTATATATTAGAGAAATTGTTACCTGATTTTTGGCTTCAATAATATCCATTGCAATCTTACCTATCACTTGTGTAACTATACGGTCAAACATGACAAATGAAACAGATCCAGTTTTATCAATAACCTTAACTTGAATCCAAAACCTATGGTTACAATTAGTGAACGATATAAATAACTGTTTGGAAATTATATAAATATGTAAATAATGTTAATAAAATTTATAGTTACCTTGTGTAACATCCTTTAAATCATGAAATTTATTTCATACTTTAATTGTGCATGTGAATGTATTATTTATGCATTTGGTGAGCTTAAAAGCCCATTAGAATTTTTAGAAAGAGTCAAAGCCCTATAATACAAGTTAAAATAAGGTAATAAAAACAAAAACCTAATTAATTAGGGTTGTGAGTTTTTAAAAGTAAATCCAAAAGACTAACTTTTTAAGAATTTAGGCCCTAGAAACAAGACTAGGCCTAACCCCAAGTGAAACCCAAATGAGGCAAGCCTAACCCAATGTAGAACCAAACTAGCCTAACCCAAATGACCCAAGCCCAAAACCTAGCCTAAGAAGTAACCTAGAAAAGAGCAAGAACATGTCTTACTAAAGAGGAACCACACATGAGAGAAATGGGAGAAAAGAAAGAAGCAAATTGAAGCAAGTAACGAATATGCCAAGAATAAACCTAAGCTTTAATTAACAAGAAGACACAATGAGTCTTCTTAGCAAAAGAAATGGAAACTCATGTGAAGGGTTTTTAGGAGACAAGATGGTCTTCCAAGCTAACCCCAAGTCAAGAGATAAGGTGATAATTAGGGAGTAATGATAGTTAGCCTAACTTAGGAAGCAAAGAATGTAGTTAGAAACTAATGAAAAGTTAGCAAGTAACTAAGCCAACTAAGTCAACCCTAAGTCAATTAAGGCAATCTAGTCAAAAGATAACTAAACTGATCAAACTTAGGTTACTTTATGTAACTAAGTCGTCATAAATTAGAGATAGGGAATTATTTGGTGACTTTCCATTGGTTAAAAGGAAAAATAAGTCATCATTTAAAGATGACATAGTCTAAACATGTGATAAAATCCATTTGATATCTTAGTTAGTCATTCAGGACCTCATACACGTGTAAATAGAGGGAGGATTACTTGAGCCATTAGAATTCTACGTAATCGTTAAGAGCAACTAAAATTTTCACAAGAGACATGTAGTCCCACGACCAAGTACTCTAGACTAACCAAATGAAGCAACTAAGTTATTCAAGTTAGTTATAGTTATGTGTCTTGAAGGGTGAACTAGTTGAGTAACTTGGTTACTATTATTAACAAGCTAATTTGATAAGATGCCATATGGCATCACCCTAGTTAAAGATATGGCATTTATGATCACTTGCCTTAATCAAGAAGTAGCCTTCTTGGACAAGACACCCTCACATCACACACTCACTCACGTCACCTCTCACCCAAGTCCATGCACACTGCCATGCATCCCTAGAACTCTACAAATACTCCACTCCCATTCTTCTCATGCACACATAGACATTCTAGAGTCAAAACTCTACCCTTTTGCTAGTAGAATTCGTGCATTATCAAGAAAGAAGAATAACTTGACGTAATCAACTTCATGTAGGGGATATGACTTTTCTCTTTCTTGCTCTTGTTAGATAGGTTTCTTATTTGATGTACTTAAGCTATTTGATGAATTGTTACTAATGTGTTCATGGCTTATTATGTGCTTTCTTCTACTCCTTTCTATTTTTTTCGCTTTTGAGATACTTTCATATTGAAAGTTTGAGACTATGGACTATGAATTTAACAAGTCTATGTTCTATTTCTAATAGATAGAAATGATCCTCAAGGAGGTGATTTAGATAATTTTTGAGAAATGATCCTTATGAGGGATGATCTCACTAAGCTTTGGATATGATTCTCAAGGAAACGATCCTGCATGATTAAGGCTACTTTAGTTTCAATACCGAAGGGACACCCTTACAAGCAGAGAAAGCTTTATTCCTATGTTATGATCATGTTGTAAGATTTTGAAAGTGATGAATTAGTAATATGACATTTTATGATCAAGAACTTACTGAATAAGAGTAAAACTAAAAGAGAAGTCATTTCAGCAAAGAACATCATAAATTTTAAAACAAAATGTTATTATTCTCTACTAAGATTTCATCTCACCCTTTATGTTATGATGTTTTCATATTAAGTTCCAAATGTTGTTTCTCAACATCATGGTTGAAATCGAATACATATGGATAGATATACTGGGAATAGGTCCCATGCAAGCTGTCCAACATATATGTATTATCCAACTGGATAATAATGTACGTTGATAGAGTTAGGATTTGGTAGTTTGTGAACTTAGTATAAAAATCATGGAATACGATTAACTTAAGGGATATGTATGATAAACTAACCTAGTTCCCTCTCTTTTTGGTTGTATGATATTGTAAAGGTAACTTTTTGATGTAGAACACCTAGCTTCATATGTATAATATGAGAGTGTTTTGCTTATTTCTCATGGTTATGTATTGATTTACTTTAAATTTAACCTAATAACAAGCAAACTAAATAGATCACTAATGTCATTAAAACCTTGTTAAATATATGTCAAAATAAGTTTATAAGTGATGGCATGCATCACCCTAAGCAACCAAAGGTGAAAGAAACAAGAACAAGAAAGGCATTTTTCGGGGCGCTTGGACAGTGACACTCTCGGTGCCTAAGCACTGGCCTGCCCGAAAGCAGGACTTGTTTCAAGTTTCAAAGTACTCAGGCGGTGAAACCTTAGCACCCAAGCAGTGATATGGCCGAGAACTTTGATATTTTAACTAGAAATGGACCAATTTTAGTGAGTTTAATGATAATTTAAAGCTACCTATGGATTTCATTAGTAATCTAACTAAGTGTATGACTAAACATTAGCAAAGTATGCATGAAAACTAATTGGATATTAAGTTGTGTTTTGTTTGCAAAATTTAGGGTTAAGGGTTCCAACTATAGAGTATAACAACAATGAAAGGGGAAATGAATATATAATCTACCATAGTTAACTTAATCACAACCTAAGTAAAGAGAAAATTAATCAAATATCTGACACACTACCCCTAAAGTGGGGTATTACACCTTAGCACAACAATGACCAACTTTTCACACTTACCACAATAATATTTCCTACCAACAGGCTCAACTTTTGACATACATTTTCTACATGCATCATACTACCAATCATTAAAATTTTCAATTTTTATGATTTTTGCTAGCACAAAACCAACACACTCCTACAAAATTGTAATTATTGTTATGCTTGTCAGATTAGAAAATATAAAAAAAAAGAGATTAAAAAGTAAGAAATCAATATACCCACAGACCTTTGTAGACTCAACAATATTAGCAATTTTCATCCCATTGGTTTGAAGTAATTCATCAGAAATAGACATTGATTTCTGTCCTGACATTTGACTTACTATTTGGCTGTAAGAATCTTCTCCACTCAAAAGTCTATTAAGTGTTAAATAGAAAAAAAAAAGAAATATTTATCATATTTATGTACTGACAATAACACAAAATATTACAGTGAAGAAGACTCAATAGAAATCATACTTTTCTTTGTATTCAACATCTTCCTTCAAATTTGGATTGATCAGCAGCTTTATTCCATGATAAGCATTTGAAATGCTCATTTTTCCTAATAATAGGTAATATTATTCACCAAGATAAAGCATTGGACGTTAAAATATTAACAGCTATTAGAACATTAACATAGTTACTATTATACGGCTTAATTTTGCATAACTGTAAGATAACAATGATAGGCCCAGTTGAATGTTCACCATCAAGGTATGCATTCGTCTCATGAGCAAATTTAGCCCACATAAGGTACAATTGATTCTATTTTTTCTGCACCCGAAATAAGTTTACACATATCAATAGTTGAGTGTTATGACCACATATGAAGAAGTGAAATCTAACCTACAGAAGCCGAGAACAGAAAGTATCTAACTATGATACGGTTTTTCAGCAGTATTCCTTTATGATAACATAGATGCAGCAGTTCATCATCAACAGTCAAATGCAGACGCAAGGATCAACGGCTATCATGGGCATGCAGGGGATGCAAATGCCTATAGGCATGATGTAGATGTCAATGGGCATGCAGGGGATGCAGACAGCCTTGTACATGCAGGGGATGTAGACATCCATGGGCATGCAGGGGATACAAACAACCATGGGCATGTAGGGAATGCAAACAATGATGCCATTTATGAGTATGCAGACTTCTCAGCCTCCGGCTAGCCGTGAAAATACAAATAAAGATAATGACGAAGATGAAGATGATGAAATATGAGTGCCTGTTGAAAGATTAATTGGTATGTTTTATTTAATTTAAATGTATAATATTTTTATTTAGACATGTATGTGTTTAGTTTATGACTTTAAATTTATGATTATATTTGCATCATAATTTTTATGTATTGTTAAATTATCATTGTTGTGTTTTTTTGATTGATTAGATGAATTAGTATTATAATTTTTAATTTATAAACAATATTTTTGTATTTAATTTAATACTTATATTTATTAATAATATGTGTTATTTTTATATTTAATAATTTAATAATTGAATATTAAGTTTATTAAATAAATGTTTTATAAAAATATTTTAACTTTTTCTAAAATGTTTCTTTTTTTTAGAAAGGTCATTTTTGGTGGCTTGATCGTTGAAAATTAACTTCACTTGAAAAATTTTTCGGCAATTAAACCGCCGGAAAAACTTGAAACCTGGTTCTTCCCAAACTTGTTTTCGGCAGTCAGGCCGCTGGAATGCATTTGTCAGATGACCTCATAAGACCTCATTTCCGGTGGCATAGCCATAAGCAATCTCAAAAAGGGAATGCGATCCCAGAGCCAATTTTCTGTGGTTAGGCCGTTGGAAATTCTGCCGGCTAAAAGCCCAACTTCTGGCAGAATCGAAGGAATTTTCAGCAGCTTGGGCCGCCGAAAATGCCGATTTTTGTTGTATTGCTCGCTGCAGAATCGGAGTGGAACCAGCATCAAGAGTAGAAGAACTCTTGTTTCTTTGTGAAAATATACTTTTAAGGTAGTTAGTTTTGAGTACAAGTTGCATGAAAATTGTACTTTTATGACGTATGATGTTTTCCTATCATGATCTTGGTTTAAGCATATTTTGTTTTTGCTTGCATTTCGGGAGATGCATGATTCTCATGCTGGAATGGATCATAGGATCCAAGAGAGGGAATAGTCCCTAGTTACTGGCTAGGAGTTGCACGATACGGTGCTAAGAACCGAAATCTTCTTGTTTTAGTTCAGAGATGCTAATTAAAGAAATTTTTTTGCATAATTAATTCTGGAAGTACTTGTACTTATTAATTATTTTTCTTGCTAGCTACTAAGATAACTTGTTTTATTATAAATGAGTTTTGGTAACTAACTTCCAGGTAGTGATGATTGAAGCAACTTGGAAAATTTAAGGACGATAACAAAGGATTTTGAATGTTATAGTGTATATGATACTCTTTCGGGTGGAACATTAGGCATAATGCGTCGCAACAGTCCAGGTGGGCAATGCTGCGAAATGCCACCCAAAAGAAAATAATTTTGAAAGTTGTCATCAATTTTTATTTGATCAGGAAAAATAATTGACAAAATTTTTTTTAAAAAGTTAAAATTAATTTACAAAATAAAGTTAAGTTTAAGAGTCAATTTATATATTGAAAAGAATAAAAACTTAATTCTACTGCATCTCTTATATATTTATTTTAAAATAATTATCTTAAAGTTAATTGTGCAAATCATTATAACTAAGACATATTTGATTTACCCCACAAAATCACATAAAAATTTAAAACCTAAATTCGAATATTTATAAAATATCAAATAATGAATTAAATTAAAACATTCATAAAATATCAAATAATAAATTAAATAAAAATATTTATAAAATTAACTTTTTTAAAGTACCTACGTATCTTCAATTGAAGAATCAAAGTTTCATAATTCGTCTAAAAATTACTTGTAAGTTAAAAGATTTTAATTAAAGACCCTTTTTAAAAAAAATTATTTAGGTGATTTCAAATTTTTTTGACTTAATTAAATAAGCAAATATGACGATGGTCTGCGAGATTGAACATGGCACGAGGCAATAGAGCTATTCCACAATAACTAAGGGAGTAAATGACTCCACATGGCCGCTAAATTAACTCCTTTTTTTTAAAAGAAATTATTAAATGTTGTGTTTATTATTTAATTACTGTTATTTATTACGATTGAAAGAAACAAAAAGAATTAAGATACTTGACAAAAAAATCAGAACTGATAACCAATAAAAATAAAATGAAAGTGATGTGAACAAATAAAAAGCAGAACAATGGTAAACGACACAATGAGCTATTCTCGTAATGTGCAACAAAACAAAAACAAATAATAATAATAAAACTAAATTCCTAAAGAACAAACGAAGTAAAGAATAAATAGGAAGAAAAAAAAAATAATCAACCACCACATGGGTAACAAAATGGCCTGCAACGCTTCTCGAAAAGAAACTTGGGTACATGGCTGAAGAGTTTTTCGTGGACAACAGGGAATTGGTTCAGCGAGGTTCGTTTTTACTGGCTTTCGGTTGCAAGCTGGTGCCTCATTTACGAGATTGATGGTCTATTATAACTTGCATTCTCAAAATTTTGAAAACAGAGTATGCTCAAAGTGACACAGATCTGTAAGTGTGCTCAATTAAGAACGTGAAGCTATATATGAAAACAAAGAGATTTTACCCACAATCCACGATTTGAGAAAGACACAGACCCTTCCAAGAACTTGCAACCAAGCACTCCCTTCTCAGCATAACCAAAGTCCTCTGTTTTTTTTCCTCTTCTTCTTCTATGCTACTTATCGGCAGTAAAAGAGAGTCCTGAGAAACTTCGTCAAACCGGAATTTCTTAGTGCTGCATAACAGACGTGCTGTGTGTCCCCCTCCCTTTCCTTTTACATGATTCTTGTGCTTCCATCAACTCTCCTTTTTCTCTGGCACCTGCTTCTATCATGTTTTAAGCCTTCTCTTGTTTCTACAGAGTTTTTTCCTAGTGCAGTTAATGTGCTCCGGCATTAACACAGAGTAGAGAGTAGCTACTTAGGACAAGGCAAAATGAGTTGATGGGTTTTGCAAATTGGGTTTTTGGCCGTCTATTTTTTTGTTTTAACATTTTAATAAATAAACAAAAGTAGTCTGGACAAAATTTAGTTCTAACGTCATGTATAAACAAATCTCTTTAAAATATACTTGTGTTAATGCTAAAGCAAGTATGTATGTATAAATGTATGTAGTACTTTAGGGAAATCTCGGATATGGTTCAATTGCAGAATGATATAGTAAAAGAAAAAAAAAAATGTGCAGTGGCTGTTTTATGAAAAAAAATTGCGCTGTTAATGATGCAGAAACTATGTACTATAAGTGTCTAGCTATGTGAAAATCCTTAAGTAGATGAATGGCAAGAAATTTTGGTAACTTGAAGCTTGGAAGCATGAATTGAGTCTGTACTAGTACTTAAAATGATACACGACAATGGCTGCCTAATATAGAATTAAATTGTTGGCTTAGTAATCTATAAATGGTCTGTAAATGTATTTAATACCAACCCTAAACTTTGTTGGATGATTCTGTATTAGTAATAACAAATACAATGAATTAAAGGACTACATTACTAGAAACTGTAGGATAGAGATAAGGTTTTGCATAATTAAAAATGGTACTACAAAATCTCTTTGTACTTTTCTAGTTTAACAATTTTACAGGGGACTAAGTCATATTTTAACACTGTACAAGTGCAGAATAATTAAATTAATGTGCCATTAATTTGTGGAAGTTAGATGATAGTAATCATAATGTGGGTTTAATCTTGTGAATGTGCAGGACTTGACATTTTTAAATGTGTAAAGATATTCGACTTTGAAATTAAACCAGTTATGTGACGTGAGCAATATGAAGGAGCATGATTCTGTCACAAGGTTCTGAATTTTGATAGCTAAATACACTATGTACTTATCAACATTGAGTTTGGATGGGTTAGTGCAGTAGACCTTCTGTAGAAAATTTGTGCAAGGATGAATATCATATGCACTAAACCAGAATTTTAGTTTTCTTTAAAATAGGTTTAACTAGAATTTAATTTTATATTAAGGATTAGTAACTTTTTCAAAAAACGGAAAACTGAAAATAGAAAGAAAAGAGCACTATTGTATATAATATGCCTTCAAATTTGAAACATTTCATCTTACCCCAATATCCACTCCAACAGGATGACAGAGGAACTCATGTTTGTATTGACCGTCAAATTAAAGATTGGTGGTTGTTGAATGGTGAGGTGATATGTTTAAATCTGTACGGAGATCTAGAGTGACAACAATAGGTCCTTGATTGAGCGCTACCCCACTTGTAATTCTTGGAGGTTCTTGCGCCATGCGAATGTGGTGGGCAGGTGGTAATTGTTCTTGGAGACGCAGAGGGCCATTGAGCAGGAATGGAGCAGAGGCATGGTTCTGAGATATCCCTTTTGTCCAAGAACCTGCTTGTTGAACCATGGAGGGTTGAGGTGAGGGTGAGTACTAAAAGATGGAATTGCAGCTGCAGTGCCATCATTCGGGGATTGTTTTCTTGAAATTGAACTGAAGTGGGCGTTAGCATGGGAGTTGAAGAGGAAGACGATGACAAAGACGAATATGAAGATGAAGAATCTGTCTTGGAGAAAAAGATGGAATAGCTTTCCAAATCACTTATCACTAACTCACTCTTATTTGCTTAACAATGAAGTTAACTTAGTTGTTTAAGTTCCTTGAGATTCTTAAGTTGACTTGAAATTTGCTGCCAATTTACTTTCATGTAATTTTTAGTTCCTGCTGCTTCGAAATTTTATATACTACACAGTTTGGTCACTTGTACTACGCCCTTGTAGTTGATACACGAACCCAATAAAAATTCCATTCTTTTTCTTGTTTGGTTTGTCTTCTTGGCTTTACAAAGTCATACGAAATTCATTACTCGTATACACAGCTCACCAATATCTCATTGAAGCAAAACCTTCTGTGTTTTGCTACGCCCACTGCGAGCACTTAAAGAAAGGATGAACATCAGAAGGTTCATTCATGATATTATAATTTTGAATGCAAACGGTACTTAACCCGTCACTTGCCAGGCTCTTTCATTGTACAGAAGAGCACCAGCAGTTACCCATCCATCTATATTTTCTTACTCACCCTTCCTCTCAATTTCTTTGTCCATCCATCTTTTGAAACATGGCAGCTTCGTCATCCTCATATTCGTCTTCCTCTTCAACTCCCTCAGCTAATGCCCACTTCGGTTCTATTTCAGGAAAACAATCTCCGAATGATGGTACTACAGCTACGATTCCATCCTTTAGTACTCACCCTTACCATAACCCTCCATTGGTTCAACAAGCAAGTTCTTGGTCAAGAGGATATCTCAAAACCATGCCTCTATTCCATTCCAGTTCAATGGGCCCTTTGCATCGCCAAGAACAACTACCGCCCGTCCGCCACTCTCGCATGGTACAAGAACCTCCAAGAATTACAAGTGGGGTAGCTCTCAATCAAGGACCTTTAGCTGTCACTCTAGATCTTCGTATAGATTTAAACATATCACCTCGAACCATTCAACAACCACCAATCTTGAATTTGGCAGTAAATACAAACATGGGTTCCTCTAGTGGTCATCTTGCGGGAGTGGATATCGAGGCAAGATGAAACGCTTCAAATTTGAAGGCATATTATATACAGGAGTGCTTTCTTCTTTCTATTTTTAGTTTTCCATTTTTTGAAAAAGTTGCTAATCCTTGATATAAAATTAAATTCTAGTTAAACCTATTTTATGAGGGAAAAAACTAAAATTCTGTTTTAGTGCATACGATATTCATCCTTGCATAAATTTTCTACAAAAGGTCTACTGTACTTATGCATCTAAACTCAACTCTACGATGACAGCATCCTTATATCTCCACTTTCACCACCAACATCTCAACCTCTTCCTATTATCTTCTACAACTTGATTGGAAGTCAAGATCTTAGTAGATTTATTATTGGAGAAACATTCGTGCCTATACCTAAGATCGCTTCACCTATGACTTACACCTCTCCTATAGTGAGGCTTGATCAACCCAATCTAAACTACTCTCATTGGTGCAGTCTGATTAACTAGCCGTATATGGATTACCAGTTGTTCAATCGAGGAAACTCTTAACTTTGTTATCGATGTAGAGACCTCCAACAAGGTCTGGTAAGTGCTCTAAGATGCCTTTGCTAACCTCTTAATGGAAAGAGATGAAGTTGGCAAAAGCACAAAAAAGAGGGGTTGAATTATGTTTTTTTGTATTTTGAAATTCACTGCAAACACAATTACTTTTCTCAAAACTTTCTTAACTATGAATACTTGGAGTTGAGAATGTTCAAACACAGCATAGGTTAGAGTTAAGAAGGTTTAACTTTATCAACTTTCTCAAGTAATTTCAAATATGCAGTATTTATGCAGATCAATTCCTAATATCTTTTTAAAGCAAGTTTTTGAAACTTATAAATCAATCTTAACACTTTAAAAATGATTTATATCAAATTTAAACTCACAGATGCTTAAGTTTCAAGTACTTGAGTTGGTTGAGTTGACTTTAAAAAAATATATAAACTTTGATCCAATCAAATCACTCAATGAACATGAAATAAGTTCAGAACTGAAACTAAAGTAAAAGACAGAAAGAGAAAAGCTTAACACAAGGATTTATACAGGTTCACCCCAAATCACGTGGGCTACGTCCAGTCTCTAGCTCATCGTTAAGATTTTCCACTAATAACTGAGTATTCTTTTCTTCCCAGCATTTCTAGGCTTATATAAGAGTATTCTTTCTTCAACACTAGACTCTCTAGGCTAGAAAACGAGTTGTCCTTCTTCAACACTAGCCTCTCCAAGCTAGACAAACACTGTAGTGGCTAGCACAACCCGCTAGCTCACTTTCGATCTAACAAGATCAGGTATTACAGTAAGTGTTTTATATAGGATTGCTCTTGAAAACACTCAAGGAGTGGATTTACATAAGGTACAGAGCAATGGATCTACCTACACAATGATTTTAGTTAAGCTAAGCTCTCTTAGGTAGGTTCAGGATAGATGAGAAGAGTGATCTCTGAGGTTCACAAGAATCTTTCACTTTTAGCCTTGTAAAATCTTTTAACCTCTAAAAGTTTAAGTGTGGAGCTTTATATAGTATTTAAAAACTAGCTATTGGAGTTTTGGAGTAGTATGTTCTCCTCTGGACAAATACTAACCATTACAACAGCTACTTTTGGTTAACTTAGCACTCTGGTATACTTTGTCCATTAGTAACTTGAGAAGGCTCAGCATGACTTTTCTCAACTCTAACTTTTTCAACTAACTTTCTCAAGTCTTAACTCTTCTCATATTGATTTCTCTTGGCTTGTTTCTTGTCGTTTTGTCACAATGTTCAGAGAAATCTTGCTCTTGAACGTCTTTCATACTTTTAATCTTGTCTTCATGAGATTTTCAAGTTTTATCATGTTCAGTCTTAACCTTTCTCAAGTTCTGGATACTAGTTTCTGAGATCAACTTTCTCAACTCTTCCTTGAGTCTTCTCATTAATTGTTAGTAATCCTCCATCCATTCAATGATCCTTCTCATCAATAATCTTGAGGTCTGCACACCAAAGTTTAGAAGAAAAATCTCACAGGAACGCATTAATCCACCTAAGAATGTTAGAGCAATGAATCAACATTTCAATATAGTTTGTTAATCATTAAAACAACTCGAAAGGATTAACTTAAGAGGGCTTTGGAGGTTTCAAACTCCCTTACAATCTCCCCTTTTTTGATGATGACAAACTATTTGAAAATTTAACTAAACTATGTAAGTTGAGAAGGTGTACCATTCTTACTTTGCAGGATGAGAAGGGTAGAGCATACCACTTGTGAAAGTTCAAAAGCTCTCCCTTAACTTATGACTCATTCAATATCATTAGCAAAGACAGTAATCGCAATATGCATCAAATAGCTTAGTAGTTTGTATCAGAAATAGTTTGAATTAAAGCATCGATAAGATAGAATAGGCATTAAACATTGATATATGATAAAACAGATAGGCATCAGAGCAAGAGGTATATAATTATCAAAACACAAAGAAATTAAGCAATAAAGTTCATTGGCTATCCTTCAGAATGATCATACAAAAATAATCCACAAAATGTTTAAGATACTCCCCTTTTGTCATTACAAGAACTTAGAAATTTTCAAACTTCATTACTCCCCTTTTTGTCATCAATCAAACAACACAAAAGAATTGGGGATGAGAGAAGTATCATCCATCACAGAACAATTAAGAGGCAGGAGGTTCACGAGAGGGTGATTCATTCGAAGATGAGAGAGATGGAGAAATAGGGGGAATAGGTCTGCGAGCAGGATAAGGGAATGGGACAGTGTCAGGCTACATCTCATTTCATACTTCCCTTGCCACCATTCTTCAAACAGTAGGAATCTATCCATGAATTCATGAATGGTTGAGTGAATCTCCTTCAGACCTTCATGCATCTCTTTCCTCAATGCTTCTTGACTTTTTTGTAACTTTTTAACTTGAGAGGTAAGCCTTTTTAGCTCAGCCTTTGTGGAGTGATAGGTCTTCATGACTAGTTTTGAGGGAATGGCTTTGGTTGAATGGAACCATGATGAGTTTCACTTCCTTCCACCCTTATAGCCTTGCCTATTTCTTGATTCAGCTTGATTTGCTCCTCCACCAATTGATTCAAAAACTAACTAATATAAAATTACTTTTCTAGAGATGTGGGAGGCTTATATTGAATGCCTTTAAGTATCACTAATGCGAGTACTGCTCTCAGATCTTTCTTAATAGCTCTAGGGGCAGTCACATTAAAGATTAGAGACTCCAAGTGAGGAGTTCCAAGTCTTAGGCTCAGCGGTGGTGATTCCACACCTTGTTGCTCTAGCTGTCCTTGTGCAGCATTTGAAGCTTCTTTCTCAATTTCTTTCTCTTTTCAGTTTGAGGTTAAGAAGGTTCAGATGCTTCACTGGATTCATTTTTCTCAGCTTCAGCTTCAGTTTTTTCTTCCTTTTCTTTTTCTTTTCCTTATTCTTTTCTTTTTTTTGTTTTTCTTCTTCTTCTTGTGAACTGGAAGAGATCAGAGGTCCTTCATGGAGTAAGCTTCCTTCTTGAAAGAGTTGGGCTATGATGCGAGCAATAGCCACATCAGGATCCATATACATGTAGGGTTGAAAAGGGTCAACAACAGGCTTCTTAACTCTTCTTCCAGAGTGCTTAGCATCAGATCCTACATGAATTTCTTTAAAAGGTTGTTCCATCTCTTGAGAAAGTCGATCAGAGACCTTAGAAGGTTGTTCAGCAACTTGAGAAAGTTGCTCTGATGTTGGAGCAAGTTGATCGGTGACTTGAGAAGGCTCACCAACACCTTTCTTAATTGACTTTCTTTTCTTCTTTTTCTTCGTTTTTCTCTTCTTTGCTTCCTTCTCCCTTGATTTTCTTTTTCTTTTCAACTTTCTTTTCCTTCTTTTCTTCTTCTTTCTTCTTCTCTTCCTTTTTTAGGCTTTAGAGTCATGCTTCTTCTTGGTTCTATCTTCAGGACCTTTCTCAGCTGGTTCATGCTTCTCTAGGTGCATCAGCTTAAAGTTTTTCTCTGAAAAGATAGGACCTTCTTTCTCATATTATTATTCACTAAAGGTCCAGATTGTAGTGCTTGAAAATCTTGGTCAAAAGCATCCCACAAGGCAGGCTTGCTTACTTCTTGGGATTCCTCACAGCAGCAATCATGTACTTCAGCACTAAGTAGTGAAGATTCAGCTTCTTCATCTCCTTGAGGTGAGCTACATGATCACCATGTCAAGCAACAAAATCTTCTTAGTGCTTCCAGCTCTTGGTAGAATAATGTGGCAAGATAAAGAGTGAAAGAACTTGGCCACAAAATTCAGCTTGTCAGCAATATGAGATGGCTTTTTATCTTTGAACAAAGTGTCATGGACATCTTCCTCCTAGAAGCCGTATCTGATCGACCAAGCATCATTATCATAGATATAGCTTCCTTTATCCTTCACACCTATGACTTGAACCATCACTTTAGCATTCACAGTGATAGGAATGCCATTCAACTTACATGAGAATGAATGGGGCTCATCTATAGTCTTCACAGCAGCATAGAAGCTTCTCACCAGTCTTAGGTACACATGGTTAGTGATCTTGAGAAATTTTTTCTACTTAAGCTTTGAGACTTCTTCTCTAACATCCATTCCCTATTCAGCCATATCAGTAAGGGAAATACTCCTTCCAGGGACTATTTTGTTTCCTTTGAACCATTCTTCATATCTATCTTCAATCTCCTTGGATTCAAAGAAAAAAACTTTTTCAGTATAGTAAGGGTGGCTTCTTCTTCCTCAAAAATGACAGTGGGCTCTTTAACTCTGATCCTTTTTCTTGGAATATTAGAGGTAGAAGCTCCAAACATGATGCAAGCTGATCTCCTCTATTTCAAAGGTTTAGCTTGCTCTGTTGGTTGCACAGGACTGGTTCTAATGGAGAAGGTTCAGCTTGAGGAATATCCTCAGCTTATGACTAAACCATAGTGGAAAGCCTACACATTCTGTCTCAAATGAGGTTTTTTGTCCAGTTGGCTTCCATTTTGAGCTGATTTCTTGAGTCTCATTGTCAAATGAGCTCAAAGCAGGGGTTTTAGAAGTATGAGAGTGAGGGAATAGGATAAGAGTGAGAGAGAATAGAGGATAGCAAGAAAAAGTTTCAATTTTTAAGTTATGAGATAAAATCTATAGTGGATAGATCAAAAACTGATTTATAGGAGCTGAAATATTACCGTTAGATTCAGAATTTTACCGTTGGAGTGTCAGTTACAAGATTGGATAGAGAGAGAAATTAACTCAGAAACTGGTCGTTATCAGGATTTGAAATATGTGACTTGAGAAAGTTTAGACAAGAGGGATTTTAGGCAACTTTCTCAACAACTTTCTCATCTCTTGGGAACCAACTTTCACAAATACCTATGCATCTCTAATGTTCTTAGATTACTTTTTCATCTCCAAATAATTTTCCCAAATCACATAAAATACATAGATTTTCCTGAAATCACAACACATAGCATCAAAGATAATTAAACAAATAAATTTAATCATTTGAGAATGGTCATGTTCAAGTTATCTCTTATAAAACATAATCTTTCTTCACTAAGGGGTTTTGTTAAAATATCTGCCCATTGGTGGTCAGTATCAATAAAGTTAAGTTCAAAGTCCCTTTTTTGAACATGATCTCTAATATGATGTTTGATACCAATGTGTTTAGATCTTGAATGCTATATAGGATTTTTAGAGAGGTTTATTGCACTTGTATTATCACAAAACATAGGAATGTGGTTGTACCTCAATGAGTAATCCTAAGTTGATGTTTGATCCATAAGAGTTGTGAACAGTAACTGGTAGTAGATACATATTTAGCTCTAGCAGTTGAAAGAGCAATGAAATATTGCTTCTTGCTTGACCAAGTCACTAAGGCTTTGCCTAAAAAGTGACATCCACCACTTGCACTCTTTCTTTATACTTTATATCCAGCAAAATCAACATCACAATATCCTACTAGATTAGAGCTTGATCATTTTTTATACCACAAACCAAAGTTAAAAGTTCCAACTAAATATGAGATCCTGTAGGATTTGCTTGAAAATGTGCACATAAACACACATTAAAAACAATTTCAAGTCTACTAGCAGTCAAGTAGAGAAGTGAACCAATCATACTACGATAAAGTTTCTCATTGACTGATTTACCTTTCTCATATTTGTCAATGACCATTGATGGATGCATTTGTGTTCACATTGGCTTTGCATTTTTCATATTAAACTTTCTCAACAGGTCTTTAGTATATTTTTCTTGATAAATGAAAATTCTAGACTTATCTTATTTGATTTGTAGGCCAAGGAAAAACTTCAATTCTTCTATCATACTAATTTCAAACTCACTTTTCACCAAATCAGAAAATTCTCTGCATAGTTTTTCATTAGTAGATCCAAATACTATATCATCAATATATATTTGAACTATTAAAAGATCATTCTCAAGGATTTTTTTTAAATAAGGCAGTGTCCACCTTTCCTCTTGTAAAACATGTTCCATGGGAAGGTTACTCAACCTATCATACCAAGCTCTTGGGGCTTGCTTAAGACCATAAGGGCTTTAGTTAGTTTAAAAACATGGTTAGGAAACTTTTCATTTTCAAAATCAGGTGGTTGATGTACATATACTTCGTCATTTATAAATTCATTCAAGAATGCACTTTTAACATCCATTTGAAATAACTTGAATCCTTTAAATGAAGTGAATCCAAGTAGAATTCTAATAGCTTCTAGTCTAGCTACAAGGACAAAAGTTTCATCAAAATTAATACCTTCCTGTTAATAATAACCTCGAGCCACTAATCTTGCTTTGTTTCTTACCACATTGCCACTTTCATTTAGTTTGTTTCTAAAAACTCATCTAGCGCCAATCAATGAATGATCCTTAGGTGCAGGAACTAGAGTCCAGACTTTGTTTCTTTCAAATTAATTTAGTTCATCTTGCATAGCTAGAATCCAAGCTTTTTCTTTGAGAGCTTCATCTATACTTGTAGGCTCAAAGTTGAGAAAGTAGTGCAAGATTGTAGTTGTTATTTTTGAAAGAAGATCTTCTAACTCCTGTAGAGGTCTCACCAATCAATTCCTTGGAATGAGAAGGATGCTCTTCCATTCCTTTGGAAGTTGGGAAGGGTGTTGAGAAGGTTAATGACTCTTCTCGGCAGTTTTCTTATGTTATTCTTTAGACTGATCTTCCTTAGCTCTCTTATCTTGAGCTTTCTCATTGATATTTAGATGTTTCAATTCATCCTCTAGGTCTACAATTCTTCTTTTCTCATCAAGAGGATTAGTTTCATAGAAAACATGCATACTCTCTTCCACAACCAGTGTTCTATTATTGTAAACTCTTTAAGCTTTAGAAGATATTAAGTATCTAAGAAAAATTCCTTTATCAAATTTGGAATCAAACTTTCCCAATTGATCTTTGTTGTTTAAAATGAAACATTCACAGCCAAAAGCATGAAAGTATGAAATGTTGGGTTTTCTTTCCTTCCACAATTCATATGGGGTTTTCTTTAATATTGGCCTTATGAAAACTCTGTTCATGATATAATATGAAGTACTCAGCCTCTGCCTAAAAATATTTTGGCAAATCAGAATCACAAAGAAGAATACTAGCAATTTCTTGTAGTGTACTATTTTTCCTTTTCACAACCCTATTTTGTTAAGGAGTTCTTAGATAAGAGAAATTGTGCACTATCCCATTTTCATCACAAAAAGTTTTAAATGAAATATTTTCAAAGTCTCCTCCACGATTACTTCTAATGGTTGTAACACAAAAACTTTTTTCATTTTGAACTCTTTTACAAAAGGTTCTAAAGGCCTTAAAAGAATCATCCTTGTGAACTAAGAAGAGTACCCATGAGAATCTAAAGAAATCATCAACTATCACAAAACCATATCTCTTTCTGCCCAAACTAGCAGTCTTAATAAGGTTAAATAAGTCAATATGCAGAAGCTCTAATGGTTTGTGAGTTGTGACAACATTCTTAGGTTGAAAATTTGATTTTGTTTGCTTGCCCCTTTGGCATGCTTCACACACCATATCTTTGTCAAATCTGATTTATGGCAAAGCTTTAACAAGATCATGTTTCAACAGTTTTGAAATGGTTCTCATGTTGACATGAGCAACCTTTTTATGCCATAAGCATTTTTCATTTTTTAAAGAGACAAAGCATATAACATTTTGACTTGAAAGGTCCTCTAAGTCTACACAATATGTATTTTTGTCTCTCTTGGTTGAAAATAGGATTTTGCCATTGTTTAACTTTCTTGCAACACATTTTGTAGGTTCAAACATTACTTCATAGCCATTGTCACAGAACTGACTTATGCTGAGAAGGTTATGTTTTAACCCTTTCACATAATATACATCATTAACAATGGTAGAGTTTGTCTTACCAACTTTACCTATGCCGACAATCATTGCCTTGCTATTGTCACCAAATGTGACTTCACCACCATCTCTTGCTTCAAGTGATAGGAACTTGCTTCTATCTCCTGTTATATGCCTTGAACACCCGCTGTCCAGGTACCATTGCTACCTTTTCTTTAACATCATGCACATCTACATGAGAAGCAACTTCAGATATAGATACCAAAATTTCTTGGGTCCTCTTAGGTTAGTGGCAAAATCTTAAGTGGTTTGTTTTTGTAAACACAAGATGATGCCTTATGACCAGTTTTATTGCAACAAAAACAAGTTACGCCAGGTTTCTTAGCAGGCATAAAGAAATGTTTATACCATTTCTGTTTGACAACTTTCTTATATCCTAGACCAGCTTTGTTAAAAGTATATCTTTGACTTCCTAAAAGTTTTTCAAGGTTTTTAGTGCCATTAACAAACTTGGCTAAGTCTTTAGTTAGTCTTCAACTTTCTCCTTCAACTCTTTTGTTTCATTAGATACTTGAGAAGGCTGTTGAGAGGAGGGTTTGAGAAGAGTTAACTCCTTTCATCTTAGAAGAGGTAGTCAAATTAGCATTCGGCTTCAATAAATTTTCATTTTCCTGATTCAAAGTATCTTTCTTAACTTTAAAATTTTCATTTTCTTTCAAAGTTTGGGAAAACTTTTTCTTCAAAGCTGTATATTTTTCAATAATAATGTTTGAATCAGACAATAATTCATCAAATGCACTTTCAAGTTCATCACAAGAAAGTTAAAAGGGTTCAGAATCTGATACCTCATCATCAGTCTCAACTTCTTGCTCATTTGCTACTAGACAAAGGTTGGTTGTTTCTTCTTGATCATTATCATTTGAGGAGTCTTCATCAATATCCTCCAATGTAGCCATTATTCCTTTTTTCTTGAAGAATTTCTTTTGAGATTTCTTTAGTAAGGGACATTCAGTCCTTATGTGACTACTCTTGCACTCATAACATATAACTTGTCTTTTGCTGCTACTAGAGTTACCCTTTTGAAGTTATTTCTTTGACTGTAAATTCTTCTTTCCTCTACCTTTCTTTCTCAACATTTTTTGAATCTTTCTTGAGATGAATGTCAACTCATCTCCATCAGAGATATCTTTATCCTTATCACTTTCATCATCTGAACTCATTATGGTGTTCAGTGCTGAAGGTTGAGAAGGTTACTTGTTATTACCTTTCTGAACTGTCTTCAAAGCAATAGACTTTCCTTTTCTTGGAATTTCTTCTTTCATTTCTGCTAGCTTTTACTTATGAACGTTTAGTGATCCAAGCTACTTATCAAGCTTCAGAGTTGAGAGATATTTGGTTTCTTGGATTACTTTAACCTTAGGTATCCATACTTTAGGTAAGCTTATGAGAAGCTTTCTTATATGGTGCCTGTGGAACTATTGTGGTGAAGAATGTCCCTAGTCATGATGCTTACTACTCTAGTTCCTTTCGCCCTTCTCCTACGGCAAGAGCTTGTTTGCCAAGTCTGAACTCCCACTTTATCGTCAATGACGGCTTTCTTCGATGCTAGCAATCGTGTTTGACGTTTCTCCAGAATGGGTGCATCATGACATTGTAAGATGTCACGCTTGAGTGAATTAGTTGGTACTAGAAATGTTAGAAAAAGTGAATAAAAAGAGTAATAAGAAGTGAAAAGGATAGAGAAACTTCCCAACCAGAAAGCAAAATTTCCACTGATAGTATACTTAGTGTAAGCGAGCTCATTCTTGATTTGTGTATGTCTTCCCAAGTGACTTCAAGCATTCACGATGACTATGAATCTTGAAAACACCTCATCTATTGTCTCATGCTCTTACATCTTGAATACTTCATATTGATGAATTAGCATGCTGACTTTTTCTTTTTTGACTTAGCTTGTTCCTTTATGAGCTACTATCAAGGCATCCCATATTTCCTTTGCAGTGCTGCAGCCAACTATCTTGTCATACTCATTTCTACTCAATGCACAAGTTAGATAGAACTTGGCCTTGGAGTTTAGTATGTATTTGTTCTTTTCATCTTCTGTCCATGTGTCTCTTGGCTTTTCTTTAGTTCTTCCATCATAATATCTAGTTGTAGAGATAAAGTGATCATTTTTAATAATTTCCTAAAGAACAATGTGCTGAGATTCTATAAATAACCTCATGCTATCCTTCTAGTAGTAGTAGTCTCCTCCATCAAAGGCAGGTGGTCTATTTGTAGAGGAACCTTTAGGTATGTATACACTTCTTTGTTGGTTTGCCATGCTTCCTTCCAAATCTTTGTCCTCTCACGATGTTACACGTGCTGTATCAGAGGCTGAGGTCTAATACCAATTGAAGTTGGCAAAAACAAAAGAAAGGGTGTTGAATTATGATCCTTTGGATTTTAAAATTCACGGTAAACACAATTACCTCTTTCAAAACTTTCTCAAGTATGCCTACTTGGAGTAGAGAAAGTTCAAATAGGCATAAGTTAGAGTTGAAAAGGTTCAACTTTATCAAGTAATCTCAAATATGCAATATTTTCGTAAATCAGTTTCAGATATCTTTCAAAACAAGTTTTAGAAATTTATAAATCAATCTTAACTCTTTAAAAATGATTTATATCAAATTTAAACTCACATAAGCTTAATTTTCAAATACTTGAGTTAGTTGAGTTGAATTTAAAGAAATATATAAACTTTGATCCAAATAAAATCACTCAATGAACATGAAATAAGCTTCGAACTGAAACTAAAGGAAGAGATAGGGAAGAGAAAAGTTTAACACAAGGGTTTATACTAGTTCACCCCAAATCTTTTAGGTTACGTCCAGTCCCTAACTCCTCACTGAGATTTTCCACTAAATAACTTAGTATTCTTTTCTTCCCAGCCTCTTTAGGCTTATACACAAGTATTCTTTCTTCAACACTAACCTCTCCAAGCTAGAAAATGAGTAGTCTTTCTTCAATACTAGCCTCTCCAAGCTAGACAAACACTGCAGTGGCTAGCATAACCCGCTAGCTCACTTTCTATCTCACAAGATCAGGTATTACAGTAAGTATTTTGTAGTGGGTTACTCTCAAAAACACTCAAGGAGTGGATTTACACAAGGTAAGAGCAGTGTATCTGCCTACATAATGATTTTAGCTAAGCTAAACTCTCTTAGGTAGGTTAAGGATCGATGAGAAGAGTGATCTTGAGGTTCATAAAGAATGTTTTCACTTTTAGCCTTGTAAAATCTTCTAACCTCTGAAAGTTTGAGTTTGGAGTTTTGTATAGTCTTCAAAAATAAGTTGTTGGACCTTTGGAGTACTCTATTATCCTCTAGACAAATACTAGCCATTACAATAGCTACTTTTGGATGACTCAGCATTTTAGTACACTTTGTCCATAAGTAACTTGAGAAGTTTCAGCATGACTCTACTCAACTCCAACTTTCTCAATTAACTTTCTCAAGTCTTGACTCTTCTTAGATTGATTTCTCTTAGCTTGTTTGTTGTTTTCATCTCACAATATGTAGAGAAATCTTGCTTTTGAACATCTTTCAGACTTATAATCTTGTCTTTATAAGATCTTCAAGCTTTATAATGTTCAGTCTTGAACTTTCTCAAGTTTTGGATGTTGGTTTCTGAGATTAACTTTCGCAAGTCTTCCTTGAGTCTTCTTATTAACTTTTAGTGATCCTTCAACCATCCAATGATCTTTCTCATCAATAATCTTAAGGTCTACACATTAAAGCTTGGAAGAAAAATCTCACAAGAATGCATTAATCCACTTAAGAATGTTAGAGTAATGAATCAACATTTCAATGTAGTTTGTTAATCATCAAAAAAAATTGAAAGGATTAAATTAAGAGGGTTTTAGAGCTTTCAAACTCCCTTACATATGAGATCCTCTTTGAACAATGATCTAACACACTCGATCCAAAATTGGGTCATGCTTGGTGCCGTCCAATTTGAAAGGAGTAATAACGAAGAAGAATGATCATTATCTTATCTCAATTTTATAAATAAGTGAGGATTAGCTT
Organism: Castanospermum australe; assembly: GCA_019955255.1. Lineage (NCBI taxonomy): Eukaryota > Viridiplantae > Streptophyta > Magnoliopsida > Fabales > Fabaceae > Castanospermum > Castanospermum australe. Next base: position 104,472 of record NSJW01000077.1, read on the forward strand.
TATTTTAGGAATAATAGTATAACTTTTTGTTGTTAATCATATCTTCTCCTTACCTTTTGTAGCTACATTTATTATATAATAAAGTCACAGGTCAATTATTTGATTGAGCCTAGCCATAAACCTCTACAAAATGTGGCTCTTGCAGCAAGCATGGTAGTAAAATATCCCTCTTAACCAATAACATGCTTGTTGAACGAATAGAGGGTTGTGGTGAGGGTGAGTATTGAAAGATGGAATCGTAGCAGCAATGCCATCATTCGAGGATTGTCTTGTTGAAATAAAAACGAAGTGGGCGTTAGTCGAAGGAGATGAAGACGAAGACGAAGACAAATATGAGGATGATGAAGCTGCCATGTTTTAAAAGATGGAGTGACAAAGAAGCTGAGAGGAAAGGTGAATCAAGAAATATAGATTGGGTGCTCTTTTATACAATGAAAGAGCCTTGGAAAATGATGGGTTAAGTACCGTTTGCATTCAAAATTATAATTTCGTGAATGAAATTTCTGTCACAACGTAACCAAAGGGCGCCACGAAGAAAGACAAATAAATTTATAGAAAAAATCTACAATTCAGGAACTCACAACCAATTTTTAATTTGGGAAAGTAATTAAAAAAACTGGTCTTCGAAAATAGGATTAGGTTTGGTGCTTGATTATGCACAGGGAATTACGAGAACTTAATTATACTACACCCTTAATATATCTATCCTAAGACTATTACCCTAACGTTAATTGCGCAAAAATAATTATAATATCAAAATATATTTAATTTATCCCAAAAATTTGGAATAAATAATAACAAATAATGATAAAAAATACACAAAAGATTAAATAAACATATATATTTATAATTTTGGCTTGCTTTGCGTGCTTAGCCTTTGCTTGCTTACGTATCCCACAACAATAGGAAGTCAAAGTCACATAGTTCTTATAAAAAATATTTGTTTATTCAAGGATTTTAATTAGAAATTAATGATTGATTAAATGCAATGTGTATTGATGAAAATAAAAATGCTTGTGTGTTGGAAGATTAAAATTAAGAATTGATTAAATTGAAGATGCTTTGATGATGAGTGGTTGATTTTAAGAAATGATTGATAGCGATGTCACTTCCAAGTCTAACAGTCGTTGCGGCAACATTGACCTTTAATGATTTTAAATTATTTTTTAAATGAAAGAATCATTATGATAATATCATCTTTAGTTGGTTAAGGATTAATTATAAAGGATTGGTCAAATTAAAAGAAAATGCTTTGATGATTGGTTAATTTTTTAAGAAAGTGATTAGTAGCTACCTCACTTCCAAGACAAAAAGTCATTATGACAACATTAACAGTTAGTTGTTTTAAAATATTTTTAGGATAGAAGAGTCATCAATGTCATCCTTAATTAATTAATTAAGTAAAAATTTTAAAAGATTAATTAACTCAAGCTTTTAAAAGATTAAAAAAGAATACTTTGATGATTAATTAAAAATATATGTATCACTTTTGAGTCAAGGAGCTGTCACGGCAACGTTCAACACCTGTAATTTCAAAATATTTTTAAAACGAAAGAGCCGCCATGATAATATCGTCTTTAGTTAATTAATTATTAATAAATTTAATATAATTTTGAAACCGAAGAACCCTCACAGTCATAAGGCCTTGATTAGATTATTTTTTAAATCAACAAGTTGACCTAACTCAAATGACTCAGATTAAGTATTTAAATTTTAAGAATTGATTCTTATATTTTATTTCTATTAATCTTATAATTTAATAAACACTAATCACAAATTCAAGAATATTAAATGAATAAGATAAAATATGTAAATGAAATCAATTAAAACATGATAATTCTAAGTAAGTACATAACATGAACATAATTGTTGCATTTTATTTCATTTTATTTTTCTTTTTTAAACTAGATATTTTTAAGTATATAATCTAATTTATTTCTTTATTAAAATAAAACGACATTCCAAACAGAAAGAGGCGAATTGGTAACATATGAAATCAATTCCAAATAAAATATATCCTAAATATCTTGCCCACAATTCATAAATTAGCCCAAAAATTAATGAGATAAAGCATCACATATCAGCAAAATTAGTCCAAACACATTTATTCTAATAAAATAAATTAAAAATCAAACAAATGAAATTTTAAAAAAATATGAAACGAAACACAACGAGGCAGTGGCTTGCTCCCGTGAGTGAGAGAAGCGTGATGTGTTCGGTGTTGCCGTGAGTGTGCTGTGTATGTTGGAGTGTGTGAATAAGAATGAGGGTGCTTCTTGGTCGTGAAGAGGTGGCTGTGGCGGTAAGGTGCTGTGCGGTGCAGAGGCATGACGCTTGTGGGTTGTGTGGTGGAGAGTGAAGGACCGTGAGTGTGTGCAGTGGCTTGTGGGTAGAGCTTGGGTGAAGGTGAGGTGAGGCTTGTGCGTCTGGGTGCTATGAACTGTGGATGTGAGGTTGGGTCTCTTATGTTTAGGGTTGGGGTACTGTGTGCGGATGAGCTCACGAATGAAGCAGTAGAAATTGACCAGAGGAGAAGATCCAGATAAAAACCAAAACAATAATAAAATTCCACGAAAATCTAAGAGATAAATGTGAAGGAAACAATCTTACCTTCCTATTCTCGGCGTCGATATCCAAAGATTGAAGACTTCCCCAGTGTCCTCTTCAAATTCTTCTTTACGAATGATCCCTCTTGCTCTCTGTTTTCTCTTCGCTCCACCCTTTCTCTAAATAACTCTCCTATTCCTTTTACCTCTAATTAACCAAGCCAGCCTTCCAATTACGGGTGGGAGTGGGGCAGGCCGCCGCTTATGGCCTAGTCTATTTTTTATTTTAATAAGCCTATATAAATTATACTTAGACTTTAATAAAAATTTATTTAATTAAATAAATTATGTTTATACTGTTAAAAATATTTATTTAATTTAATAAATTAGTTTTTATATATATATATATATATATATTCACAGAAAAAGTAAAGATTAATTGATATTAGTATAAATTAAATATAATATTATATAATTAAATAATTTTTATTAAATAATTTTAAAAAAAAGATTTACTGTAGAATTTAAAGTTCCTATCATCGGTTGTCTTCTTTACTTTACAAAGTCATTCGAAATTCATTACTCGTATGCACAGCTCACCAATATCTCCTTGAGCCGAACACCTGCTTTTGCTAAGCCCACCGTGAGCCACTTAAAGGATGAACATAACACAGTGAACCCCTTCTAATATATTTTTTTTAAAAAAGAGTATAAAAAATAAAATGTCAATTCCAAACAAAAAAAAAATCAAATTTGAAACTATTTTAGTTTCATTTACTTAATAATTTGACTTTTCTAAAAATTACAAAGTATCAAATGTAAAAAATAAAAAAAAAATTATAAAAAAATAATAAAAATGTGAAAAAAATCAAGTCCCTCAAACCAGTACGTCCATTGTCCACAAACTTGGATTCTTAACCATTAACCAAAATTCATGAATCAAGTTCACAATTTTAATCTAAGATCCATCAATCCATTTTCTATTCTTTTTTTTTTTTTCCTATCATCCCGCGTGCTTATTCTTCTAGAATCTACTACTGCCAACAAACACATAAGTAACTCTTCTATTTTACTCACGCACACCCACAAGTATCATCCCAACAAACAAGATATGGATGGAAATAAATTAGGATTTTTTTAAATAAATCTAATATGTTTTGTAAAATATTAAGTTTGAATCTAATCTATTATTTAATAAAAATATTTTTTTAAATTCGACTTAATCTTATTGTGAAAATATAAAAATATGTCTGACTTGTAAATTTATTTAAAAACTTATATTATTTAAAAATTTTAAATAAGTTAATAAATTTATATTTTAAAAATATTAATAACTTATTTCTTCAATTAAAATTATAAAATTATGTTTAAAATTAAAAAATATATAAATATATAATAATAAATAATATAAATATTATAATTTATATATATATATATATATATATATATATATATATATATAAGGAGCAATTATACTCGTCCCTTAGACCAATCACTTACATACTTCAAGACAGCAGGAACTGAAAATTACATGAAAGTAAATTGGCAGGAAAAGTCACGCTAGCAGATTGAGCCTAGTACTTTATTAAATTTCTCCATCCCAAAGGTCCATCAATTGACTTTGCTACAGGTCCGTTCTTGACCGTACGATGCCTGCTTGACTTGATTTATCTTTTCATAGTCATCTTTCGTAAGTGACCAATCAAATATTTCCAAATTTTGCTTCATTCTCTCCTTGTTATAGCTCTTCACTGCAAAAGTCACGCCTTGTTCATACAACCATCTAAGACATACCTATTAGACCAACAAGGATCACATTAGCGTTGACTGATATTAAGAAGTTATGGTTTTTGAGATTTGAATTTATGATCTCTTGCAAGTGGCACCATTTTATCACTAATTCACCCTTAATTATTAGCTTAGCAAAAAAAGTTAACTTTACAAAGAGGAGTAGGTAGGAATCGCTTGGAGCCTCAGACGTTCAGTTTTCCATATTTCTAAAGTAAGAACATATTACCTAACTACGCTAACATAACTATTATATCCATTTTTCTTTTTATTTTCAAACTTTCCCATGTTGATTCTGTTTCATGAAAATGTGAATTAAATACTCATTTTGAGAATGAATTTGTATCACTTGGATTAAAAAGAGGATAAATTCAACTAATTCGAATATTGAAGAAACTCGAAAAATTGTTACCTGAGCAACAGTTTTGCCATGAGCCTCTGCAATCCTCTTGAGGATTTCACTGTCCATAACTTCATTGGTACCCCAAAATGTCCCTTTGGCTCCCAAAGGAGAGTATGCAGTTACGATTATGCCTTTTGCATGACAGTATTCTCTTAGCTTCTTTTGTTGCCAAGCAGGGTTCATCTCCACCTGTTTGGTGGAAGCATACAGTAATCCAACATATAGTCAACACTGGTGAAGCAAAAAAAGGTAAAAATTAAGATGTCCAAGATGAGATTATGGGTTTACTTGATTGACCGCAGGAGGAATGGTAGCAAAGGAGAGTAAATTTTCAAGTTTCTTGCAAGTGAAGTTGCTGACTCCAATACACTTGGTAAGGCCCAGTTGCTGACATTCTTCCATTGCTGTCCACACACCTTTTAAATCAAATGGAGTTATGTATTCATTGGCATATGGTGACTCCCAATTCCCAGGCTTCACACTGACAGGAAAGTGGACCAAATAAAGGTCCAAGTATTCTAATTTCAGAGACCTGCATCAATTTAGGGCCCCAACAAAGTATAATTATATTGGAAGCATTCAAATAAGATATCGTGTCAAAACATAGACATCTCATGCATTATATTTCAAATAAGTTTTGCTTACTGAAGAGATTTCTTAAGAGCAGGAACAACAAGATGAGGATGATTATCGGTGCACCAGAGCTTGGAAGTGATGAAGAGCTCATCTCTGGACCCTATGAGGCCAAGTTGAAGAGCTTCAGCAATGGCTTCTCCCAGAGCCTCCTCTGACCCATATAATGCAGCAGTGTCGAAGTGTCTATAACCAAGTTTAATGGCCTCTATCAGTGCCACTTTGGGGCATCGCTGGCGTTAGATTCAGAAGCAGTGCCCAATCCCACCACCGGCATGCTGCGGTGGTTGGATGAGGATTGAAGCACCACTTGAGGAACCTTTGAAGCAGACATGGCGTCACAACTCAAATCAGATCTCAAAACTCCTTACGATTTGTGTTTAGATTGAATATTTGTTGTGGAGAACACAGGTACAGATGTGCATCTCCTTTAATAGATAGATATGGGATTGGTTTATATAAAAACTAAGAATAGAAAGGTTCATTGCTACCTTAATTTTACTTTGACATTGGATGTTTCTAGAGACCAACGGCCCGCCGAGATGATGACCGAGGTATCATATGAATCGTCAGCGATGACATCAAACTTACTTCATCTTTGCTTTCTTTTCCAAGTAAGATTAAGAGGTATGTACATGTTTGCCCTTCCGAGATGAAGATGCGTCCACGTTTCTTTCTTTTTTTAACTTTTTTGACTTTGCTTCCTTCCTTTCCTTTTATTGGGCAACAGGTAAGGGTGTGAGTAAAGATAAGAATGAAAATAAAAAATAAAACCTATAGTTATGACTAAATTTATTTGTCATTTTATTAAGTTTGACATATTTATTATATAAATTAAATTTAAATTTTTATAAAATTTTATTTAATTAAATAAATAATATTTAAAAATATTTATATAATTTAATAGGTTAATTTATTTATTTATTTATTTTATATATATTAACTAAAAAATTATAATATTTATATCATTTTTATTATATATTTATATAATTTATTAATTTTAAATATAATTTAATAATTTTAATTAAAAATAAAAGGTATTTAAAATTTTTAAAATATTGACTTGTTTAACTAATTAAAATTTTTTATATAATATAAATCATTAAATAAATTTATAAATAGAGTTAGATTTTTATATTTTTGTAAAAAAATTAAACCAAACTCGCTAAGCTCAAGCGTAATATTTTATAAAATAAGTTACACCTATTTAATAAGGTATTTTCATTCCTAACAAATAAGCATGTTGGAAGCATTGGAAGCAGTAACTTTATCTTTTATCAATATTATTTAAAGCATGTTGGAAGCAGAGTCTTTGATTCGCAATAGTTGTGCTTGATTTGCACTTCGTCGCACATCCAAGGACTTCGATGGCTACAGTGGTGCATTCCTCTTTCAGATGACTTTGATCCGTTCTGCTGCTCAAGGGCCCAAAGAAAGGATTTGATAGACTGATAGTGCATTCAACATTTTTCTTTTTTTTTTTTTGATTGTTTTCATTTCCTATTATTTTATTTTTGTTGTACTCAATTCTTGTTTCTTGTTTTTTTTTTATAATAGGTATATTCCATTTCCTTGGTTCCGATTACATGCTTATTTTTAAGTATTATTTATATATATTATATATTTATTTAATTTCATATAGTTGAACTAATGACCATTCACCTAGTAATTTAACCGAGTCGATGACCAATATGAGTTTTAAAGCATCGATTTTGAACGTTGTAGTTACTTTGTATAATATTTATCATATGAACCAGGATACTTGTCAATGGGTTACAAAAAATATTTTATATAAGAAGCTTTAACAATAAATAGAGAAAGTGGGATTAGTTAGGCAATAAAAATTTTATATTTTTTTTATTTGTATTAGAATGAGAGATTATAAATTTTTTCGACAATTATATTATTATAGAAGATATGAAACAAAACAGATATTTATCGTTTAATACCATAATTTTAACATATATTAGTTTTTAAAATATGAATAGCTCTTAAGTTTAATATTCACTTTTTTATTATCATAAATATGTACAGTATAATATCATTATTTTAACATATTTCAGTTTTTTATATATGGATTTCAGCTTCATTTTGGATACAATGTAGAACATATAAGGAGGTGTTTCGGAACTTTGGAAACTAATTTAAAATAGTATAAAGTGAAATTAATTACATAAGCTCGTATATAAATAAACCTGTTTAAAATTAAACTTAGTTTGGTTCAAATTCAAAACTAATTTTAATTTACTTTCATCTTAAAAATAAATATAATGTAATTAAATAAATATAAATGTAAAAATAATGTTAATTATATTAAATTTAGTTGTTAGCTTCTTATAACAGAATAAGAGAGAAAAAATGGTAGAGAAAGGAGGAGAGAGAGTGAAGAAAAATTGGATCACAATCAAACTAACTTTGAGTTAGATTTTTTAGAGACTAGTCTTTTCTCAAATTTTGGTTAGATAAGAACTAGTTTTTAAAATTTTATTGATAACCAAACATCTTATATTTAAAAACCAGTTTCACAGTACCTATATATCTAGTTTTTTAAAATTGGCAAACACCCTCAGAGTATATACAAAATCCTGGTTCAACCTTAGTTCCATCTTAGTTGAAGCTTAAAACTTTAAACCTCTTTCATTGCAGGTTCAATGACTGGTGGTTTTTAAAACATTGCCAAAATTAGCAAATTTTGATGATAAATAAAGTTGGAGACAGCAACTGGACACTTGAAATCTTTTATTTTAGGTTAAAATACAAAAAAAAAATCCTCCAATTACGATTCATTTTCATAAACCCCCACTTGCTTTCAATCAAACTCAACAATATGACTCCTTCAACATATCAAAACGTGCATCCTAGTACAAATTAAACCTCGTGTTCATATACAAAAAACTCCCTATAAGAAGTCAATGTGTATGGTTTAATAAGTTCAGATAGTTGAATTGTTAAGTTTCAAAGCATAGGAGATTTTTTAAAATTGACGCATAATTGTAGGATTTTTTTTTATTTTATCCTTTATTTTATTCTAAAAAATTTAAGTTGACGAGAGAGTGTTCCAACCTATCGTTAGGGCAGGCCCTCGACTCATCGAGCATTTACAAGAAATTTATAGATAACATACCACCCTGAGACAAGTGACTGAGATAAGGATTTGGATTATATGGTCCCTACTGGGCCTAAGCCCAATAACTTGCATTTAGTCCATCTATACAAATCCTAAGAGCCTCACCCCTCTATATATGCTCATTAAAGAGTCCACCTCCAGAATCGTTAGAGGAGGACTTAATTAGAAATCACTAAGTAATGTGAGTTATTATTATCTATTACATGTCTATTTGTGACTTTCAAATTTTGAACGAATTTTAGAATTTTTATTTTGAATATATTAGAGCCTTAGGTACTCTTCGGACAAGTAAAATTTTGAAAAACTCACATTTGGTTTATGAGTATGGTTATAATGAAATGATGGATGAACTGATATTTTTCTTCATAGAAAATATATTCATAATGGTTTTAGAACAATTATGACAATTGTTTCATATATCAGTTTTGGACCAATGATGGTCATTATTATAGGTAATGGTTTTTGGACCATTAATGACAATTGTTTTAGAATATGGATTGACGTTACATTGATAATTATTAATGGCAGTGGTTGCTTATGAAAGCATATCTGAAAAATATTTTTGAGTAAGTTTTTTAATGTCAAGAAATGTTTCCTTTTAAAGAAGATTGATTTTAATAAATTAGAATTTTTATTTTCACTTAGAAAATTTATTTTATTACGAAATATGATATTTTTATAATTATTTTCATAGGAGAAAATCATGTCAAAACGTTATGTCTAACAACAATAAATGTTAACCTTTGTGCACTTATAATTAGACTCTGCAGAGGATATGTTAACTCTATGTTAAGTTATTACATATGGGTTGGTTATGAATTTGGATCGTGATGCTCATTAGTTCAAACCTTGGGCTTGTCAGATTGGTTTGTTTACCTGTGATCTGTGTACTCAGTTTGTTCAGTACAAGCCTTAAACTTATTAAATTGATTAGTTTACCTGCAAGCTATGTTTTCAGTTTATTCTGGTTCTATTTGAGGAATTATTCCATTTGGATTTTAATGTAATTAATTTTCTCAATGTTTGATATTTGTTATTGGAAATTGCTTATTGACTTTAATGTTTTATTACCTTATTTTTAATGAAATTTATAATGATTAAGATTTAGATCTATAATATTTTGGAAGGAATTGTATATACTTGTTATATTTTTTCTAAGTATTTTTATTTAGTTTTAATTGCTATTTTTGTTTCTAGTCTAGTAGGTATTAACTGTTCACTGAGTTGTAAACTCATCAAAATCATTGTTATATCCTTTCAAATAAGGGAAAAGAGGTTGTTCTAGTTCAGTTCCTCCATTGTAATTGAGAGAGTTTTCAATTGTTTATGGTGAACTCTACACACTGTTCGTGAGAGCAAATCTGAACATTTGTCTTATTTTATTTGGATTTGAAAACTTGTAGGCTTACACTCTTTGAACTGCTCCATTATGTCAGTCTATCAAATGTAGTTAGTAATTGGACTACATTATGGTATTTTATTCGTAATAAATTATTGGTGATTGGATTCATCTATTAGATATTACAAGTCTAAATATGCATTGAAATAAAAGTATTGAAATAAAAGTATTTCCTGACGCTCTGTTGTAACTATTTCGGACTTTCTATTCTGAATTATTGGTTTGAAGCTTTGTGTGGCTTGAGTGAACCTACAAAAGTCCTTGTCATATGTCTATCATTGAATCCCAGTTTAGGTTGTGATAGAAAATTTACTATAACCTCTTATTTTTTTTATAAATAGACAAGAGGAAGAGACAATTCAACTTGTTTATTTTATAGTCTATACATAATCATTCATAGGGGAAAAGGTTTAATATTTTTTCAATGTGAGATTTAAAGCTAAAATAATGTAAAACTTTTTTTTTCAAATATGGGTCTTAAATAATAAGCCTGTCTTTTTTTTTTATTAAGACTTATCCTTATTTTTTAAAAAATTATCCCTATCTTCTTTTTTGTATTATATATATTTGTATCTTTACAAGAATCCCGTGTGCAATATCCAAAAATTACATACTTCTAAAAATTACATAATTTTTTCAAAATAAAACACAATAAAATAATTTAAAAAATAATTAACATATAACAAACTGACATGGATCCTACTTGTAAAAATATGAAGAATATTTAAGAGTTAGTACACAAGGCTTCCAATTCAAAATCATAAACAAAACTAGACGTGTAATATATGGAAACCACTCACAGTACTTAACAATTTACAATTGCATCTTAGTCCATCAATTCGCTTTGGTGAATTGAGAGTCCCCTATACCATACAGTAACAAAAAAAAATTACCAATAATCTACATGTCAATCATAGACAATTAAATTACCTAATTTAATGCATAAATTCTAAATAATTTCATATACCAAACCCTAAATTCATTACCAAAAATTGCCAAACGAAAAATATAAAAAAATTCACTGCATAAAGTATCAATTCACCTAACTTAAGCTAAAATAATCCGAAATTTGAATCAATGTCAAATACTGCTCACAAAATTTACTATCATCTCTTACTTTTTTATAAAGAATCTAGTGTAGAGAGTCAATTAAAATTCTTTACCTTATGGTACATATAGAACCATTTATAGGGGAAAGGTTTACTTTTTTTTTTTCTAATGTGAGACTTAAAACTAAAATAATATATAACTTTTTTCTCAGATGTGGGACTTAAATAATAAGCCTCCCTTTTTTTTTCTTTCATATTTTTGTTAAGACTCATCCTTATTTTTTTAAAAATTATCCCTATCTTATTTTTTTAATATATATTCATATCGCTACAAGAATCTCATATGTAATTTTCAAAAATTGCATATTTCCAAAATTTAATCCAAAAAAAAGCACAATAAAATAATTTAAATGGAAATTATCACATAACAAATTAACATAGATCCTACTTGTAGAAATATAGAGGAATATCTAAAAGTCAGCACAAGGCTTCGACATTCAAAATCATAAACAAAACTAACTTTTCAACTTACCCACACAAACTATTCAATGAGCTCACCAAATAACTGTAAACTCACTTGATGAACCAAAGAAGTTAAATCAAAAGCAATATCATTACATTTATATGATAAATATGCAATTTTGTATGAGTTTATAACTTAGTGAGCAGTTAATATCTACTACACTTGTGAACATATTCAGTAACAGGGGCAAGAAAGGAATGGAATGAGAATAAGAGGTTTTTATGCTTTGACCTTAAAAATTTTGTATGTTTCATTTCTTTTCTTTTCAGGATACCAAACATTCACTAGGGCTCTACTATATTCAAAATTCAATTATAAAAATCTATTTCTAGATATTGAAAAGAAATTTAGAATAAACATATAACAGATACAAACCACTAATAGTACTTAGCAATTTATAATTGTCTTACGCCAACAATTCGTCTTGGTAAACTTGAAGTTCTCTATACCGTTCTGCAATCATATAAAATATCAATAATCTATAGATCAGTCGTGGACAATTAAATTACCTAATTTAATGCATAAATTTTAAATAATTCCTTGTACTAAACCCTAAATTCACTACCAAAAATTGACCAATGAAAAACATAACAAAATCCACTACATAAAGTATCCACTCACCTAACCTAAGTTAGGATAATCCAAAATCTGAATCAGTGTTAGATGTTGCTCGCAAAATTTGCTATCACTTCTTACTTTTTTATAAAGAATCTAGCAGAGAGAGACAATTAAAGTTGTTTATCTTACGGTCTATATATAACTATTAATAAGGGAAAGGGTTTATTATTTCTCTAGTGTGAGACTTAAAACTAAAATAATATAGAACTTTTTTCTTAGATGTAAGACTTAAATAACAAGTCTTTCTTTACTTCTTTCTTTTTTCGTTAAGACTTATCCTTATTTTTTAAAAAATTATCCCTATCTTCTTTTTCTTAATATATATATATATATATATATATATATATATATATATATATATATATATCCGTATCGTTACAAGAATCTCATGTAATTTTAAAAAATTGCATATTTCTAAATTTATTCCAAAATAAAACACCATAAAATAATTCAAATGATAATTAACACATAATGAACTAACATGAATCATACTTATAGAAATAAAGAGAACATCTAGGAGTCATCCCACAAGGCTTCCATGTTCAAAATCATAAAAAAAAACTAATTTTTTGACTGTGCCGATAAGCAACAAAAAAGGGGGGATAAGTTTAAAAAAAGAAAAGAAAGAGTTGTTATTTAAATCCCACATCGAAGGAAAAAAATAGATTTTATATTGTTTTAACTTTAAGTCCCACATCGAAAAAGTTATAAACTCTTTCTCCCTATGAATGGTTATATATAGACCCCAAAGTAGAGAAATTTAATTGTTTTCTCCCTCTAGGCTCTTTGTAAAAAGAGTAAGAGGTTTTAGTAAATTTTGAGAGCAAAATCTGACGTTGATTCAGATTTTGGATTATCCTAACTTAAGCTAGGTAAGTAGATATTTTAATTAAAGGTATTTTTTATATTAATATTTTATGTTTTTGTTTTATTTTATTTTATTTTTATTTTATGTTTTTCATTGGGCAAATTTTAGATTGTGAATTTAGGTTTTGGGATATAGGAATGTTTATGATTTAGGAATTCAATTGGGAATATCAATTGCCTATTATTGATATTAATATTTTTATATGATTATAAAACGGTATAGGAAACTTCCATTTGACCAAGGTGAATCGTTGGAGGATGATCCATTTGAAAACTGGTAAATAATGTGAGTGATTATTATATGATACATATCTATTTGTGATTTTTAAATTTTGAATGACTTTTAGAATTTTTATTTTAAATATGCTAGAGTCTTAGATACTATTAGGACAAGTAAAATTTTGGAAAACTCACATTTGATTTCTGAGCGTGGTTATGTTAAAATAATGTATGAATTGATAATTTTTGTTGACAGAAAAATATTGATATTAGTTTTGGAACAATTATGCTAATTGTTTCATATATTAGTTTTGGACCTATGATGGTCTTTGTTATAGACAATAATTTTTAGACCATTAATGGAAATTATTTCAAAATATGGATTAATGTTATATTAGTAATTATTATCGGCATTGAATGCTTATGAAAAACATATCAGAAAAATATTTTTGAGTGAGTTTTCTAATGTCAGGAAATGTTCTGTTTGACATAAGAGTGATTTTAATGAACTAGAATTTTTATTTTCACTAGGAAAATTTATTTTCCTATGAAATATGATATTTTTGTAAATTTTTTTAGAAAACCATGTCAGAATACAGTATCTAACAGTAGCAAATGTTAGCCTTGGTGTACCTAGGATTAAACTCTGTAAGGGATATGCTAACTCTGTGTTAAGTTAGTACACATGGTTTGGTTATGGGCTTGGTGCATGATGCTCATTAGTTCAAGCCTTAGGCTTATCAGATTGGACCCGCGAGTTGTGTGCTCAATTTGTTCGGTTCAAGCTTTAGGCTTATCAAATTGATTAGTTTATCCCAGCGGACTGTATGCTTGGTTTGTTCTGGTTTTGCTTCATGAATTATTCCATTTGAATTTTGTTTTAATTAATTTTCTCAGTGCTTGATATTTATTATTGGAAATTGTTTATTAACTTTAGTACCTTGCAATGTATATTTTTTTCCTTTTAATAAAATTTATAATAACTAATTTAGAACTCTTACATTTTAGAAAGAATTGTGTATACTTATTATATTTTTCCCAAGTATTTTTATTTAGTTTTATTTGTGATATATTATTTTAGAAATTATTTTGTTATTACTCATGAAAGAACTCGTGGCCCCGCTTATCTCGTTTCTAGTGTAGTAGGTATTAACTATTTACTGTGTTGTAAACTCACCTAAATCATTGTTATATATTTTTCATATAAGGAAAAATAGACTGTTTCTAATTTGATTCCTCTGATTTGATTGAAGGATTTTTAATTGTTATTGGTGAGTTCTGCACACTGTTCGTGTGGGCAAGTCTGAACAGCTCTTTTTTTCTTTATTTTGGGCCTAAAAGCCTTGTTAGTTAATTTTCTGATATATGCTCATTTATCGTTACAAGTAGGATCTTGTTAGTCTATTATATGTAGTCACTAATTGGACTACATTATGATATTTTTATTTTGTAATAAATTAATGGTGATTGAGATTCATTTATCGAATATTATAAGTTTGAATTTATACTGAAATAAAGTATTTTCTGATATCTTATGGTGGCTATTTAGATTGTCTGTTAGAAATTACAGATTTGAAGGCTTGTATGGCTTAAGTAAGCTTACGGTAAGCCCTTGCCATTCACCAGTCATGAACCTCCAGTTCGAGTCGTGACAAAATTGGTATCAGGGATTTAGGTTGTTCTTGTAGGTAATGGAGCAAGTGTCTTTTAGTCGAGTCACGATTGTGATTATGAAGCTGGCTATTTTCACAATTGAGGTACTACGAAAAGCCTATTAGGATGTTCTTTCCTTCATTGATTATCAGTTCATCTTGTTCATTCCATTTTGATGGTATGGGTGTTGTTTATAGTTTGATCCTATCTTTCTCGATGATACTACTAATGGGGTTAGTAGAAAAGGTGATTGATAGTTAAGGTGGTTCAATTCTGTTTATTGATCAATAAATGGGGTTGTATTGCGAGGGATAGATTGGTAGAATACATACCTCTATTTTAGGAATTTATTGGTTGCTATTAGGACGTACAAACATGCGATGTTGTTTTATGCACGGCTTTGACTATTGTTGATGTCAGTTAATTAGATTGAAATAAGGTTTTTGATACTACGAATTTAAGAGATATAAAATATATAAGTGTATGGATAAAGATATATACTATTAAAAAACTTATTGACGTATGAATTTGGAATACAACATGAGTATGAAAGTACAAAGTTGACTTAAGGTTGATGAAGACCTAGCTTGAGAAAAATATTATTATAAGAAGGAGGTACTAACGTATTAGTACTAAAATTCAAGTAAATGTAGTAATATATAACTAGATACAGTTTTTAAAAGTCGAATAGACTTTTAGCAATAATTTAAAGGGAGATTTATTTTAATCGGTACTATTACATGGAAGCTTTATGAAAGTTGCTATTATTGACAATTGAGGAAAAATATATTGATATTGAATGGAAAAATTAGTGGACATTTACTAATGCTCTTAGGCTAATAACATCAAATGTTAAGGATTTAAATTATAGTTCAATTATGTTGTTGAATATTTAAGAGTTGTTTGATTGATTTTCAGTAAAATGATGGATGATGTGTGAGAAACTAGACTATATGCTACCTTAAAATTTTGAGGTCAATTTTAGTTAGAAAGTATGTTATTGTATGATTCCGTATTGAAGGCTAAGATAGGCTTAGAAATGATTGTAATGAGTTTGGGTACATTAGTTATCAATAAAAGTTTATTTGTTATGTTTGGATATGGTTTGAGCACAAGATAGTATTGAAAATTGACTATTGTTGACATGTCAAACTTTTAACATTAAATTCTAAAGTTTTATTATGCTATGGGTTGAGATGTTAGGAAATGTCTCTATAAATTGTTATAGTCAAATCTAAATGTAGCCTTGCAAATAAGATTAGTGAAATGATTGGAGAGAATTGAGTAAATATGAAAATGGATATGCTACTTGATTAGAGGACTGTTTGGAAGTTTAAAAGGTTGAGTTTAAAGCTGAAACTCATATCAAATGTACATGAGATATGAGATAACAAGTTTGTAATTTTCTAGGACAAACAAGACAAATGTGATAGATTAGATGAAATACTAGTTTGTAAAGTTAGCAGTTATATATATATTATTGAAAATATGAGGATTGAGTTCATAGTTAATTACATTATCTGTAAACAAAGTATAATGGATAGAAGATCACAATTTAAAATTTTCATGTTTAAATATTGATTACGGCTTATGTTTAAGTGCTTAAAGTTAAAGATTTATGAATATAGAGAAATATAAGGCTCTTGTATGGGAGAGTGAAGTAATGACCATATTGTTTGATATCTAAGATTGTTTGGAATGGTTTCCAAGAAAAGGATTGAATGAAGCAGGATTGTAATAAAATTTGATTATCTGGTGATTAAGGCAATAAATGTTACCTATGGACAGTTTAGAAATATAAAGTCTAGAAACTTGATTAACTGAGGTGAAATGTTTAAAACATAGTAATTGATATTTTGCTATACATCACTTTAGAAATTATTTTGTTATTACTCATAAAAAACTCGTGCCCTCGCTTGTCTTATTTCTTATATAGTAGGTATTAACTGCATACTGAGTTGTGAACTCACCTATCATTATTATATGTTTTTTAGATATAAGTAATGAAATTAGTTCTAGTTTAACTCCTTTGATTTGATTGAGGGAGTTCTCAGTTGTTTGGTGAGCTCATCACATTATTCGTGTGAGCAAGTTTTGTTTATGATTTTATATGAGGCTGACTCTTAAATGTGCTTTATTACTTCTACAAGTAGAATCCGTGTCAATTAGAGATTAAATTTATAATATTTATTTTTTAGTGAATTACTAGTGATCAGAATTCATTTGTCTGATATTTTGTAAATATGAACTTATAAAGTATTTCTAAGATCCTATCGTAGCTATTTTGAATTATATGTTCAAAGTTATAGTTGAGGCATGTGTGGCTGGCGTGAACGTATGGTAAAAATTTGTCATACGCCGATCATGGACCTTAAGTTTGAGTCGTGACATGCTCAGAAGACCTTTTTTCCGCTCAATAATTTTTCATGTAGCCTTTTTTTTCCCAAAAGTTTTCTAAAAGTATTTACTAGGATTTTATTAATTATGATTTTAATTTTATATCAATTTAATGATTGCCTCTAATCCTTAATTATTATATTTTCATAAAGTCTCTTTTATATCTTTTAAATTTTAAATTTCTTATTTAATTTTATATTTAATATATTATATATATCTATTATATTTATTATATATAATATAAAAGTAATTGTCTCTTCAAAAAAAAATCTTTTCACTCAAGGAAGACTTCTTTTCTCGTTCAACAACTTTTTTTTTGTCAAGGTTTAAAAATAATATAATAAAAATTTATATGTGAAAAATATTTTATGAAAAAAATTATTGTCTAAACAAATTAAAAGAAAAGTAACTAAATAAATTTATCAAATTTAATAATTGCATGCATTTAAATTTTAAATTTTATGCACTCAAATTTTAAATTTTTCCTGCCCCATGACGGGTACCCATTTATAAGTTTTATGAAAATGTAGATATCTATAAATATCTAGGGATATTCAATAATTTAAAATAAAAGTTTAAAAATCACAAATTTAAAAATATAAATAAATAGATAGAATTTAGCATCATATACTACAATTTTGTCTAACCATTTAAAATACTTAAAAAATTAAAATAATATATAAAAAATAACATATCAAGTTGAATTATATTTTGTAATAATCAATTCACATAAATTTCTGTTGCTATATATGGTATTGAAAACTTTGATGGTTATCATGAAATTAAAAATTTTAATAAGGATGAAAAGTCGATTAAAAAAATTATTATTTATCTTCAAGATCTGTAGTATGATCATTTCATTTATATTTATTCTATGTATTATATTTTTTTAATTTAAATTTAAAAATTTTCAAACATAATTCAAGAATAAAAAGTTAAGTTGCATATTATAGGGTGAGTATAATGAAAATGTTGCTTCCTACTTATTGGAAAAGAAAAAAGGAAGATACTGCTATATTGATAACTTAATAGTATAAACTTAAAAATTACTAAAGTAATAGTTAACAATAACAATGAATTGTGTATATAATTTTCTTTTTGTTTGTTTCATTATTGATGCGAAGATTTTTCTTTCAATGATTTTTACAAGAAATACTAACCCTCGAAAGTTAACAAATTCCCTTAATATCTACAAATATTCATTCTAATGACTTTATTTTTTTAATAAATTTAATTAATATATATATTTAAATGGTCATTAATTGTAATGGCAAAAGATATCTTTTTGTATAAGTTCTTTGACAAAAAATATTGGTGTGTAGAGAAATATTGTAAATAGTAGTCCATCTTACTTTAAGTTATAATAACTATTAGTTTTGGTTAGTTCTCTTATTAAAACAAAACCATTAATAACACCTCCTTTTCTACCATGAACAACATATAGCTACAAATATAATTACATATTTATGTTCAAACATTTAATTAGTTTGGCGAATAAATTTAAATTTGATTAACTGTCAATTTAAAAAATTTTACACTATTATGTTACTAAATTATTAAAAAATTTGACTATAATGATAACTATTTAAAAAATTAAATACTTTTAATAATATGAGCAAATATGATTAACTATTGTGGTAATACTCAACTTCATATCCATTTTGATTATTGTTGCTAGCACTTTGTCTTGGACTTGTTGAAGAATGAATGTGGTTTCATAAAATGGCCGCACACTATTTATGCTGAACTTGTGAAGCTTTAAAACTGTCAACAAGATAAACAAACTTTTATCTAAATATGACTTTGACCGTTTTTAGTTGTTTGGCTGAGCTCTTGGTTTATTATTGACAATTCATTTGTCTACACTGATTTTGTGATTTGTAACCAAGTACTATTCAATTGCTTAACTAAAATAAGAATAGAGAGGTTAGATTAAGAATTTATTTGAGACGCTTTATTTTTAAAAACGATGGACTTATTGCCCTTTTGAGCAAAGACCCTAATGGTGAAAGTAAAGACCAAATCTAGCTAATTGAGGTACAAGAGGAACAAATTGAACCAGCACAAGCTTTAGCTTTCATCTTGGTTCAAGTTAACAAAAATGTTTGATAATGTTTATCTGTGTCTTTTATAATGATAACTTCAATATTTAGAAGGTTTTACAAACTAAAGTAGACTTGAGGACAGAGAAAATAAAACAAAATAGAGAGGAAAAGAAATGAAAATAAAATATTTAAAACGAATTTTTGTAAAAATTATGCTGTTGTCACTAGTAGCATGGATTTTGCAAATCGCAATTTAGTAGCCTTCATATTGAATTTTAAAGTTTTTTTAAAATAGTCTATGAAACGAATAACTGCATAACTGTAATACAAGAAAATGTGAAATGAAAAAAACAGAAAGAAAATAAAGGAAAGGAAATAAACAAAATTCCTTTTTGTCCTTTTCCTTCAATTTAGTAGGCTTTTTTCTCCCTCAATTTTCTCCACACTGCACTAATCCGTGCTTCAATTAATGCATATCAGTCTCACCCACTCTCACTAGCTTCTAATGACACATAGAAGAGAAACAACAAAAGGAATGAATTCTTCCTTGAATTTCGGTAGCAGAATTCAGCCAAAGATTGAGGACAATATTTTGAGAAGAAGAAAGACAGGGGACCATTGAAGGGATCTTTGAATAATGGGGTTCGAATGCTTGAGACTTTGGTTGCTCATTTTTAGTGGTCCCATAAATGGAGCCTTCAAAAACCGTGTACATTTCCACTAAGCTACTACTCACAGACCCAGACTTTTTGTCACACACGCATTCCAAATTTGACACTTCCTAGCAGGAATCGATCCATTGGTGTGGCGTATTAAGACTAACAACTTTGCTAACAAACCAGCGCTTGAACTGTTGCTTAGCTTCCATACCTGAATCACTATAATCTCGTCCATATAGCCACTCACACCTTTACCCTTATTTACCAAGCACAAAAAAAAAAAAACAAAGAACCCAAATAATTCTTCAAACCTCCAAATGCACAAAATCCTAGTTGATCAAAACACGAATCAACCTATGTTGATGCACTCAATTTTATCCTAAATAATAAAAATGAAAAAGAAATTTTTTTTTTATATTTAAAATAAAAGGGACAGAGCAAAAAATTTACTTGGATCAATATATTTCATTTTGTGATTACCGAAAAAAATTTATTTCTTTTGGCTACCAGCTGCCTCTCTATCTATCATTATACCTCTAGAAGTCGAATAACTACAATCCTCATTACTATACACTATCTTTGGAACCATTAAAAATTATAATTAATTTGATTTGATTTAAGTTGATGTGATTTAATTTGATTCAAAAATCATTATAAAATTAAATCAATTTCCACTTTATACTCTTCCAAATAAAAAATTTCTATCTATAAATCAAATCAATTCTTATAACATGTGCTTCCAAATGCTCATAATTCTAAGAATTGGGTGTTGTTATAATATCCTGAATTGTTTGTTTAACATTTATTGGTTGTTGTTTCTCATGGCAAAAGCTTGAAGTCAATAAAATAAAACTAATAATTAATATATGTTTAACAAATTAGGCAGGGAACTACACCTATAAAAAAAGATGAATTCAAAGTAATGCCCTATGAATTTTTTGATGATTAGATTAGATTTGTAGACTAGGTCTATTCGTCCTTTTTAAATCTAAAATAATTTTATGAGATCTTTCACTATTTCTTTAATACTCTAGAGTTAAACTAAAACACATGTATGGCTTTTCCTAGGCTTTCACACGATTTTAATAAAACTCTCTCAGAAAAGTATTTTCATAATGTTTTCAGTGAGAATGGTTGCGAGAAGGACCATTGTGCATGTTGTTCTACCCAGTTCTTGAGGCTAAGCTCATGACTAGAAGGATAACTATTGTTTTTGGCATTATTGATAGAGTGCCCATATGTATCTAAGATGATTTTCATTTCATGATTGTTGTTTTTTAGTTTATGTTCTTTGGTTGGTATTCTTCAGTCGTTTTTTTATGTTTATTTTTCCTAATTCTATTTTGGATTGTTCTAACTTGAGACTGCTGCACCATGCCCCAAGGGCACAAGTCCAACAACCCATTCAAGAGAAAAGGCCATATCCAGCAACTCCTTTTTTTGCTTAGTCTAATTTTTGGTCATTGGACCAGTTCTCTCTAGACTAGCCTTTTTTTTTTTTCCTTTACATTTTATGTTTTGTATATTTTATTTTCACATTGCATGTTTTATATATTTTATTCATCATATATTATAAATTATGGTTTAATTTTAGATGAGAGAATAATTAAAATTAGTTACAATACAATTATATTTAAATTTTTCATATGTAAAAGAAATCTTTTCAATTTTTCCAAGACACGAGTTTAAATAATTTTTCAATAAAAATATTTTTATTATTAATTTCTTGTTCTATACATTTAATTGTAATTCAATTGTAAATTAACATTTTGATGAAGAAGTAATTAAAATTAATTGAGACTACAGTGAAATTTTGACTTTTAGAAACTATGGGCTTTTTATTTTTATTGCAAATACTGGCAAGGCTTCAGATAATTTCTCATTAAAAAAATATTGTTCCACACATTAATATGTCATTAGAAGCATTTAATTGCCATGTAATAGTGAATTTTGATCTCAATGATGGAATAATCAAAGTGACTTGGGGTAGTAACATCATTTTACCTTTCTAGATGTGAGGTTATTTCTTTAGTTTTGAATATGCATATTGACAGGATTTTAAAAGGTTTCCAGTATAAAAATAATTTTTTGCATTTTAATTTGTGATAATATTCATTTAATTTATTTCTATTCTGTTTCCGTCTTACCCATTGTATTCCATTCCACCTCGTATTTTTGGTTGCACTTGTTTTGTTCATAATCTAACTCCGAGACAGGACAAACTTTAAGCAAAATCCCTTAAGTGTGTCTTTCTTGGCTATTCTCGTCTCCATAAAGGATACAGGTGCTTTCACTCAGACAGTAACCGATATATCACCTCAATTGATGTCACATTCTTTAAGGAGTCACTATTTTTCTCATCTTCTACTGCTGAGCGTTCTTTAGTGTTTGATGTTCTTCCTGTTCCTTTACTTGGACATCCTACCGAAGCCACTTCTTCTCCTCCACTTCAAGATACTTCTATGGTGGTATCAATGGACTCTAGCCCTGAACCAGTATCTTTACTGCTCCAGGTCTTGCCTCCCGCTAGTCCGCCAGTTGCCATTCGCAAAGGTATTCATTCTACTCGTAATCCTCATCCTAGTAATACCTTTTTAAGCTATCGCCGTTTGTCCTCTCCATATTTTTCTTTTGTTACCTTCTTGTCATCTGTTTCCATACCTAAGATTACAGGTGAGGCACTATCCCATTCGGGGTGGCGACAGGCTATGGTAGAATGAAATGCAAGCCTTACACTCTAGTGGCACTTGAGAGTTAGTTCCGTTACCTAAGGGTAAGTCCACAGTTAGGTGTTGATGACTGTATGCTATGAAAGTTAGTCTTGATGGACAGATTGACCGTTTGAAAGCTCGCCTCGTAGCCAACGGATATACTCAGATATATGGTTTAGACTACGGTGATATATTCTCACCAGTTACAAAAATTGCTTCTGTTCGGCTTCTTCTATCCATGGCTACCATGGGACATTGGCTTCTATTTCAACTTGGTATTAAGAATGCCTTCTTATATGGTGAACTTGCTGAAGAGATTTACATGGAGCAACCTACTGGTTTTGTTGCTCAGGGGAGTCTGGATTAGTTTGTCGCTTACGTCGTTCTATTTATGGGTTGAAACAGTCTTCGCGGGCATGGTTTGGATGGTTCAGTACAGTCATTTAGCAATTTGGCTTAATCCGCAGTAAGGCAAATCATTATGTTTTCTACTGCCATTCTCCTCAACTTCAAAGTATCTTTCTAGTAGTATATATAGATGATATTGTCATCACAGGTGACGATCAAGACGGCATCAATCAACTAAAACAACACCTCTTTCGTCATTTTTAGACTAAAGACTTAGGTCACCTTAATATTTTCTTGGTATTGAGGTCGGTCAATCCTCTACTGGTATTGCTATTTCTCAAAGAAAGCATGCCCTTGATATTTAGAATAGACTGGCATGACAGATTGTCGACTTGTAGATACTCCTATGGATCCAAACATCAAGCTTTTACCAGGACAGGGGGAGCCTTTGTCGAATCCTGGAAGATATCGAAGACTTGTTGGTAAACTAAACTACCTTACCATCACTCGATCAGACATCTCCTTTGCTGTAAGTATCGTTAGTCAATTTCTACAATCTCCCTGTGATAATCATTGGGATGCTGCGATCAGAATACTCAGGTATATCAAAAGAGCACTAGGTCAAGGCCTTCTTTATGAAGACAAAGGACATACACAGATCATTGGTTTCACAGATGTAGACTGGGCTGGCTTGCCCTCAGATAGGCGTTCTACCACAGGTTATTGCATGATGATTGAAGGCAACTTAGTATTTTAGAAAAGTAAGAAGCAAGATGTTGTTACAAGGTCAAGTGTAGAAGCAGAATATCGAGTTATGACATTGGCAACATATGAACTTATATGGCTGAAACAATTGGCTGAAAACAATTGCTTCAAGAGTTAAAATTTGGAGATGTTAAGCAAATGTAACTGATTTGTGATAATCAAGCAGCTCTGCACATTGCTTCAAATCCAGTATTTCATGAAAAGACCAAATATATAGAACTAGACTGTCACTTTATCCAAGAAAATACTTTATCTGGATACATCACCACTAATTTTGTTAATTCAAATGATCAATTAGCAGATGTATTCACAAAGTCTCTTAGAGGTTCTTGAATTAGTTATATTTTGTAACAAGCTTGGTGCATATGATTTATATGCCCCAGCTTGAGAGGGAGTGTTAAAATCAATTTGGATTGTCAGAATATGTAAATAATCAATTAGGATTATATTAGGATCGTGTTAGAATCACGCATATTATGTAATAGGATCATTACATTATTTTCTTTTTTATTGTACACAAGTATTATAAAATCTAATACAGAGGACAGTGTATTTTCACTGATTCATTCTTAGAAGCTAAGAGTTTTTATGATCCTTCTTTCTTTCAACAATACCCATTCATATGTTTCACACAATGTTGTTAAAACTAGATTGGATAGTAAAGCAACAAGACTTTCACTTTAGGTTTCCGCACATTATAAAAATAATTCACATACAATAATATAAAGTTTATGAAAAAATGATAAAATGTAAAAAGTTTTGGATTTTTTAAAATAAAAATTAATAATCAATCAATTCAAGTGGTTAAATTGATCAATTCATGCAATTTTATCCGATTTTAACCGATCTAAAATGGTCCGATCATAAACTCTATTATAAGACTGAATCATAACTGATTAAATGTTTGACTTATGGTCGAACTAGTCGGATTGTCCGGTCTAATATGGTTTTAACAACAATGCCATCACAAGATAGTTACTATGATGAAAAACAATTTCCTTTTTTTTTAAAAAGTACAATTATAAAAAATTTTAAGGAACGTGTATGTGTATTAAAACATGAAACACCTATCACTTAAATTCTACGTGAGAAAATTTATGAAAATTAGTTCAATTATCGATTTAGACCGACATTGGATATATACAATTAGTTAAACAAAGTACAGTTATAAATTTAAAGAAGATTTACACTTCCTATAGAAATGCCTAGTCCTTAACCCATTAAAATGTGCATAGTAGTGCATAATTCTACATTTCTGAAAGATATTTAATCAACGGGTTCATCTTGAGTTAAGTACTTTTTTTTTAATACTTAGAATTATATACATAGATGCCATTAGTTAAGTAAAATCACAAACTGGAATTTAAGAAAGTTAGCAACATCATTACTACATAAACTCACTTAGATAGAAATCATCGGTAAACCAAGTAGATATCACTTCCCCCATCTCTTGATACAAAACCAAAAAAAATTTACATTATCAAAGCTAATTGTACATCCATATTTATCAACATGTAGTACTCAGCATAAGAAACCTTCACATTGCTAATAACTTAAACAAAATGATCAAAATCTGGGACATAGACCCAAAAGTACTCAATCTCCAGAACAATCCTGATTGTTTGCGGCATTATGGATTATCCTCTGAACACACCATGGAATTTAAATAGAAGTGAGAATAAAATTCTCAATAGAAAAATCATCAAAACATAATAATATCATGATGACTTTCAGCTGTATTAGGCTACAAAAATTTAATAAAATCTGAGTTGCAATTTAAATAAAAAGAAAATTCAATAAAATGCAAGTAACATAACATTTCCATACATAAACACTTTCCTTTAAGTGTTTTAGCATTTTCCTTAGAGTGCTCAATTCTTCTTTAGCACATTCCTTTGTGTGCCTTACTTAAAAACACCAACCTTTGTGTGTTTTTAAATCACTTGCTTAGCACTTGCCTTTGAGTGCCTATCATGTAGTATTAAGTTCATATATAATGTAATCACAACACAATAACTAAAATTTACACCAAATACACAATTTAAGCAACATAATAAAATTCAATTTGAGACACGGCTTGAACATATACAATTTCCTATCATTCATGAATCTTGATCTTGGTGTCTATATGTCCAGCATACGAAACGGGGATTATTCCTTTGCAATTTATAATCACTATACACGTAATTAATCAAGTTCCAGCATGCAGAGGTATGGGCTTTCAGTATACAAACAGCAATCATATGCAAACAATCAGTACCACTATCAAGGATTAAGCCACGGTGCTCAAATACCTATCATATCAACTTTCATAGAAATGTGTATCCTGATTCACAGAAACAAGCATAAGATGAATTAAGCATCAGTCAAACAATACTTATACTGTCCAGGGATTACAAGTCACACATCTTCAGTCAATTCCGCAAACTAGGATTACTTTGAACATCCATAGACCTACAGCTTATCAAAAAAAGGCAAACTTCAATGTAATATAATCAAAATTCTCTGCTCATATATCAAATCACAACTTAATTAAGCTTTATAAATTTTTAGTCACTGTTTTACGGTCTTAATTTCTGCACTCCTTTACTGTCCACGTAAGTCAATCACAAGCAAAGTTTCTCTAACAGTATCTGCCATGGTTCTACAGCACAAAAGTCACAGTTCTGCACTTCCAGTCCAGCAATGGTTGGTTCTCGGCTCTGGATATAAGCTCTGGGTAAATTTATTCAAAGTCCAGTAATCTTGAAAACTACTATTGCAGAATTTTTACTGCAGAATTGTTCATATAGTTTTGGGGTCATTAACAGCTCAAGTCATCCATAGTCACGGGTTCTCCATGTGACAGTCCTTTAATTTGTTTCAATCATCCAAAACACTACTCACTTAGCAATTTCGTTTTATAGTCTTATTAAAATTTCTTCCTTCTCAGTTTATTATTTAGAGTTCAGATTCAATAGTTCTATCTTCATGACATTTAAGTGTCAAAATTCAAATTTCCATACTCCCAAAACAAGGTACAGTGATAAAAATATATTCAATGTTCTGTTTCTTAATAATAATATGCATGTGTATGATTTTAGATATATGAGCAAAGCTTCCATTACCGTTACTCAGTAGCCTGCACTCTCATTCTAACTCTATAAAGTCTTGAAAAGTATCAGATACTTTGGTGTTTTAACAGAAAACCAAGGCAGAAAATATCACTACTGCTGTTCTATCTAGAAAGAACCAAAACCAAAACAGATTGCTTGAATATCTATGACAAATGGGGAAATAGGTCTTCCTAAAACAGAATCGGTAATCACTCAAGCATTCCACTATAGTGATGTGTGAATAAATTACATACATCTTAAGCCTGTTTTAATAGGTTTTTAGTTTTTTTTTCTTTTCATTTTATCAATGCATTTTCATGAAATCTTTAATAATAAATCTTGCTCTTGCATTTTATGATTTTTCTTTGTGTTTTGATGCAATTTTAGGGATTTAGATTGAGTATTTGGAGTTTTTAATACATCACACGACTTGTGTGTGCAAGAAATTGAAAAAAATGGCAGAACAGAGCATTACATTGCTTATGCTCATGCAATCTACGCGGCCCTGTGACGTTGTTGCTTGCAAAATATTAAAATAGAGAATTACATGGCCTAAGGCCGTGTAGCTGACATGGCCCCATAGCGCTGATTTTCCTTATATGTGAAATACATCTTAAATCAGAATTCTAAAGGAATAGAAAGACTTTGAGAGGCCAAAAGACCTATTGAGAGAAGTATAAAGTGTTTAGGCTTAGAAAACATAAAAGCAAGCCATCAAAGACAAGAAACACAAGGCTTTAAAGGCAAAAGCTTGAGGATTAGACTGCATATTCAAGAAAGAGGCTAAGAAACTTTTCTTTACAAGAGTTAATCTAGATTCTCCGTCTTTTCATAAGAGCTGATCTAGATTCTCCATCTTCTTCTCTTTATTTTAGATTAGATTCTATGTTTTTTCTTGTTTCTTTGATTGATTTGGATTGTATTAAGAATATTAGTGGCTAGAATTCTTCTTTCTAGGATGGGGATGTAACTTTTCTTTTTTGTTATGGATTGATTGGATTTATTTTTATCAATGGTAGATTGATGACTGTATAAAGTCTTGAAAAGTATCAGATACTACGGTACAAAAAACCAAGGCAGAAAATATCACTGCTGCTGTTCTATCTAGAAAGAACCGAAACCAAAACAGATTGCTTGAATATCTACAAGAAATAGGGAAACGGGTCTTCCTAAAACAAAATCGGTAATCACTCAAGCATTCCACCATAGCAGAAAATTTGATATAGCCACTGTTTCATGATTTAAAGAGAATGTTTTGAAGATTTTTCTATCTTAGAGATGCTGAAGCAGAATGAGGGAAATAAAGCTTGAAATCTTGAATTTCCTCCTTTGATGTGGTTCCTCTGTTCCTATCTCACCCTCTGACGCTCAGATTTCCTCTCACACCTTCGTATGGTGGGTTTTCTTTACAAGATGGAAAGGATTATATAGGGGAAAGAGGGGAAGGGGAGCTTGCCAGGTGGATGGCTACATGTGAGTAGCTTAGTTTGGTTACTTTAATACACATTCAATTTATTTAATTAAATTTAATTATTAGTTCTGAAGGTTTGAAGTTATTAGGATAGATATATATATATATATATATATATATCCTTTAAAAATTTTCTATAATTTTTTCACGCAAAAATCTTATGATCCTAAAATTACTTGTGTGTCAAGTAATAAGGTATCGCTTTAGGATTCATGCTTTAATTATCTTTCTTTTTTTATTTTAAAATTTATCTAACTGCATTATTATTATTAGTGAAATAAAATTTTACACTTGCCGGGCAATTAAGTTTTTACTTTTTAGAGATTAAATACAATCAAATAAATAAATAAATAAATTAAATCTACAATTCAATAATTCTATTTTCTAAATTTTGTGACATATAAATAATTCAACTATCAAATCTATAATAGATACAATTGGGAGTCTATTTTTTGGAAAGTTCTGACATGTGTCAAGTTTCTAGACATCCTTCTTCCCTCCATTGCATCTTTCGTTCCAAAAATGGCTAGTAGTTCAAAATTTAAATTTACGCCTTTTCATATCTTTTTAAAGTTGTTTTTTTATTTCCTTCTACGCATATGTTAAATGTATTAATTCTATTCGTTTGTTCCCAACACGTCTTATTCTATCTTCTCCACTGGAATCACGCAATACTTCTCTTCCCAATGTCTTCTCTTATTTTGCCGTCTTCATCCTTAATATCAGATTCTCCTCTGAAAGCATTTTCCAATGCTCATTTGTTTTTTTGACTCATTTTTCTCTTTTAATTTTATTATTTGCGCTGTTTTCTCCATTTATTCTAGGGTTTCATTGGTTTTGGTGTTTGTCATTTAATTTTCAAGGTTAGACGAAGGGGTGTTGGGAACTTGAGACATGAATTTATGCTTATTGATTCAACGTCTATTTAAGGATCCGAATCTCAGTTTGTTTCATTTTGATTTTCCACATTTTTACCTGCTGATATTCATCCGTACTCTCTCTTCGTTTCCAACTGTTTGAAAATAAAATATTTCATTTTAATACACTGACCATCTTTTGTTCTCACAAAATTTGAAAAGAAATTACAGTCTGCCTAGTTAGGAACTTGGCAGCCCCATAAATACAGTTGAGCATCTAAAACTCATCAGCAAATAGTTCTTGAAATTAAGTGATAAATGCTTCCCCTTGTGAATCTTCCTATATGGGCAATAATCCTCCATTCACTTGTCATAAAGCTCAATTTTTCTCCATTAAAACAATGAGGGCTCATTAAAGGTCAAAATATATAATTGGGAAGTAGAAACTAGTATCAGACTACGCAAATCAATCAAAGATTTCTAAGTAGGTACATTATTATAAGTTAAAAGCTGCATTACCTGGGTATCGGTAACTGGTAAAACTCAAGCTTGTACTGGAGAGAGCCATAATGGAAAATCACCAACATGATGCTCTATGAGAACACCAAAGAATCTTTCTAAGGATCCAAGCACTGCTCTATGGATCAATATAGGTCTCTTTTTGTGAGTGTTTGAGTCAACAGATGTGATGTCAAAACACTAGTAAGTTAAAATCAAAGTTACAAGGAGTTAAGTCAAACAATTAGGGACACAGTTCCACGCCAATTGTTTCATTTAAAATTAAGTATCCATTTTAAGAATCTATGGAACATTGTGATTAATTAATTATACAAGCAATAAACAGAATGGAAAATTGTGATTAATTAATTATACAAGCAATAAACAACATAGCCACAACACAACCCATGACAATCTTAAGAGAATTAAGATAATGCTTATTATAAAGTCAGCAATTGCCCGTATGGATGAACACTGCCACTTCCTACCAAGAGCATCCTCAATCTTAAGATCAATCTTTGGTCTGTAAAAGGCACCTCCTCCTTCATCTATTTGATAGGTCCAACCTTTATCATCCAAAGCATCTTTTAAAGCAGAGGTAGCTTTTTCCCATATATCGTCATCTCCAACAGCTTTTTCAGGCCTTGTAGATAAAGTTACTACATACTTGTCAGAACCAAATTGAAGCAATATTTCTTCTGTAAGATCCGGGACACCTCTGATCTCATTTTTTAATCTGGTCATCTAAACAAAATATGTGTGCATCATCCTGTAAAAATGACATTGAAGTCAAATAAGAGCCAATTTATCAGCATGCAATTTAAGATAACAAATTTGAAAGCAAAGGCAGCAACTTCTGCAACGCTATACATATATTTCACATTAAGATATCACATGCTGTAGAGTTTAAAAGAAAAACAAAATCTTAAAAGGGAGGCCCAGTGCATGAGCTCCCACCATTGTGGGGTTAGGAGAGGATCAGATGTCCACAAACTTACCCCATGAATAGAAAGGTTGTTTTCGAAACTAGAACCCATGACCACCAGGTTAGAAGGCAGCAATCTTGCCATTGTGCCAAGGGTCACCCTTCACTAAGTAGAAATCACCATTTAGAAATTAACTTTAAGATCAACTGGATCAACCTTTCTATGATCTTAGTTGTTCACAAGACAATGACAATTTTTGAGCTTGGTATAACAGCACACCTGGGCGAATCCTCGATACTCATCTGATCATATATATTCTCTTTGTAGAGTCCAAATGACCACTGATCTTCCAAAGATCAGCCTTTGCCACATGCGCTGTGTACAGCAGATCATAACCACGTTCCATGTGAATTCCTTTCCACAAATCTTCAATTATGTGTCTCACAGTAGCACCCTTAGGATGCCAAAAAACTAAACCCCCACCAGCATCATTCTACAAAATATAAGACTTTATCATGAATCAACATTTATATAACCACAAATTAAGAATATTATAAAGAAAACTTACTCATTCCATTCATCAAAACAATCAAAATAGCAAGCAAATTCAAATCATACAGAACAATGTAAACAGTAATTTCAATTGTACCTGTATTGAGAACAAATCAAGATGTTGCCCTAGGTGTCTATGATCCCGACGCTTAGCCTCCTCTTAAAAGTGAAAGTAAGCTTTCAACTGCTGTTCATTCTCCCATGCGGTACCATAGATCCTTTGCAACATTGGTTTCCTTTCATCTCCTCTCCAGCAAGCACCAGCAACAGATTCTAGTTCAACCGCTTTCTTGTTAATATTTCCAGTAGATTCAACATGAGGTCCAGCACAAAGGTTCCACCATTCCTCGCCTGTAAGGAAAAAAAGTACAAGGTGAGATAAAAAAAAAAAAAAATAGATGGAAACTCCTTGGGCAATAACTTCTTCGTTGCCTCTTCATGGTTATTCTACTTTACATTTCTATCTTCACAGTTCCAATGTCAGACACACTACATAGTCCATTTCATTCTGCTGAAGCATGTTGATTGATCAAGTTAAAGATGCAATGGAAGCTAAGTTCTCTAATACTTAGGGTTAGCGGCCATATATGCAAGCTCCACCCCACTAAAGGTGAGAGAAAACTATGAATGTCACGTATGGTTTGGAGATACCCAAGACATATAATTCCTCTACTTGAATGAAGGTAATTAAACAGAAACCACATAATATCTTTACTGATTTTAAATATATGGCAACAAGAAACACATTCTATTGTCATATTGAAATCCTTAAAGAAACAAAAAGCATCCAACATTATAAAAAAAAACCCTCGGAGAGGAGAGATGCCTTTGTGGGCTGATACAGCACTAAACAACTGAAAAAGGTAAAATATATTATAGAAACTATGTTGCATGAGTACAGATACGAGTATCGAATATAATATGATATGCAAATATGATAATTTTTTAAAAAATTAAGATACGGATACGACAATATATATTAAATAAAATATTTAATATTATATATGTAAAATATTTATATATGTATCCCAACCCAAGCCTCATGTATTCTCCCTCTTCCTTACTCATTTTTCTTCCCCATGCTCTTCTCTCCTCCTTGAAAAGAATAAAAGTTTGTTGCTATGTGTGATGATTTTGAAGAGAGCAAGATTGTAAGAGTAAGAATATACTTTGAGAGATATAACTAAAAAGAAAAGAACTTGAATCTATATCCCAAGTATATCAATTAGTAGTATTTTGAAGGCGATAGATATTCCAAAGAAAGTATATGCCAAAAATATGAATGCAAATGTATATTGTGAGTATCGGTATTGGATACGAATACGATACGGATATATCACTAATTTTAGGGTATTCGTGCATCATAGTATAGAAGTGATTCCAAGGACATTTGTTAGAGAAAATCTAGAAATAATTTCCAAAAGTATCAAAGAAGGAAGAAACCACCAAGGTTTAATATGAATTCATGCTTTTAAATTGTCATTGAGCATTAAAAGAAACATTTATCTTCTGTTTCATGGGCTGATTACATCAAGACATATTGTACATTTGTCGTAATCATGACTTGGGTTACTTTGTTGCGAAAGCATACCTGGTCTACCCTTGGATCATAGGTAAGTTAGTGCTAAAATTATGGTTCTTGGGCTGTAATTGGACATTGTTGTTGCATCTCTAATTTAATATTCCATAGCTGAATAGTTGTTGCTAACATAATTGAGCATGCATTAGTAGAAGCAAAGCATTGAAGATAATTTAGTTGCTTTCTATTAAGTTGGTCCTATATAATGCATATAGATTTTGTTGATAAAGATATATAATTAAGTTTTATGTGACAAAAATATTTGGTTTTTCATTGTTCTTAGTTGAAAAGGTGTGAAATTTTTTTATGCTCTCTATGCTTGAATTTCAAGGCACTTCTCATGAACCTTAAATCTCTCTGCTTATAAATAGGAAGCGCCCAATGGCCTGGTGATAACTATAGGTTTCCAATACACATCCAACAAGATGGTCTCACACTTATAGTCTAACCCAAAACTTGTATTGCTCTAGGTTGCCGCATGAGTTCCAAACCCAAAAATCATGGGAAAAGTATTGGCTACATCGAGACACTTGTAAACGAAAAATGGTTTGAGCTCTAGAGATGGTAACAGAAATGGTTCGAACTCTAGGAATAGTAACACAATGGTTCAATCTCTAGGATTGGTAACACAAATGGTTCGAGCACCTGAATGGTAACAGAAGAACTACTCAATCCAATGCAGCCTATACTAATAATGGCTCTTAAATGGCACAACAATGACTGCAAGGTAAAATAAAATTATACATACTAAGTATTATAAATATAATTTAATTAGCAACAAACCCCCAAACTTGTCTCTTTTACTGTAAAAAGTTTTCCATATATATTTTAATATTTATTTTTTATGCACAAATTTAAAATGTTATTACTAAAACTTGAATTCATAGCTTCATTTAATGCATTTAGATTTTGTTGATAAAGATATACAATTAAGTTTCTATGTGACAAAAATATTTGCTTCTTTATCGTTCTTAGTTGAAAAGGTGTGAAATTTTTTTATGCTCTCAATGCTTGAATTTTCAAGGCACTTCTCATGAACCTTAAATCTCTCTGCTTATAAATAGGAAAGCACCCAATGGCCTGGTGATAACTATAGGTTTCCAATACACATCCAACAAGATGGTCTCACACTTATAGTCTAACCCAAAACTTGTATTGCTCTAGGTTGCAGCATGAGTTCCAAACCCAAAAATCATGGGAAAAGTATTGGCTACATAGAGACACTTGTAAACAAAAATGGTTTGAGCTCTAGAGATGGTAACAGAAATGGTTCAAACTCTAGGAATAGTAACACAAATGGTTCAATCTCTAGGATTGGTAACACAAATGGTTCGAGCACCATGAATGGTAACAGAAGAACTACTCAATCCAGTGCAGCCTATACTAATAATGGCTCTTAAATGGCACAACAATGACTGCAAGGTAAAATAAAATTATACATACTAAGTATTATAAATATAATTTAATTAGCAACAAACCCCCAAACTTGTCTCTTTTACTGTAAAGTTTTCCATATATATTTAATATTTATTTTTTATGCACAGATTAAAATGTTATTACTAAAACTTGAATTCATAGCTTCATTTAATGCATTTAGATTTTGTTGATAAAGATATACAATTAAGTTCTATGTGACAAAAATATTTGCTTCTTTATCGTTCTTAGTTGAAAAGGTGTGAAATTTTTTATGCTCTCTATGCTTGAATTTCAAGGCACTTCTCATGAACCTTAAATCTCTATCCTTATAAATAGGAAGCGCCCAATGGCCTGGTGATAACTATAGGTTTCCAATACACATCCAACAAGATGGTCTCACACTTATAGTGTAACCCAAAACTTCTATTGCTCTAGGTTCCAGCATGAGTTCCAAATCCAAAAATCATAGGAAAATTATTAGCTACACAGAGACACTTGTAAACAAAAATGGTTTGGGCTCTAGAGATGGTAACAGAAATGATTCGAACTCTAAGAATGGTAACACAAATGGTTCGATCTCTGGGATTTGTAACACAAATGGTTCGAGCACTATGAATGGTAACAGAGGAGCTACTCAATCCAGTGCTGCCTATATTGATAATGGCTCTTAAATGGCATAGCAAAAACTGCAAGGTAAAATAAAATTATACATACTAAGTATTATAAATAAAATTTAATTAGCAACAAACCCCCAAACTTGTTTCTTTTACTGTTAAGTTTTCAATATATATTTAATATTTATTTTTTATATATAGATTAAAATGTTGTTACTAAAACTTGAATTCATAGCTTCATTTAAATTTTTAGTCATTATGAGCAGTAAGGTTGCTAAACCATCGAGTGATGGATCCAAATATTAATTAGTGAGGCGAAAAATTATAAAAATTAAGAAATTATAAAAATTAAAATATATAAATAATAGTTTCATAATTTGAAAATTAAATATATTATTATGGAAGTTGATTTTCACAAAGTAAATCATACAAAGTACATCAAAATCACTTGTAATATGAGAATTTGAAGTCTTTTGGTTTTGGTCCCTTCTTTTAAAATTCACTTTTCACAAAAAATCCCAAAATTTTACTTATGTAAATCACTTGCAATTATATACATCTAAACTACTTTTTTTATCCTTATCTCTTTGAGATTTTAATTAACCTATATAGTTTCTCCTAACTTTTGGATGGATATTTATTTATTTAATTAGCCAAAATAAAATTATTTATTAATAATAGTCTAATTAGTATTTTGTATGTGAAATAGTGTACAAACCCACTATTTATTACATGAAGATTATATTACATGTAATATAAATGTGAACAATTTAATGTGTCTGTCCATTCATCAATGCAGGTTCATGTGGATGTGAAATCAAAGTAGTAATAAAATTTACATACGCATCAGGATCTTCTCCTTTTAGTAAAATAATAGGGAGTGTTACATTAGAGAGAGAAATACACAAAAGGTTTTAAATATAAAAAGTAAGATTTATAACTCATTATGGTTAGTCCAAATATATTGAAATTTATATCTATCTCTCTCTAATATGATGCTCTTATCACGGGAGATGAACCAAATTCTTTACGTATAGCTAGGGCTACACATGGTTTGGATTTTTTATAGAAACAAAACCAAACTAAAAATGTGGTTTAGTTGAAAAAAAATATAAATTGAAATGATATCCATTTTATAAAAAAATATGAACCCAACAAAAATTGGTTCAGTTAACCGATTTATATCCACTGTATAATCATTTTAGTTTCTAAATCAATTTTTTTGTCCTTTTCTTTCTTTTTTAATTGTTATTTTCTTTCTTCAATCAACATTCCATGATATCCTTTCCAACCTGCTCTCGTTCATCCAAAAATTCTTTGGCAAGACTATCCTGCCATGAATCTTTCATTTTGTAACTCCAAAAGTTTGCTTTAAGAATTTGCTAAAAAATTAGAGAGAGATAGAGAGAGAGAAAGGAAAAGAGAATGGTGTTGGAGACTTAAATTGGAGGAGCAGCAGTAGAGGGTTGTAGAGAAAAAGAGAAAGGCATGATGGCTTTTTCAATGGGGGAATAGCTATAAACAACATTGTGATGTTGTTTAGTAGATTCGATTAATATACATACTATGTTATATATAAACACTACGACTAGGATGCAAAGGAAGCTGAGGCAAAGAATGGAAAGTGAGGAGTGGCACTGCCGAAGTTGTTTGTGAATCAAGGATTTGGTTCTGTTATTAATAATTAATCAGACTTTATATCATTAGGAATTAACTACACTGATTTGACACCAAAAATCTAGATTGGTTTATAAACAAGCTTAAACAATTTAGTTTTTTTAGTTCAATTTGATTCATTTTTGTAGTTCAATTCGATTAGTAATTCTTTTTGCCCACTCCTATTTTTTGCAAGGTTTTGAACAACATATATGCAAGAACAATAGGTTGCACTAGTTCATTCTGAAGCAAACAATACTAGTATAGACAAAAGAAAGAAACTCCATAACAGAATCAAAGAGAAAAGCAAAAAATATATCCTAATCCCAAGTAAGCGAGTTTGACTATCACCCAACACAAAATAATAATAAATTTGTAACTACTAGAAATAGGAAGAATTATAGTCTTCCCAGAAAGAAGGACCTTTTATGTTTAGATCTATTTTCTATGACCACAACCTCTTCATGCCTGAACCTCTCTGGTATGAACTACATTACAATCATGAGATTGATCAAGAGAAGCACCAACATTGTCATTGAGCCTCTAGTTCACATCCGAAGATTGATTGAGATTGACCATTATTTGATAGCTATCCAAACAAAACCATTAGAACAGAATCATACAAAAAAAGAAAAGAAAAGAAAACTATTGATGATGCAGAATCCAAGAATCCAATTTTTTCAGAATAAGGTTTTAGAATACGCACCCTATGTTATACTCACCAAGATTAGTAAACTTTTCAAAAACAAAAAAAGTACAACTGTTTCATCTAATTTTTCTTCAATATCCACGATTAGTGCATGCATATCTATACTGACAATGATAGTAATTCAAGTTACCCCGCTTAGAGGTTCTTGCTAGCAGGCAACAGGTAGTTGTTGTTTGAGACATTGGAATCTACTTGAACAAGAATCATTGTTATCTGATTGCCTTCCTGAAATGGGATTTGAGGAGGAGAAGGAGGATGAAGAGCTTGACTAACGACCATCATTCTCAAAGGAAGATGAAGAGCTTGACCAAAAACCATCATTCTTTGATTGCCTCCTAAAATGGGATTTGAGGAAGATGAAGAGGAAGACAAATATGAATACGAATACGAGGAAAACTCAAACTCAACATTAATAGAAGCACCAACATTTTTATTAGGCCTCTGGTTAACATGCAGAAGTCGATCATGAGTTTCAATAAGATTGACCACTATTAGACTGTTATCCACACAAAACAATCAGAATCACACATAAAAAAGAACCAAAAAAGTGAAAGAAAACTATTGATGATGCAGAATTTAAGAATCCAAATTATTTTGTAATGAAGTTTTAGAATATGTACCCTATACTATATTCACCATTTTTATTAATTTTTTTTAAAAAAGAAGGAAAACTGTTTCATCTAATCTTACCTCAATATCCACGATTGGTGCTTGCAATCTATAATGACAGTGACGACAATTCACACTTCTCTACTTAGAGGTTCTTACTGGCGAGCAACTAGCAGTTGTTGTTGGAGATGCTGGAACCCACTTGACTAAGAACCATCATTCTTTAATTGCTTTCTTGAAATAG
This sequence comes from Castanospermum australe, assembly GCA_019955255.1. Classification (NCBI taxonomy): domain Eukaryota; kingdom Viridiplantae; phylum Streptophyta; class Magnoliopsida; order Fabales; family Fabaceae; genus Castanospermum; species Castanospermum australe. The sequence goes on from NSJW01000077.1 coordinate 142,448, forward strand.
GATTTGACGAGAGGGAGGAAGATGAAAAGCTTGACTAAGAACCATCATTATCTGATTGGTTTCCCAAAATAAGATTTGACAAAGAGGAAGTAAACAAATAGGAAGACAAATATGAATACAAATATGGGAAAGATTCAGACTCAACACTAACAGAAGCACCATCATTGTCATTGAGCCACTAGTTCACATACAAAAGTTGATACATGAGTTTGATCACAATTGAATACTATCTGACAGTTATCCACATAAAACCATTAGAACAAAATCATGCAGGAAAAATTACAAAAAATGGAAAAGAAAGAAAACTATTGATATGCGAAATCCAAGAATTCAATTGTTTCAAAATGAAGTTTTAGAATATGCGACACATGTTATATTCACCACAATTCATAAATTTTTTTAAAAAAAAATGGAAAACTATTTCATCTAATCTTATCTCAACATCCACGATAGGTGCTTAGAGATCTATGTTAATAGGAACAACAATCCATGCTACACTACTTGAAAGTTCTCGCTAACAGGCAGCTGACAGATATCATTGGAGACATTAGAACCCACTTGACCAAGAGCCATCATTCTCTAATTGCCTTATTGAAATTGGATTTGATGGAGAGGAGGAAGACGAAGAGTTTAACCAAGAACCATCATCATCTGAATGCCTTCCTAAAATGGGAATTAAAGAATATGAGAAAGAAGACAAATATGAATACGAATACAAGAAAGACTCAAACCCAACATTAACAAAAGCACCAACATTGTCATTGGGCCTCTTGTTCACATCCAAAGGTCGATGATGAGTTCAGTTATCCATATAAAACTATCATAATGGAATCATACAAAAAAGAACCAAAAAAAAAGGGAAAGAAAACTATTGGTAATGCAAAATATAAGGATCCAATTGTTTTAGAATAAAGTTTTAGAATAAGTATCTTACGTTATATTCACCATGATTAGTAAATTTTTCAAAAAAAAAAAGGAAAAATATTTCATCTTATCTTACCTCAATATCTACGATTGGTGCTTGTCAATCTATATTGACAGTGACAGTAATTCACGCTACCCCACTAGGAGATTCTTGCTAGTGTGCAGCTGGCAGTTGTTGTTAGAAAATCTTCCTAATATGGGATTTGAGGAAGAGAAAGAAGAAGAGGAATACACATATAAATAGAAATACGAGGAGGACTTATAATCAGTATGAACAGAAGCACCAACATTGTCAATGGTCCTTTAGTTCACATCCACAAGTCAATCATAAGTTTTATCAAGATTGATTAGTATTTAACAGCTATCCACACAAAACCATCAGAACATAATCATATAAAAACGGAACCACAAAGAAAAGAAAAGGAAAGAAAAAATATTAATGATGCATAATCCAATAATCCAATTATTTCATAATGAAGTTTTAGAATATGTACCCTAAGTTATATTTACCACAATTAGCAAATTTTTGGAAATTAAAAAAGGAAAACTAATTCATCTAATTTTACCTCAATATATCCATGATAGGTATTTGTAAATCTATGCTAATATTCACGCTACACCACTTGGAAGTTCTTGCTAGTATGTAGCTGGCAAATGTTGTTGGAGATGCTGGAATCCACTTGACCAAAAACCATCATTCTTTAGTTGCCTTCTAGAAATTGGATTTGACAAGGAGGAGGAAGACGAAGAGCTTGATCAAGAACCATCATTATCTAAATGCCTTCCTAAAATGAGAATTGAAAAAGATCAAGTAGACTAAAAGGAAGACAAATAGGAATACGAATACGAGGAAGATTTAGACTCAGCATTAACAGAAGCACCAATATTATCATTAGGCCTCTGGTTCATATCCAAAGGTCGATCATGAGTTTAATCTAGATTGACTACCATCTGACAGTTATCCACATAAAACTATCGGAACTAAATCATACAAAAAAAGAACTAAAAAAAAAGAAAGGAAACTATTAATGATGTAGAATCGAATAATTGAATTGTTTTAGAATGGAGTTTTAGAATAAGCACCCTATGTTATATTCACCATGATTAGTAAATTTCTCAAAAAAAGGAAAATCGTTTCATCTAATTTTACCTCAATATCCACGATTGATGCTTGTAGATCTATATTGACAGTGATAGCAATTCACACTGCCCCACTTACAGGTTCTTGCTGGCATGCAACTGGCAGTTGTTGTTGGAGACGTTGGAACCCACTTGACCAAGAACCATTATTCTCTAATGGCCTTCCCAAAATGGGATTTGAGAAGGATGAAGACAAAAGGTTTGACCAAGAACCATCAATCTATGATTACTTTCTTAAAAAGGGATTTGAGGTAGAGAAAGAAGAAAAGACAAATATGAACACAAATATTTGAAAGACTCACAATCAGTGTTAACAGAAGCACCAACATTGTCATTGAGCCTCTGGTTCACATCTACAGGTCGATCATGAGTTTGATCAAGATTGACCACTATCTAATAGTTATCCATACAAAACTATCACAATAGAATCATATAGAAAAAGAACAAAAAAAGGAAAATTATTTTATCTAATCTTACCTCAATATTAGTGATTGATGTTTGCATATCTGTATTTACAATGACATCAATTTGCACTTCCTACTTGAAGTTCTTGCTGGCGGGTAGCTAGTAGTTATTGTTGTTGGAGATGTTGGAACTCACTTGCCCAAGAACTATCACTTTCTAGTTATCTTCCTAAAATGGGATTCGAGGAGGAGTAGGAAGATGAAGTGCTTAACCAAGAACCATTAATCATAAAGAAAGAAGAAGAGCTTGACCACCAACTATCATTCTTTGATTGCCTTCCTAAAAAGGGATTTGACAAAGATGAAGAAAATGAAGACAAATGTGAATATAAGTACTAGGAAGAGGAAAACTCAGCATTAATAGAAGTACCAAAATTGTCATTAGGCCTCTGGTTCATATCCAAAGGTCAATCATGAGTTTGATCAGGTTGACCATTATCGGACAGTCATTCACAAAAAACCACTAGAACAGAATCATACAAAAAAAGAACAAAAGGAAGAAAAGTAAAGAAAACTATTGATGATACAGAATCGAAGAATTCAACTATTTTAGATTGAAGTTATAAAATACACGCCCCATGTTATATTCACCGAGATAAGTAATTTTTCAAGAAAAAGGAAAATTGTTTCATCTAATCTTACCTCAATATCTACAATTAGTGTTTCCGGATCTGTATTAACAAAACAGTAATTCGCACTACCCCACTTGGAGGTTCTTGCTGGTAGGCAAATGGCACATGTTGTTGGAGATACTGGAACCACTTGACCAAGAACCATTATTCTCTGATTGACTTCCTGAATGGGATTTATGAAGGAGGAAGAACATGAAGAGCTTAACTAAGAACCATCATCCTCAGAGGAAGGCGAAGAGCTTGACAAAGAACCATCATTATCTAATTGCTTTCCTAAAATAAGATTTGAGAAAGACGAAGTAGAAAAAGAGAAAGACAAATATGAAAATCAATATGAGGAAAACTCAAACTTAGTATTAATTGGAGCACCAACATTGTCTTTCGGCCTTTGGTTCATATTCAAAGGTTGATTATGAGTTTAATCAAAATTGACCACAATCTGAAGTTACCAACATAAAACTATCAGAAAAGAATCATACAGAAAAAGTATTAAAAAAATAAAAGGAAAGAAAATTATTAACAATGCAAAATCCAAGAATTCAATTGTTTCATAATGAAGTTTTAGAATGCACTTTCCATGTTATATTCACAACGATTAGTAAATTTTTCAAAAAAAAGGAAAATTGTTTCATCTAATCTTACCTTAATATCCACAATTAGTGCTTGTAGAACTATATTGACATTTATAGCAATTCGCACCACCACACAAAACCATCAAAACAAAATCATACAGAGAAAGAACAAAAAGAAGAAAAGGAAAGAAAACTATTAATGGTGTTGAATCCAAGAATCCAATTGTTGCAAAACAAAGTTTGAAAAAATGCACCCTGTGTTATTTTCACCACCATTAAAAAAAATTTAAAAAAAAAGAAGGCTATTTCATCTAATCTTACCTCAATATCCATGATCGGTGCTTGCAGATCTATATTGGCAGAGACAGTAACTCGAGCTCAACCACTTGGTAGTTCTTGCAGGTGAGGGCTAGTAGTTGTTGATGAAGGTGCTGGAATTCACTTGACCAAGGACCATCCTTCTCTTATTACCTTCTTGAAATGGGAATTGAGGAAGATGAAAAAGATGAGAAGAAAGACAAATATGAATATGAATAGAAGGAAGACTCAGACTCAGAATTAACAGAAGCACTAACATTGTCATTGTGTCTCTGGTTCACATTCAAAGGTCCATCATGAGTTTGATCAGGATTCACCATTGTCTACCAGTAATTCGTACAAAACCATCATAACATAATCATACAGAAAAAGAAGAAAAAGAAATAAAACTATTAATGATGCAGAATCCAAGAACTCAATTGTTTTATAATGAAGTTTTATAATGCCCACCCTATATTATAGTCCTCTTCCAAGCAGGAACGAAAAAAATGACATTCAAATAAAATAAAAAGGAATACCTGAAGATTTGGGGAAAGAACCATAAGACCCAAAAAATTGAATCAATTAGAAAAAGCACAAAATATTACACAATCAGTCTACCAAAAAATAACTCTCATATAAAAAAGGCACAATATGTTTCAAATGAACTGCATGAAGGCTAAGAACAAACACATGACACATGGGCATGGAGTATTTGAAGATTCAAGTAATGAAACAAACACTGCAAAGCATTCCTTCTTCAAGCATAAACGAAAAAAAATAGCATTGAAAAAAATGGAAGACCAGAAGATTCTGGGGAGGGAACCACAAGACGCAAATAGTTGAATCTCTCCATGAAACTCCTGAAGAATTGCCAGAATGCATAATGCCAAAAGTGGACCAAAACGGCACGATGTGAAAAGAAAAACATTGGGGAAGGAATTACATAACCGACATTCAAAAAAAAAAATCCTGAAGAATTGATTCTAACACCAGTGGGCCTTTCAACTTCAACATCGATCTCTGGGTTGATTCTAAAGGAGGCAAGCGTCCGCCAGTGGTGGTGTAGTCATGAAGGAGGCAATGACCCGGCGAAAGGTAAACCACTAGTAGGGATTCCCCATTCTGGGGGATTCTAATGGACCCAAAATCTTCGACCTCAGAAAGGTCTTTGACCTCATAGAGGTGTTCTCCTCTGTCCTTTTCTTGAACTCCTTTGCTATTGTGATGATCCCAGCATGTTCCAATTGCAATTCCACTAAAGGGAAGAAGCGTGAAAAATATGGAAACCTTTGAAATTTCTCTTCTTGTAGAAGAAACCCAATGGTGAGAGGAGATTTACACTGATAGACAACCATTCAGATAACCAAGAAATGAAGACTTAAGCCAAAAACAAAAAAAAAGAAGGAACTTCAAAGAAATGAAGACTTACACAAATAAAAAAGGAACTTCAACAACATTCAAGATGAAATCAACAAATGGACTTTGATTCAAAAGAACCCGTGGTTTAGGCATGCAAACGAGAGCTTTTTTATATATTAAATTTTTTTAATTATTTACTATCATCTGCTAATTTCACATTATTTTCTATTTTAGATTTTTCTTTTGTCTCAAGTGAGAAGTCGTCCTCTGGACATGCAAATGAGAACTTTTTTATATTTAAAATTTTTAATTATTTACTATTATCTGTTACTTTTATATTATTTCTCGTTTTATGCTTTTTTTGTCTCAGGTGGGAGGTCGCCTTGAGAAGTTGCCTTAGGCCAAGGTGACTAAGGCAACTTCCTAATTATGTTTGAAAAAAAAAAATACAAGTGAGAAGTCGTCTCAGGTCAAGTCGGCTTCCTACTTGATATTAAAAAATAAATAAATAAACATAGGTGGGAGTTCACCTTGGCCTAGGACGACCTTCCACCTATAGTTAAAAAAAATTAAAATTTGAGAATTATAAAGTTATCCTAGCATAGGACGACAATTGAATAAAATTAAAAAAACAGTGCCTCGTGTAGCATAGGAGAATATATTCCCTCGAAATTGCTAATGATCGATGCAGGGAGTATATTCCCTTCGGTATTCAACCATACTTTCTTCTCCCTCTGAAGCACAGTTAAGAAGAGAATATATTCCCTCTTTAATGTAGGTTAGTATAAATGAGTGATAAGTATAAATTAGTGATAAGATGGTTTCAAATAATCATTTTTGTTTGAATGAGTGTTTCGAAAAATAGTGTTTCTAATCAGTTTGGTTTGAATAAGTGTTTATGAAAGTTGTGAGTTTTACAGAGATAGTGTGTTTAGTGAGTGTGTTTGAAGGAGATATTTTCAATTTGTTTTTGAAGGTAGTTGAAGTTTAATTTGTGTATAATTTAGGCTTGAGACATAATTTTATTTACATACGTTTGACTTACTTGTTTAATTTAAGTGATAGATTTGTCTTGTATAATGTAATTTATCTCTTATTTGATTTTATTTGATTATCATTTATAAAAAATACAGCTACTATAAAATTGAATCAAACTAATTTAAAGAATGCCATGAACATAATTATCTAGCTTAATAATGTTCATACATTAATTTAGAGGTACGTTGAATTTTATTTTTTGTTTATTTTAAGTTTGACACATAAGAAAAAAATAATAATTGTCTTACTAACTAATGGATAGCTTTTATATTATATTTTATAAATAATATAAATAAATAATTTTGTATCCTAGTAGATTTTATTTGGTTTTAATTTAGCTAAGTATGAATCAATTATATTAATTGAATCAAACAAATTAAAAGAATGAATGAATATATTATTATTTAGCCTAATAATGGTTTGTTATATTAATTTATTTTTATTCTTTAACTATACTTTATATGTTTTAAAGGTATAATTAAAAAAATATTAAGAAATGAAAATTATTTAAATGTTATTTTTAAATATTTTAATATATAAGAACTATATTTTTTTATTTTCAGGTGTTAAAATTTGTGGTAATTTGATTTTATTTAATAAAATAATTGGTTTATTTAATTACATTAGTTACACCATATTTTAAGTGTAATGTTTCTTAAATAAATCACTTATTTCAATTGTTTATAAATTATTTTTAAAAAAAATGAAATTGCAAGTATGTTGCATACATTAGGTATTCGTATTTAATAGGATAAGATCATTCAAACTAATAATTTAAATATGGTAAATCTTAGGCAAACGTGTGCATATATACATGATAAAATGAGTATATGTATGTTTGTATTTCTTTTATTTACTAACATAATGTGACATTTTTATTTGAATGTCCTTTTATTAAAGAAATTCTAAAATGAAAATGTAGTTAGTTATTTATGAACTATTTGTTTACTTATTGTGTATTTCTTCCTACAGCTTCGTCAAATATAACAAGTAACAAATTGATGGTACTTGTGTATTATAATGGACAAATTATTAAAATTGATGAAGGAGTTATCTTTGATTGTGAACTCCCTAAAAGTTTTCGTGTTGATGAAAATATCACATTAGAGGAATTTAGAGAAAAAATTCATGCAAAAATCAAAGTTGAAGACAGGAAAAGAGTATTTAATATTAAGTTTCGATATCCTGTATCTATTGGTAATGAGAGTATCTGGTATAGGTGTGCCCTACTTAGTGATGATGATGACGTGAGGTCTATGATTTATGTTTTTCAACAATTTGCAAATATTGGTGTAATTGAATTATATGCTGAAGTAGAGGATGTTAATGATGATTGCGGCCCTTCAAACAAAGTTACTGCTTACAATGTTTCGACACAATGGTCCTGGGCATTTGACACTTCTCACAATGAACCACTTTTACATCTACAAGAATTTATGATTACTTTGAATGAGTCATCATATCATACTAGTCATTATGGTGAGCCATATAGACTAGCAGAACCTCACTTGTCAGACTCTTCTATTAGTGGTGTTGATATAGACAATGCTTGGCCCAGTTCATCTAGTGCTGGTGTTAATGCTAGTGTTAATTCTTTAATTGAAGCTTCCGAGGAATATGTTGGTAATTTTAGTGAAAGTGAAGATGGAGCTCAATTAGGATATAGTGATGAAAGTCATGATTCTAATAGAGATGTTGATAATGATATTAATACTATGCATTTGTCATCAACTAGTGGAGGCAGTGGTGCTATTCCATCTTTTGAGTCCCTATCCCACTGCATACTCTTGACCTGGAGTCAATGCATGTGCTAGAGTTTCTAGAATATGCATATACATTAACGAACCCAATGAGTTGGAAAGCATCTAGTGATGAGCTATGTTGGAATGGAGTTTTGAATGAAAGAGGTTGTGCTATTAGCTATAAAGCACTATCATATACAAAGGTCAGTAGATTCTAAAGTTGTAGAGTTTGTGCCGACCAAGTATAATGATAAGTGTAAGATGCTGGGTGTAATTGGAGTATAAGGGCAACATTGTTGAAGGAAAAACAGATATAGGAAATTAGAAAACTAAATAGGCCTCATACATGCACATCGGCGATGATTTTTTAAGATCATTGCAAATTAGATTCAAACGTGATATGTACTTATATTTTGCCTTTGGTTAGAGCAAATCCATCCATTATCATTATAGTTTTGATTGATGAGATACGAAGTTGGTATGGATATATAACCTCCTACAAGAAAGCTTGGAGAGCAAAACAGAAGGCAATTGTTTGAGTGTTTGGTGCTTGAGAGCAATCCTATAATGATCTGCCTAAATGGGTGGGTGCAATGCAACATTTCGTTCCTAGTATAATTGTGGATCTACAAACAAAACTTGCATATCATGGTACTTGATTGGTGGAGGGTAAAAGCATCTTTCATCGACTCTTTTAGACATTCAAGTCCTGCATTTATGGGTTTTCCTATTGCAAACCTATTGTTCAAATAAACAGTACATTCTTATATGGAAAATATAAAGGAATAGTGTTGTTGGCCATTGCATAGGCTGGTAACCGAAATATATTACCAATTGCTTTTGGTGAAACAATAGAGGCATGGTCATTTTTTCATACGAATTTGTGTAAACATGTCACAACACAATATGACATACGATATCTAATAGGCATGAGTCTATCAAAAGTGTAATTAGACGTCGTGCGAATGGATGACAACCTCTACAGGCATATTTTGTCTACTACATTCAACACATTACCACAAACTTTATGAGAAGCTTTAACAATAAAGACATACATCAATCAGTTGTTAACATGGGTATATATTATAATTATTATTTGATTTTATATTATACTTCATTTCATGAAATAATAATAATTACAAGGCAAAATTGCCTTTTATTTTGACAAGATATAAGTTGAGGCAGCCAGTGTTTAATATGTGCGTAAAATGAAGAGGCTAAAAAATGACTTGATAACATCCTTAAGCAAAAGTAGGCTCAATCATTTGACGAGGGAAAATGTTATGGGCATATGACAACCAATCTAGCTAAGTGCATCAATTCAATATTGAAGGGAACACGTAATCGACCTATTATTGCTTTGGTACAATCAATGTATTATAGGTTGGCTGAATTTGTTAAGAGAGGGAGCAAGCAACTAAGAATGATAAATGCTAGACATATGTACTATGAAGATGTAACCAAGGCCTTGCAATAAAATCAAAGAAAAGCTAACTCCCACATAATTATTGATTTTACGTGACCCAACTATGCTTTTTTGATGCAAGAGTTAGAAGACCCACTTGAGGGAGTTCCTGCAAAGACATACAAGTGAACCTTTATGAAATGTGGTGTGATTATGGAAAATTTCAAGCATTACGGTTTCCTTGCTCACAGGTAATACCTACATGTGCAGATATCTATGTAGATTACATGCAATTGGTAGACAATGTCTATAAATTGTACACTATATTTAATGTTTACTGACAAAAGTTCCAACCAGTGGAGAATGAAGATTATTAGCCTTAGTATAATGGTCCAGAAGTGTGCCATGATCCTACACTATAGAGAGATCCTCATGGTCAGCCAAAATTAAATCATATTCGTAATGAGATAGATAGGAGAAAGGATAATCAAAACAATGTAAATTATGCAGGACTGAAGGTCATAACTGTCAAAATTGTCCTAATCATGGTGGCACCTTTGGAGAGAGTTTGCACAATGAATAATTTACCTTTTTTTTTGTGTAAGTTAAATAACAAATTAAATTAGTCTCATTTTTTTGACTCCCGTAATAATAATAATAATGCAATCTCATTTATCTATATGCAAGTTTTATGATTGCAAATTCTTAATGTTGTATAATTAAGAACACATTCTTTATTGCATTATTTCTATCATGACTTTGGTTGCTTCATTATGAAAACTCGAGTTTCATATTCTAGTTTCTATCCACTAAATACTGAAGGATAATTAATATATGGCACATAAAAATTATCTAGATAAGTCATTATGTTTCTTAATACTACATAAGGCATTTAAAAACATAAATTTATCTAAAAATAGCTAAAATTATACAATGCATACAACACGCCTAAGGTCTCTAAGGTAGCCTCCACCCAAAGATCTGTCTAGTGTTACGCTCACTGGGTTGACCTTGTTCTCATTCTCGCCCTCGTCCTCGTCCTTGTCCTCGACCTTTATTTATAACTGTCAAAGCTTTATGCCCAATTGCTTCATCCTGATTAGTCATGGTAGGACGATATACATCAGACGTTATATTGTCATCATGTTGGTTACCACTAGTTGAAGGATCAACATTTGGTATGCGTCTATCAGTGCTTCAAAGGCCTACATCGGGTGTAGCTTCGTATGGATAGGAACTACTTGAAGGACCTACATCAGGTGCACCAACAAATGCTCTTAAAATTCTAGAAAGAGAAACTAACATAGTTTGAGTCATTAACCACCACAAAACCATGGTTTGAAAGAGAAAAAGTTAGGTTTGATTTCCCTACCTCTTGAAGTTGCTGCTCATAAAAGTTCCTAGCTTGTTTTCCTTCATTCCTTTCTTTTTGCTTTTTTCTTTTTTCATTCTCTTCTCCCTTCTTCCCCTCCCAGACATGAGCTCCCTTTCACTCCCTCCTTTTCTTTTTTTTTTTTCCTTTTCTCTTTTCCTCCTTATCTTGGTCGAGAGGTTAGGGAACATGGAGGGTATTGTGGGTTTTATTAGTTTTATATTACTTTATGTTATTAATTAAATTTTATAAATTCTAAAAGTCCATATCCTTGGTTGACTTGTACTTAAATTAGTTATATGGGAACTAAATAGACAAAAAAATAAATAATAATAAATTTAATTTATCTAGCCTAACAGTGATTATTTCTTCTGTCTAATTAAAATTGGACACTTCCCATAATATTATTGATCATTTTATACTAATTATATTTTTACTTATATAAATATTTTAAAATATAAATTTTTTAATTAGATTAAATTACAATAATTTCTCCTATTTAATTTTATAAATTCTTAAAAAATAATTAATAATTTATAAAATAAATTTGACTAATTATTGTGTTTAAATATTTTACTGAACAAAAATATCCTCAAGTAAAATCTCATAATTACCAAATTGCTATTGTAAAATTTTTACTATTCTTTTAGGTATTTCAATTATTTCTAATTTCTCTTAGATAGTTTTTACTATCTTTTTTTATTTAAATACTAAAATAAAAATATTAACAATTAAATAATATATTTATTAATATTAAATAGTAACATAAATAAAACTACTTAAAAATTAAAATTTTATTTTTACTTAAATGGGAATGTTACATCTTCCACTAGTTGAATTTTTTATTAAAAAAAAGAAAAAAAATTATTTCATCATATCGCATTGCTTAAATGAGTTACACTAACTGTGTTTATCATGATATGTATTTATTGTTTGGAATCCTATGCATGTTTTATATATGTGTGCATTAAATAATTTAAGGAGGCCTTTGTTCTAATCGTGAAAATTTATTTAACACTCCAACTTGGGCTTTTGTTGCTCTTTTATTTCTTTTACTTCATAAATTTAACACCTTGTTCCTTTAGCTTCTCCAACAATCCAACCTTTCCTCCTTGCATGTGGGGCAGGAGCTCTTCTCTTCTCTTTGTGCACGCCTTTCTTGCGTCATGGCTTAGTTTTGTTAGCTTCTCTTCAATTTTGATATTTACAGCAATTATTTAACAATTAATTCTTCTCAAATAAATAATTAATAATACACAAAATTATTAAAATTAAGTTAGCCAATGATATGAATAAATACGTTTACAATAAGTAAAATCCCTATATATTATATAGGCTACTATCATATATCAATATGATGATTGTAAACATCAAATTTTATCCCAATTAATATAAATATATTTTTCAAAAAAATCATAAAATTAAAATGTCAAAATAAAAAATATTTTGAAAAAAGATAAAAATATTTAAATAAATAAAGAAAATGACTCTCAAAATGAACTCTACAGACTAGGCTTAAACCTTTTTTTAGTCCAAGCTCGATGATTTAAGTCTATTAAACCAATTTAAAGTCTAAAAACACATATGATCCAAAAACAACAAAAATAAAAGTTATAACTTATTGAAAAATTTTAAAGTTTGCATAAAAATTAAAAATAGAAAAAATAATGGAATATAATAAAATTTTATTAAAAAATAAAAATTCATTTTTCAATTTTTTTTCTATTTTGATAAAAGAAAAAAGAATCATTTTTCAAGTTTGTTCGAGCCATTTTTCGTTAACCAACCACTAAGCCCATTTTTCAAAGCCCAATACTTTAAGGAATTTTGACCGATTTTCCATGCCATCCATTCGCATCAGAGGCATCAAACCATGTGCATCCAGTGCACCCATGCCCATCATCCCCATGAGCAGCAATCAATGCATATGAAGCTGAGCTTGAAGACCCATTCACCGTGCACCTCCCACCCACAACGTTAGCCCATGAAACTCACCATGCACGTCAAGCCAGCCTTTGAAGTCACTGTGGGCCCCAATCTTATCCAACGACCCCCAAGCAAGTGTAAAAAGACTAAAGTGCTATGAGACTATTATATTTAATAGATGAGATTTGAATTAAATTTTATTATTTTATATTTTATATTCAATCCTATCCAACGGCCCCCCAACAGCTCCTCTGCGGTCTCCATACATGCGCCAATTATCTAGCGCCTGAAGCACTGTATAAACCACCAACAACGCCCAGACCTAGCCACCGCACTTACACATCCAAGCTTGTTATGCTAATGCGTGTTTGCATTGGTCTAAATATTTTCGGGCTTATTCATTGTGGGTGTACTAGAATTATTAAAATTAAAATTGAATTGAATTAGGTTGAATTTAATTAAATTAAATTAAAGTTTAATTTTTATGTTTGAAATTCATTTTAAAATATGATTTAAATTTATTTTTAAATTAATTTTTTTGTTTGAAATACATTAAAAATGAATTGAATTAATTTTATTTTAAGAAATTTATATTTTTACACTTTCAATTATATAATTATTATATCTTTATTAAAGAGTATAATAATAAATTTATATAAAATTTACTCAAATCCTCTCATTTTTAAGAAAATTTCTAAATCAACCTACTTAAAATTTATTAGATTTTCATGGATTTTCAAATCATATTACTTTCAATTTTATAATTCTCTAAATAGAAAATTTGATTTATAAATAAAATCAAATCATAAAATTTATCATTCCAAACACATCTATATATTGATTTGGATTTATTCTCTTAAAATTCAATGGGTTGTTGGGTTTGGCAGTTTGGGTCTATAGTCAAGTCAAAGTTTAAGGATTTGCTAATGGGTCAAGGGTTATTTTTATGTTTATTGGGCTAAAGTTTTATTAGTGAGCCAAGTTTTGTTAGTAGATTAGATTTGGCTAAGCTAATTTTAATTAGGCTTAGGCTTGGTTTATGGGCTGAAATTTTTATGCTTATTTGTGAGGCTTGGGTGTTCATTGGATTCACTTGTAGGTTGGGTTAATAGAAAAATAAAAACTGAATAAAAGATATAAATATTAAAAATAATAATAAAGATAATAATAAAATAAAAAATAACAATAAAAAAGAAAGAAGAGAGAAAATTAAAAATTAGGGAAAGAAACTAAATTATAACTGGATAGAATAAAAATAATAAGAAATAATTCAGGATAAATGTGTGTTAATTATGCTTGTCGATTTTTTTAATCATTATTCATGTCTATTAGCATTTTAGTAATGATTTTAAATTATTTTAATTGCCTTCACATTTATTGTTCATCATCTATTTTTTGTCATATTGCTTATAAGTGATAAAAAAAAAATTTTATCTGTGATTTTAATAAAATATAATTTTTTAGGGTACTAAATATCAATTTGAGGGAGAGTTTATTGCCACTTCTAATTATCTATTACCACTTTTATTAAATTAATTTTGATTTGATGTTTCTAAAATACACTTTATTCCATTACTCTTCCTTTATGATATATTTGTTTTTCATGAACAATTTTTAATCTTGCCTTTTTTTTTTAATAAAAGCACATTAATTCATCTTTTCACATGAGAAAAAATATTGATGGAATATCAAACTGATGGAGAAAATATAGATATTCATGAAATTCATTTTTGAAGGAGATATGCATTTAGCACTATACACCCAATACATTTAAGAAAACCATCAAATTCTCAACTCAGAAGTCTTATATGCTCATTTCAAAATAAGGATGGATATGTTCAATGAAAATTGGGGAATTTAGTTGCTTACTCGATGTGTGATTGGCCATGATGCAACCATAAATGTTCTTTCTCAAATCCATGATCCCAAGTTTCAACACACACAATCTTGTAAATTCTCTCTAGCTTGTTGTCCTTTTCCTACACACAAAAAAAGAATAACTAAGAAAGTTTAATATAGATTTATGGTTAATGCATTATGTGTTGTATTTAACATGATAATTGAAGCAAATGGTGTTTATTTAAATTTGGTATGTCTCTTCATGGGATTCCTTATGTCCATTATACATATATTGAATTGTTTCTAATGTATCGGGGAATGGAAAAGATAGAAAATGGCATTTTTGGCCCAAACAACCTTATATGCGGACTTCACAAAAAAATGGCCTCTCGATTCAAATTTCCAATAGAATTGATCTTCATCAGCACCTTGGTTAAGTGGTATTTGCAAAATTGTCTTGCAACTTCTAGGTTGAATAGTTGTCTGATAAGCTTTGCATTCCAGCATCTGTGATCTGATTCAAACAATTGCGAGACCTAGTTAAGGGTGAGGTCCATTATTGGAGTTGGACCAACTTTGAAATCACGGTTTGAGGGGATCCAAGGGTCTTTGTTAAAACTGGACCAAAACTCAAGAAATTAGATGAAAAATAGGAATTGTATCTCTGTTTCTACCTAATATGAATATGATAACAAAACAAAGGGGTTGTATGGAGTACTACAGAGCTGGTATAGAAGTGAAAAGAAGGAAAAATCATAGTAGATAGTTCAGACAAATTCGAGAATGTCTGATTCTCTCCTCCCAGTAATTTCCTCACACTTTTCCTACTATCCTCAACTCCTATACACTCTCCTCGTTACAAAAGTCACACTTCCCTCCCATTCCCTCTTCAACAAACTCACATGTGGGAGTTAGTTACCAGAGGTCACCCTATTTGCAATGCTGTTCTAGGGGTCTAATCCCGTACTTTTCCTAAATCTCTTCCTAAAGTACACCCTAGACATCCGTGGCTCCTTATCAATACTCTCCCCCAAAAGTTAGGGAATTGCTGTTGTATGTGAGACATTAATTCCTAGGAGCTTTCAAACGATGGGAGATCTTACCATTGGATGAGAACCTCTTAATCCCCAGCTGTATTGGTACAAACAACAGTGACCGCAAATGGCTTTACCTATAGCTCCTAAGCTTCAGTTAGGAAAGAAGATAATGGCTAGCTGACAACTGATGGTGAGATAAACTTCTTAAGTATGGAAACATGAAAGGTAGGGTGGATACAACTACCTGCAGGTAGCTTTAATGTATAAGCTACCTATCCTACTCTTGCTAAGATCTCATAAGGACCATAATATTTGGGACTGAGCTTTTGGTTGACTCGTTGTACAAGGTCCGCAGCTTTAGGGCAGAATTTAGAGAAAAACAAGGTCTCCAGGTTGATAGACTATGCCCTTACGGTGTTTGTTAGCTTGGACTTGTATATGGTTTTGAGCTTGAGCTCAATTTTGCTTAAGTTCTGCTATCATCTGGTCTCTGTCAACGAGAAGCTTATTAATTTCTTCTATTGCAAAGGGTTTTGTTGTACCCTTTAATAAAATAGGAGGGTTCGTACCATATAGTGCCTTGAAAGGAGTAAGTTTGGTAACACTACTTAGTTAGTATTATGCCAAAATTCTACCCAACTAAGCTACTTGGGCCACTATTTTGGTTTGGTTCAAGCGAGGCAATGCAAATAAGTTTCCAAACACCTGTTAACAACTTTTGCTTGGCCATTGAATTGAGGATGGTAGGCTAATTCAGTTTGGTCCCTGTTTGTTTGAACAACTCTGTCCAAAAATGGTTGAGGAGGACTTTATCCTAGTCAGTGACAATAGATGATGGGAACCTATGTAATTTCTCAATCTCTTTGACAAAAATCTTAGCAACCTCTTTAGCTATGAAGGGGTGACATAACGCAATACAATGGGCATATGTGAATTTGTCCACCACTACTAGGATGGTATCCACACCCTATGTCTTTGGTAATATGCCTATGAAATCCATTAAAATATCAAACCAAGTTTGATTAGGAATAGGAAGTGGTTGGATCAACACAGTTGGGGATAAGGTTTGGTGCTTACTTCTTTGACAAACTTCATAAGCAACTACATATATTTGAATGTCTTTCTTCATACCCCCCTAAAACACTAGAGCAGAAATTCTTTTGAATGTGTGAAAAAAACCCGAATGTCCACTTACTACAGAATCATGAAACTCCTTTAGCATTAGAGAAATAGTGGGGGAAGATTTAGGCACCACCAGCCTATCCTTATACATATTAGTTTGCCCCCTTTGATTTGGAAGCCTGGATGAATATCAGGTTAAAGCAAGACCTCTTGCATAATTTGTCTAACCCTAAGGTCAACTTGAACTTCATTTACCAGGTTACTAAACCATGGAATTGAACAATGGAAACTGCCGCATAATACAACCTGCAAGAAAAAGCATCTGCCACCTTGTTTTCAGTCTCCCGCTTATAGTGGATCTTGAAATCAAAGCTAATTATCTTGGAAATCTACATGTGTTGTTCCTCCCCCAGTAGTCTTTGGTTTGTGAGAAACCTTAGACTTTTCTAATCAGTATGGGTGATGAAATGGTATCCCATTAGATAGTCGTGCCATTTTTGAATAGCAAAAACAACCACTATAAGCTCTCTCTCATATATGGGCTTAGCTTGGGCTCTATCGAATAACCCTTAGCTTATATATGCCATAGGCCTGCCTTCTTGCGTCAATATTGTTCCAAGCCCTTGGCTTGATGCGTCAATCTCCATAGTGAATGTCTTAATAAAGTCACGAACAAGTAACACTGGGATACTGATCATGGCAGATTTTAAATGTTCAAAGGCAAGTTGAGCTTCTACTCCCTAAGAGAAATTATCTTTCATGAGTAGATTAGTTAATGGTCTAGCAATCTTTCCCATAATCTTTAACGAATTTTCTATAATAACCTGTAAGGCCAAGGAATCCTCTTAGGCTTTTGACATCATTAGGAATGGGCCAAGTCTACATCACCTCCATTTTCTTCAGATCTGCTACTACCCCTATAGAAGATATTAGATTACCCAAATATTTTATTTATGACTGGTCAAAAGAACACTTCTTTTTATTCACAAATAATCTATGGTCATGAAGCTGTTGTAACACCAGTTTAAGATGCTCTAAATAGGATGACTTATCCTTATTGATTATCATGTCATCAAAGAAAACTAACACGAATTTTCTCAAAAAAGGCTTCAGAACATCATTCATAAGTGACTGAAAAGTAGAAGGAGCATTAGATAACACAAATGACATACCAAGAAATTCATGGTGCCCGGTATGGGTTCTAAAAGCTGTTTTTAAGATATCTTCTTTTCTCATCCTAATCTGATGATAACCAAATTTTAAATCCAGTTTAGAAAATACTTTCATCCCACCTAATTTGTCAAGCAACTCATCAATGATTGGAATAGGAAACATGCCAAGTATTATAACTTTGTTTAAGGCTCTATAATCAACACAAAAGCATCATCCCCCATCTTTCTTTCTCACCAAAATAACTGGGCTAGAATATGGACTATTGTTAGGCCTAATTATACCAGCAGTCAATATTTCATTAACAATTTTTTCTAACTCATGTTTTGGTAATAAGGGTAACAATAGGGTCTCAAGTTCAGAATTTGAGCTCCCTCCTTTAAGTTGATGGAGTAATCTTGCCTCTTTTTGGGTGGTGGCCTGTGTGGACCTTGGAAAAGGTCATCAAACTTAGTTAGTAAAGCTTGCAGCTCTGCCTAAGATGAGTTATGTTGCTGTTGTCTAGTAATAACACCCTTGTATTCCATATAGTAACCCTCTCCCTCATCTTGTAGAGCCTTGATTATTGCTCTTAAGGATGCTAGAGACTTACAAAGAGATGGTTCCCCTTTAATTATCACATACTCTTGAGCCACTTCTATTTTCAATACTAACTCTTTGTAATTTGTCTTTATCTCACCAAGACTCTTTAGCCAATCCATCCCAAGTACCACATAAGCCCCACCAAGTTTAAACAAATAGAAATTTTGAATGACTTTCATACCTTGCGTCTGTAACACGAGTCCCCTGGAAACTCTCTTACTCCTCACCTTATGTCCATCCCCTACCTCTACCAAGTATTCAGGAGTGTCAGAAATAGGGAGATTAAGCTCTTGAACAATTCCTTTTGCTATGAAATTATTAGAGACCCCACAATCTATAAGTATCACTACCTTCTTCCCTTCTATTTCCCTATAGAGTTTCAAAGATTTCTTAGATGGCATTCCCATGATGCTATTCATGGAATGTCGCAATGCCCGTTCCTTCTCCTTGTCCTACATTTGCTCCTCTTCTAGATCCCTATCAACCTTATTTCTAGTATTAATGATTAACAAGTATAATTGTTTATTCTTGCACACATGGTCAGAGCTGTATAAAAGGAGAAAAAAATCAGTTACCTGATTTTCTTACCAGTGAATTTTTGCAGGAAAAGAAAAAAGAATCTCCCACTAAGATTAGATGAGCTCAAAAAACAAACCAATTTCCAAAGATCAATAAGGTTCTCCTCTAAGAATCCAAAATGTTCAAGACTTAACTTCAAAAAGTTTTTTACAAACTATTCAACAAACTCTCTATCCAATACGTCCTACTCAAAATACAACCTCTCTTACTAATAGATTAACTCCTCTTACCCCTTCTTCCTCCAATATAAGACCCTCATCACCTTCTCCTCGACATCCTCTTGTAGTTACTCAATTGTATCAAGATAAACATGAATATTTACCCGTCATAATTCTTGAACCAGAATGGATTCAAAATAATTCTACCCCTAGACAAGTCGCTCAAAAAATCTTTCTACCTTTTTAGCATTTTCCTCCTTCTGATCTACAAAAGAATAGATTATTCGATGAATTTATCTTTGTTGATACGAACTCTATTGAATTAACTTATACCCTTGACAAGAATGATTCATTAAAAATATTATTATCGAAAATCAAAATCCTTAAAGTTTATACTCCTTCAAATTGTCCTGTCAATATATATACTGAAAGATCCTTTTCAAAAACCTTTTCTCCTCAATACTATACTTATCAAGATTATATAAATGCCTAGTATTATCTCTTCTATTATCAACCCTATTCTTATTCTTGGTTCATTTGGTTCAAATGAAGAATTTTTCCTAGTTTCTCAAAATGGTTTATTAAATGGTTTCATAACTTTGAACCCACTGTCTAAATCTTCCCCGATTATGCTATCTCTTCCTATTATAACTTTAAAGATTAAACTACTTTTCAAACTGGTTACCGCCTCTTATCTTTTGTAGCCTCTATGAGTGTCAGCTAGATCATGACTTGGGATTACGATATTGTTCAACAAAATAAAGAAGTGGACATTAGATGGTTGGTTAGGGTCATAAAAATCAAATGGTAGAGTAAATTTGATCAATTCTTGTTATCTAATCAAAAGTTGAAAGAATGGTTCTCTAAAAACCCAAAATACCACAAAAACATCTCAGCTCAAAATGTTTCATTAGAAACATTATTTTTAGCTGAAAAATAAAAAATTATAACTGAGTTAGCATCTTTCTTATCTAAAGAAGAATTTTCAAAAAAGCTCAAGGATGTATTATCACATACCTCTCAAGAGCTAGATCAAGACAATAAGGATGAAGTGGGTTCTAGTCAAAGTTTCACTCCACTCAATGAAGATGTCTGCTATAGTATCATCTAGCTATAAAGGTTGAAGCTGACTTAAAGTATAAGACTTTCAGCACAATAAGTCTATCACATGCAAAAGTCGTGTTGATCAAGACTAAAGTAAAGTTACTTTCGACAAAAGACTAAAGCAGATGCTCAATAATACTTGATAGATTCCCGTTATTTTCTGTTACTTTTCAAAAGTAATATTACTGTTCAATTACAAGCCCGACAAGACTCATCAAATTCTCTTTACTTTTTAGAAAATAAATATTATTAGTCAAAAGTTGTAGTAATTTATGTCTGCATAAATTATTAGGGTTACTGTAACGAGATGCTCCGAACTTCTATATAAGGAGCCTCCTAGTTCATTTTGAAATTGTCGATTTAGTTCTAGTTTTCAGTCCCTCTAAATTTCTCTTCTTTGTAAAAACGTGTTGTTCTCCGGCCTCTGTAATCTTTTGTCAACATCCCTTTGTAAGTTTTTAATCCTTTCAATATATTTATTTTCCAGCATTCATATTTTGTATTAGTATTCTATATCTATTTAAATTTTTTATTTTACTTTCTTTAAGTTTCTACTTCTATTATGAGATGTTATGTGTGTGTGTGTGTGTGTGTGTGTGTGTGTGTGTGTGTGTGTATACACATGTATATATGTGTGTGTGTGTATATATATATACACACATATATATGTGTGTATATATATGCATGTATATATTTATATATACACATATATGTATGCGTACACACACACACACACATATATATGTGTGTGTATGTGTGTGTGTGAGTGTGTATGTTTATATATATATATATGAGAATGTATCAGGTGAAGATATTTTTATTATGAGAGATGTGATGATTAAATTTTAACCATTAAACTATCTATAGATGGTTAGGATTATATCTTATTTAAAGGTCATATGATCATTTAAAAATGTCACATGATTTTATGTTTTAATTTTAACCATTCATGCATGATCTAATGGTTAAAATTTATTCCAGCTCTGACAAAAAATCACTCTTCTCACTTGATATAAACCATATATATATATTGAAGCATCTTCAAGATAACGGCAAGGAAATTTATTTATCAAGGAAAAGGCATCAACTAAAGGCCACTTCATGTTGAAATAGTATGAGATACTACCAAAAATCATTCCTCTCACTTGATATATACCCTACATATCTATCTATATATATATATATATATATATATTGAAACATCTTAAAGATATAGGCAAAGAAATTTATTTATCAAGGAAAGGGCATCAACTAAAGGTCACTTCATGTTGAGATAGTATGAGATGCTACAATTTGGGAGTGAATGCAAGTGGAACAAGATGAATGCATGTCGAAATCAATATATACTCTCAATCTTCCTGAATCAGGTGAGTTTTGAGATAATATCAATCTCTAGCAACATTTATATGGTATCAGAGCATAGTACATAATAGCTATACTCTTTCAAATCTATCTTATTTTGTTATCCTATTATCCTATAGTTGTAACTATTGTGTACTTGTTGCTGCATCCTATAATGTAGGATCCCAAAACTAACCGATCGAAGAAACCTGAGGTCTTTGAGGCCTTGGGGCTTCACTTACTTTGTTAGCAAAGCATTGATGTACATTATGGAGGGTAGAATGAAATGATGGATATCAATCAAACTTGACATTCAAGAATTTAAATTGCACATCGCATCACTTAATGCAGCCACAACACACCACACTTGTGGTTCGTATTGGGCCGCTTCAACCTATGACGGCCGCAATGCGACCTTGATCGTAATACAGCCGTCATTCTTAACCATTGAAATTGCCGAGAATTTTCAGAATTCCACCTCTACAGGAGTCATTTGAAATTCATTTTTTTAAGCCATGAAATACCCTATAAAATTCTATGTCATTTCAAAAAATTACCTCAAGCTGGTATTTTTATTCAAACTTAGCAATCCTTGGCAAAGGATTTTAAATGAACACTTAAAATATATTACACACTACAAATATCTTACCAAAATATAGCCTCATTTATGATTTTCAAACTACAAAAATTAGACAAAAATCGAATGCATTTCTTTGAGCAAAGACAGAAGCGGAGCACCTTACTAAAATAGGAGAGACAACAACGCAAGTATAATAGGAGTGATGATGAGATAT
The DNA here is from genome assembly GCA_019955255.1 of Castanospermum australe. NCBI lineage: Eukaryota > Viridiplantae > Streptophyta > Magnoliopsida > Fabales > Fabaceae > Castanospermum > Castanospermum australe. The sequence continues at coordinate 165,048 of NSJW01000077.1, forward strand.
CATGGACAATTTACCAACGTAAATGTTCCCCAAGGAAGCCACAGAGGTTGCAAAGGACACGTTCTTTGCTCTGCTAATTCTTTTGAAACAACAAGCAACAGACAGAGCCAGTACTAGTGACGTGTCAATACCATGATCATGAAGGAGAAAGGGAGGGAAAGTGAGATTGTTTTTATTGTCAAAAGAAAGAGAGTGGAGGTATTTGACTATTAAGAGACTAGCAACGAGCAACTGTGTCGTTTGTGTCTATTACCTCCTATTTCATACAATGCGATGGTAAGCAGGTGCATAAACTGAAACAAGGCACTTTATGGCCTTGGGCACCTAAAGCATGCTTCGAGAAGCTAGCATCTACCCTACATAATTTTGGTTTTACTACAACAAGATGTGACTCATCGTTGTTCATAAGAATAAATTTAGACTCTAGAGCACTAATTTTGACATTTTTTTTACGTGGATTTTGACATTATAATAGATAAAAAAATGTATATTTAAATTTTTTAAAGAAATTTATCCATACATAATAAAAGAACAAACAATCAAACACAATATAAGTAATAGACAAATAAACACACGATTCAAATATATAAAAAATAATTAATAAATTTATGAAGTTTCATCATTCCAGAAGCCTCATTTTTTTTTTATAAGTAACATACAAGATTGAAAAAGAAAAACCATAGACACTGACTATAGAAGGTGTTGTTTGATATTTTAGAATTTCACATTTTTAAAAGAATTCAAATAAGTTGTGATTGGTTAATCATTTGATCATTGTCTTATATTTTATCATTTGGTTGTATTTTAGTCTCATTCTCCGTGACATTACTTTTATCTACTAGTATATTAGCGATTTGTTGCACAAACTTCTATTTTGGCACGCTCTGGTCACTTTCTCTGTTGAATTCCGCTACTTGCAGCCATTTTTATGATTTGATATTCTTAGTTAAAATTCCCAAAGAAGAAATGGAGAGTAGGTAGTTAAAATTAATTTTATTTACTAGTGTATTAGCGATTTGTTACACAAACTTCCATTTTGGTACGTTCTAGTCATTTTCTAAATTCCACTGCCTACACCCATTTTTATGGTTTGATATTCTCACTAAAAATTCCCAAAGAATAAATGAAGAGTAGGTACCATTATAAGTCATGTAAGGACAGCCATATTAAAGATAGCATTTAAATATTTGGAAAGATGGCACGAAAAAAAAAAGGGTACAAAGTTACAAAATGTCAAGTTAATTTAACTCATTTTCTATTTGGTTTCAATTATTTATTATTAATAATTTTTGAAGAAACTAAGAACAGGAGATATTATGAGTTCTGACTTTTGGCCCTAAGGTTTTTTATGTTCTCACTCATAAGGTTTAACAACTCATTTTCATTCTCCAACTTTTTTCATGTGATGAACCTACATGATCTCTTTGCCAAACCATCTCTACCGTGACCTCTTGCCCACTTGCTCCCCATTCAGCCAAACCCAAATTCTCCTTGCCTTTCGTATCTTGTGTGCGTGGAGTGGAGTATCAAGGGGACCCTAGATCAATGTTTGAAAGTTCATCATTTTTTTTTCAACCATTTCCAACCCAACCCTTGGATGACACACTATACCTTAATTCAAGTTCTAAATAGCCTTTTTCATAATTTAACCTCTCAATAAAAGCAATCATTATTACGACTCAATTTTATAAAAAGAGTTCATCCCAAAAGACTAACCTATTTGATGAGAGTATCTTATAGCTTAAATACTACATTGAGTCTCATATTTTATTAAATGTAAGACATAAAATATCTTTTCTCAATAGCCCAAATACAAGTGAATGTCACTTTTCTGAATTCTAGCTAGCCAAAAGAAGTTACTATAGCGAAACCTCTACTAAAATGAGGGGCTTGCTTTTTTTACCTTGAATTTGATTGCAGTTAAGTTTTCTCTTTAAGACCCTGAGCCTTCAAATCCTTGATCTTCACTTCCTTCTTCGAACTTAAATTCTCCTTTCTAGAACAACTGATACTATTCCTACCTCTTTCAATTTCCATTCTGCACATGTCATGTTGGAGATGCAAATTTACAATATTCAAGAAAATGTAAACAAAGTTGGAGCTGATTTAAAAATTATCTATAAAAGCACAATAAAAGACATACCTTGCCACGTTAGTTTCCATCACAATTAAGGTTATAGTCAGAAACACTGAACCGGCGATGAACATTTCCATGTCCATGAAAGCCAAAACAGGGGTTGATGATTTTCAAGCCAAAAAATTAGACAAAACCAAAAGAAACAAAATCAAATGCATCCATTTCCTTGGTTTTTCTTAGAGTTAGTTTGGCATGGGAAAACATCCATGAAGTTTTTCTCCCATTTTTACTCTATTAACAAGTATACAATTAGAGAAAAGAAAGAAACAAAGCAACTAGCAAAAGTAGGAGAATACAACACAATATGGACAGTAAAGTTATGAGTCATGAGATATCATTTTTCATTACCAATCTCGTGTGAAGTTTGAAGCAATGAGAACGAGTAGTCAAGAGATTAACCCGAGAAATTGCAACACAGTAAGTCATTGGTACCTAAGCTGAGGGGAAACGGCTACTATATAACGACTGGTGGCAGAGTTGTAATTAAGAGAGCCCATTAATGGCAATAATTTAAAACGGTATATTTTAAATGTGAAGAACCAAAGCACTTCCGGAATCAAACAAGAAGGACAAAGTGGATCGATAAGTCATGGAAGTGATAGAACAACTCCATTAAACATACTATTAAAATGTTTAGAATGACTGTAACCAAGAAAAGTATTTTAAAAGATTACATTTGCAAGGAAAAAAAAAGTTATTTTCTAAAAGTTCCTGCAGCATAAAATTTTTCACAAAATTTATATAAAATACTTACAAATTTTTTTTCATATATATGATATAAAAGAAAAAATATTGTAATTAATTATTAATAACAATTATATCCTGCATTTATTTTTATTAAATAATCAAAATTTCAATCAAAATACTTAAAGTATTTGGTAAAAATTTGCAATGACTTTTACAAGCTTTTATGAAAATTAAAGTTAAATTCAAAATAAGATAAATTATTCTATCAATTGCTAAGAGTCATATCTTATGGAAAGGGTTTTACTATTATCATTCTCGATATGAGGAGATTTGACCCATGAGATAATTCAAATAAATCAAACCTTATAAGAATATTATTGATTTATACTCAAAAAAAAATTTATTCTATCAATAATTCTGTTAAGTAACTAGCTAGTCAATCTGAAAGTTTAAGTACTATAATAGATTAAAAAAATGATAAACATATTGGATTCAAATCATAGTATAACTTCTCAGCATTGTATTGAAAAAATAAATATTAAAATTAAATTTTATTGATATTCTTAACATTTTTATCATTATTATTCCTAATTTCTTGTTGTGAATGTTGTCATACTACTAATTTATTATTACAGACAAAATGTATCAAATATGTTGTAGAATTTCACAAATGTTGATCAATCTTATGAATAAATTAATCTTATTTACTCAAATATGTAACTCCTGCTAATTTAATTAGAGAAATAAAGATTTAGAAAATAATTTTTTTTGTATAATAGAGACATGGAAGTTTAAACTTATAATTTTTTACAAATTATCTAAATCCTTTATCATTAACCTACTCTTAATGACTTACAGAAAATAATTTTTTTTTGTTTATATATTAACAAGCTTTATACGCTTGAATATCTTAGATTTAAATAAGACAAGGGTACAATTGTTAAGTTCTTGTGTAAATATTTATTTTCAGCTTATGCATTTCTATCACGCATAGAATGAGAAAAATGAATTAATTATTATTTATTTAAACTTGTGGTATCATTAAGATGTCATATATATGGAAAGTAGAATTTTTTTTTGGAACCAATATGTTATATATAGTTTACCTAATTATGAAAATATATACCATTTAATAATTTGAAACATTAATATAATATATGTATTAAACCCAATCAAACCCCACCCTTAGATTTCAACCGTATAATGAGATTCATGTATAATTTTCCGTATCCTCAAATCTTGACAGAATGTCTCCAATAACCATTGCCTATACAAAAAGGCTCACAATTTGCCAAGGACCAAGATAATTCATTCATATCCACTTTGGCCAATTAAGGATCCCAAAGCATTGTGGGACATTGAACAAGGCAGAGCGAATGATGCGCAAGACAATCAACTTCTATGTTACCTTACACGTATATCTAGAATGAGAATAATCATTCTTATCCTACCAGAAAAACAGAATTATCAATTCTTATTTTACACTTTAATAACATTCAGAATGACTTGACGAATTACCGTAGAACAAAATAAAAGTTAGTTTGAATGTCATAAATCTCTTTCAAAATTAAAATATAACAAAATTTTAATTTTTCATTTATTTTTTATATAAGTAATAGCCTTATATTCTCAAGAGCAGCATCCAATTTAAATTTTTTATAACTTGATAACAAAAAGGGTTACTTTAAAAAAAATGAAAAAAAAACTGTTTTATTTGTAAGAAAAAATTTAAATATATATATTATTGTCATTTGAAACATTAATGCAATATATATATTAAATTTTAATTATGTTTTCTCTTCTTTAAATATTCTAGTAATAGAATCCTCTATTATATGAGATATGTAAATAAGTTAAATTGTCATTTTGTAAAACTAATGAATGTATATTGAAAAAGAAAATTTGATTTCCCAATCTATGAAGAATGGAATCTCAATTTCACCTTTATAGAAGGAAATGAATACCATACTCAATTTTTACTTATTAAAATAAATATGAAATAGAATCATCATATCAATTTTTTTCTAATAACCATGTGAGAATTCACTATTTACATCATGTAATAGTTTTATCAAGCAACTCCTTGAATGACTTGTTTTATTCTCTTGGCCATATCAGAATAGACTCGCATTATGGAGTCATATCCAATTCTCTACTGATAGTGCTGTTTGAAAGTCTTCTTTTTATTGAAAACTCTTTGAGTATGTTTAAATTAGAGAAGAATGAAGAAGAAGAAAAGGAAAGGAAAAGTTTATTTTATTATTTTAAGTTCAAAATATTTAAAAATAAGCATTTTCCTTTCATTCTTTTTCTTCTATTCTCCTCAATCTAAATATAACTTTAAGGATGACTTCCCTTAATAAGCAAGATTCCGTACATAGCAAAAATATTGTCCCAGGGGTTTTCTGTCACGCCTTTTTGAGCACCTAATGCTGAAACATTCTGCATTTTCTATTTATTAGACAGAGTAGAAAATAAACTTATGGACAGAAGTAACAAGAGAATACTATTTTAAGTTTTTTTTGTCTTATTATCTCGTCTTCAATCTTCCCTTTTTTTTATCCTTTTTTTCTTTCTCTCCCAAGCCTAATGTTGGCCATCACGGTGAAAACGTTGTCGAAGGTGGACAGCGTCGCTATCAACGCTGGAGATTGTGGCTGCTTGATATAGTCAAAAACTTCCCTAGCCTTCATTATTCAATCTCGATCTTGGCCTGAAAGACTGCATCTCGGTCCTCACCTGTGGCTTCCGTTGCGTTCTTGGTGACTTGCACAAGTCTCTGTCCCCCTCACTTATCTATAGACTCTTTTCTTGGTGGAACTTATCTTTAGCTATCCATTTAAATTGGGCCACTTGTGTTTTTTTTTCCTTTTTGGTTACTGTTTCTTTTTTCTTTTTTATTTTCATTACGGGAATTCTCTGCTTTTGAATTGTTTAGTTTAAGATTAATAAATTAAAAATTAGCTATACTGTTTCTATAGTATTTTTTATGATTTAGGGTCCTTAAAAAATATTATATATATATATATATAAACACTATTGAAGGTCCTTTATTTTAGTTTTTTTAAAAAACATTATATTCTCGTACTATATCAACACTATATCTGATACTTGTATTCTTATTTTCATATCATATTTGAAACTGTAATTTTTTAATGACGTCATATTAATTATTTTAAAAGATAAGCATTATTTTTAATTCAATAATAACACTAAAAATAAGAATAATAACTTTTATAACATAATTTATGGGTATACCTAGAAAATAAATAAATGAAATAACAAGGTAACATGGATAAAGTAATATGAACCTTATTTTCTTTTTATAATTATATGTCTAAAAGTGGTTTTAATTAATATTATTAAAATAACACTTGCAAAAATGACTTTCCATACACATGTCCGAACATAAATTATTTCATTACAAACACACTTTTTTATTAAAATTAAGTTGATAAAATTTAATCCAAATGTAAATGTGTCCAAATATATGAGATTACTTAGTTAAGAGTACTGGTTTATAATTGTAGATCTTATAAGATTATTAGATATGCTTTTAAAATTAATTTTTAGTATTCAAATTATATTCGTGAAAAATAAGATTCTATATACTGAGGAGATCATCAATATAGTTGTTGACAAAAATTATTTTGTTGGCATAAGATTTTATTTTACAAAATGAATGTTTGGTTTTATTTGGGTTGATAACTAAGATACAAATTATAATGAATTCTATAATTTTTTTGACTAATCTTATTTACTGTGACTCTGACTTTTTTTATAGATGAATTTAATCAATTTATATTTATATAATCATTAATTATAATGATAGGAGATATTTTTTATGCAGATTCTTTAACAAAAAATATTAGTGTGAAGAAAAATATTTTAAATATTGGTTCATGTTACTTTAAGTCACAACAACTATTAGTTTTAGTTAGTTCTCTTGTTAAAAAAAATAATTTACTAACTCTTCCTCATTTATCATGATTAGCATATAGTTATAATTAGAGTCATATATTTATGTTCAATCATTAAATTAGTTTGATAAAGTCTATATTTTCTAGCCTTTTAATTCAAGTAAATATTATAGATTATTACAAATTAATAATAATTTCATACATTTCTTCTAATAAATTTATCGTGCATCGGATGAGTACAAATCTAGTATAATATTAAGATATAGGATTTCTATTAAAAATTCTCAAATAATAATATGATAAGATATATTCAAAATTTTATGAAATGATAATATTTTTTAAAAATATTATATATTTTCTTTTAACGAAATATGTTATTTTATTATTTTATAAAAATAGTTCAATGAATATATTCAAATTTTTATTTTTTTTAATAAATATTTCATTATTCTCTCTTTCATTTCAGTTAAATTTATTAATTACTCTTTCTTTTCATTGAAAGTTGAAAATTTATTAAATAATTAATTATTTTATTACAATAAGTTTTTTTGAAACCGTAATTTTTTAATGAAGTCATTATTTTAAAAAGATAAGCATGCATATTTTCATTTTCAATTCAATAATTACACAAAATAAGAAAAATAATTTTCATAAAAAAATTTACGAGTTTATCAAAAAGATAAAAAAATGAAAGAAAAAGACATATGAATAAATTAATATGAACCTCATATCTTTTTTTGATAATTACATATCCAAAAATGATTTTGACTAACATTATTTAAGCAATACTTGTGAAAATCACTTTTAACATAAATGTATTCCAACATAAATTACTTCATTATAAACTCACTTTTGTCCAAAATTAAGTTTGTAAAATCTAATCATAGTTAAGGATTAAATATAATATGCTTTTAACTACAAAATGTTAATTACAAATAAAAAAACTAGGATTCAAATACTTTTAGTATTTTGATTAATATTTGATTATTTGATGAAAAATAAAATTAGGATATCTTAGTTATTAATAATTATTTATAATATTTTTTCTTTTACATCACATTTATCAGAAATTTTCTAATGAGCTTTTAATATAGATTTTGTAGAGAATTCTATATGGAGGGGGCTTTCTAAAAATAATAATTTTTGCAAGGGCCTTCTTTTGTAAATAATTGATGAAACCTGCAATATAGGTTACTAGCGTTATTTTTGCCGTTGATCCAAGGGCTTTGTCTTCAATAGAGCTTAATAGATTAGGTGCATGGATGCACTAAATCAACGGCTAGAATATATTACTTGCAACTTGGTTGACCTGTTATATTATAATATTATTAACAAAATGTTTCTTGCATGCCAAAAAGTATCCATCATTTTTACACTAATGGCTACATCAACATTTTTCTTTCAGTTAATCACGTGGGTACATGTTAAATATGACTTTGAAGATCATATTACTAAATTCCTTCGTTAACTCTCCTCCTACTCATTTATTGAACCACTTTATATACTAAATTAATTTTTTTTTACACATAATTAATTACTTACGTTATACTTTCAGCACTTAATATTTCTAAACATTCTAAGGCAATTTAACTATATTTTACACTAAATTAATTACTTTTTTATACATTATTAATTGTTTAACATTTACTTTCAATACTTGACATTTTCAAATATCCTGGAGGTCAATTAATCACTTTTGACATTAAATTAATTATTTTTTTTTACACATGATTAATTACTTGCACTGTACCTTCAATACTTAGTATTTTCCAAACATTCTGAGGTTATTTAACTACATTTCACTTTAAATTAATTATTTTTTTATATATTGTTAATCACTTAATATGCACTATTAATACTTGACATTTCTAAACCTCTTGAAGGTCAATTAATCACTTTTTATATTAAATTAACTATTTTTTTATACATTATTAATCACTTAACATACATATTCAACATCTAGTATATTCAAGCCTCCTAGAGGTTATTTAACTACTTTTTATACTAAATTAATTATTTTTTTACACATTATTAGCTATTTAAACTTTACCTTCAATACTTAACATTTTCGAACCTCCTAGAGGTCAATCAACTACTTTTTACATTAAATTAATCACTTTTTTATATATTATTAATCACTTTTTTATATATTATTAATGACTTAACCTATACATTTAATATTTGGCATATCCAAACCTCTTGGAGGTTGTTTAACCACTTTTTACACTAAATTAATCACTTTTTACATATTGTTAACCACTTAACTTACACATTTGAAAATGCCAAATATTGAAAGTACAGGTTAAGTGGTTAACGATGTGTAAAAAAAGTGATTAATTTAGTATAAAAAGTGATTAAATAACCTCTATCATATTTTGAAATATCATGTGTTAAGGGTACAATGCAAGTAATTAATAAAGTAGTTAAAAGTGCAATGCAAGTAATTAACAATGTGTAAAAAATTAGGTAATTTAGTGAAAAAAAAAGTTAAATAACCTCTAAGAAGTTAGGAAATTCGAGTGTTAAAGTGTAGCGTAAGTGATTAATAATATGTAAAAAATAATTAATTTAGTATGAAAAGTGATTAAATAACATCAATTATGTTTTGAAATGCTATGTATTGAAAGTGTAGTGCAAATGGTTGACAATGTGTAAAAAAAGTAATTAATTTACTATGAAAAGTGATTAAATAACTTCCAAAAAGTTTAGAAATGTCAAGTGTCGAAAGTATAATGTAAGTGGTTAATAATATGTAAAAAAAATTATTAATTTAATATAAAAAGTAATTAAATAACCTTCAGTAAGTTTAAAAATTTAAGTGTTGATGGTGCAACACATGTAGTTAATAATGTATAAAAAAAGAATTAATTTAGTATGAAAGATGGTTAAATAACCTTTAGGAGGTTTGAAAATTCAAATATTAAAGGTGTATCATATGTGATTACTAATGTGTAAAAAAGTGATTATTTAGTATTAAAAGTGATTAAATGAATGAGCAGAAAGAGAGAGCGAAAAGAAATTTGGTGATATGACCTTCAAACTCAAATTTAACATATGCTAATGTGACTAGCTGAAAGGAAAATACTAATGTGACTTTAAATATAAGAATGGTGAAAGTTTTTTGGTATACAAATATCAGAACTGTTTTATTTTTATACTAATTATTTTGTCTATTTAACATATGGTAGACTTATGCATAGACTATAGTTTTCTTTCATTTTGATTAATTATTTGATATTTTATTTATCTTAAAATTTCTGCTTCAAATCTGAATGAAAGTTGAAAGAGCTAGATTTACAAACAGTAATAATTAAAGTTAATGCATAGTTTGTCCAAACTTTGTTGATTTAATCGGTTAAATCAATGGTAGAATTAGGTGATATAATAATTGCATAATGAATATTAATAAATCTAATAACATAAATTATAAAAGAAATATTATATAATTCAAATTCATAAAGACGTTTTCTATTTATAAATTTGGTTCTTTTATTTATTTTGAAAACTTAAAAAGTGAAAAATGAAAAAAAGAAAAGAAAAAGCCTTATATACATCAATCTATGTAAGAAAAAAAGGAAAGGATATGGGGTAAAAATTAAAAAGAAAAAAAACATAGTTATCGTAAAATTTGAAAAAAAAAAAAAAAAGATTGTGTGTCAAAGATTATGAGCGCAATTTAAAGTAGCTGAGGAAGAAGCCCGAAATAAGATGGGTCAAACTCGTGCAGTGCTCGAAATTGACCTCAAACTCGAGGACGACGTTGAACAAGTAGAAGAGACTGAACTAAGGATGACACCGTAATTGTCCTTCTCAACAAGGAGTAAAAGTTGAATCAGCCAGTTTTTCAGCTTAATTGGGTTTTCGACACTTTGAGCGGTTTTTAAAACATTAATTACAACCAAATTTTTTAAAGTTTAAACTTATGATTTATTTTTTTCAGTATCAAATTGGCTTTTTAATATAAAAATGAAAGTGATATAATTTGTCAAATGTTATAATGATGAGCATAATTCACGTCTATTTATTTACTGTAACAAATAATCGATACACCATGTTTGACTATTATGTTAAAAAATGATTTTATTAACCAAGAAAAAAAATTATAGTACTCCTTTTTTTGGGTTTTTTTTCTTTGTTGAGTCCTCTAACTCAATTACTTTTAATCAAAGACCATGCGTGCTTCCAATTATTTTTTTCATTATTCTGTGGTTATTAGAATTGTTTTCTTAATTTACTTAGATTTTTTTTCTAGCATCATAAAACATAATCTTGCCTAGAAATATGAAATTTAAAATTACGCAATTTTGTCTAACATGTAAAAACATTAAATTATAAAGTTAAATAATATTGTATATTAAATTCAAAGTCCAAATATTTAACTAATACCATGTATAATATATATTTGATATTTTTAAACTGAAGCATGATATAACATATGTTATACATATATATTTTATAGTTATTTCAAGTACCTACAAACATAAAATTACTATGTGCGTATATTAATTACATATTTTGTATTTTTAAACTAAGAATATTTTATATTTATTTGGTGAGTAACATGGATATTGATCTTAAGCCCATACTATTAAATGTAGATAAGTTTCTCTTTGTCACTACTTTTATGGAAGAAAATTTCTCTATTTCTACCCCGTCGCAATCTCTACAAAAATATACTTAAACAAATATTTTTGCCATCCTTATCAGCAACAAGATATTATGATAATATATGTATTGCAAAGATAAAATAATTAGAAGTTTGATATTTATGTAGAAGCAATATAGTTAGATGACTCGACAAAAGAAATTAAACAAAAAGAAAGATGAGAGTTCAATATCTTTTTAACATAATAGGCATACATAGTATATCAATTATTTATTTGAGTTAAATAAATATTTATATGAATTATACTCTTGTTCGTAACATTTATTAAATTATATTCCTTTCACTTTTATATTAAAAGCTTAGTTTTATATAAGAAGAAATTATAAGATTAAATTTAATTTTTTTTTTGTTGTAATAAAAGACATCACTAATAATTAATAATAAGTTAGTTTAAAAAAAATGAAGTAGAATGTAATTAAATTACCAGGTTCAGAGTTCCTTGTTATTTTGGTAAAACCTAAAGTTAGTGGAATATAATTTACTCTAAAGAAAATATTAAATGAAAAAAATTAAAAATATTATAATATAAATTCACATAATTAAAAAATAACTATAATTGGAATAATATAAATTTTCTCGACAAATTTTAGCATTATAGAGTCTTTTTTTTTTCTTGACTGGTGCGTTATAGAGTCATTCACTAAAGAAATTATTATAAAATAATAATAAAAATATATTCTCATCTTATCATTTCAATATACATATATATATATAACCAATAATAAAATCTATATTAAATGAAGAAAGATCATTTTTCTCTGCTCATTAAATTTAAAAAATTAAAATGATAAAAAAATTATTTTATAAAGTAATAAAATTACATATTTTTATAAAAAAATGTGTAAAATATTATTATAAAAATCAATAATTGATAATAATAATAATAATAAATATTTTAAAAATTATTTCTTTATTAAATATGAATTATACTATTAAGAGTAATTTTTACTATTTTTCTCTCATTATTAAATTTTGTGATTTTAAATCATTACATAAAAATGAAATGAATAATTGCTTAAATTGATCACTTTTAACAACAACAACAACAACAACGCATTATGATCTCCACATTCACTCCCATGATGTTGTTTCAACTTTTACTAAAGAGAAGAACTCTGCTTCTAATTCAGAATTGCACATTGGCTCTTCCTTTTCCCTTGTTCTTCAAGTGCTTTAGTAGTGAATTAGACCCTTTTTTGTTGTTGAAGACGGATTGGTGCTTCTTTGTTGGATGAATGAGTGTCAGCTGTAAAGTGTAATGAAAGACAATGATTCCAAAGAAAAAATAATATAATATTACATTTTATAGTAACCAAGAAATAATTAATTTAATCAAACAAAAGAATTATGTTTTCTTCCAATGCAGAATTATAATGAACTTCGTATGTTTCTTAATGTAAGCGTAAATTTGTATCTTCTACATTATGGTTCATCATGTTAGAACACAATTAGGATCTTAAAATTTATAATTTTCACATACATTAGAATTAAATCAAAATATGAATACTAACCTTTGTCCATAATGCGGAATAAACTTTAGATCTAAAACTTTATTGATTATTGAATCTTTATCGGTCCCTTCCCCTTTCATGCTTACGCTTTTTACTTTCTGATAAAAAAATAAATCATAGCGTATCCTTATGGGTAGAGACTTAATATATGGGAGTTTAATTTGAAATTCAAAGCCATCAGATAGTACCATCAGTTATTGGTTTCTTTCGAATTTTAAAACCATCAGTTATCACCAGGATAACTTCCCACAACTATCAGATAACTACTTTCATCAAGAAATTACTTAATTACCCTTTTCATAACCTTACTTAACTTACAACTAAATTTACCTTTTAGCCCTTTAAACATTTTTTAATCAAATTATGCTTAATTCTCATTAAACATGAGATATCTTTCTAACATTCTCCCACTTGGCTCATGTGATAAATGTCATTCCATGATTTAATAAAACATCAACTTTAATGCGCATAAATTTGGCTAAAGGTTTCATACATTAGTTGCATCATAATTCATAATTAGGAATAAAACTAACAAGAGTCATGGTGGTTCTATACTATCAAATCGGCATAGTTCCTTCCATGTACCACTATATTAGTTTTTCTCCCAAACATGATACTTTAATAGGAAGTACACATTACGTTCAACAATAATGTCTCTATTAGAGACAAATCCAGTATTTCAATATCATCATTCATACATGCATGTATACATAAATTTGAAAAGAGAAAAATTTCAAAAACTTATATATTAATGAGCTCATAGTATCAATGACTAATAATAACAATAATGTTTAACATTCGCTAGCAAACATAATACCCATACTATACATATGACTAGTAAATGTTTTGGATGGTAATCCTTTCGTCAAGGGATCAACTATCATAAGATCGGTGCTAACATGCTCTATTGACACTCTATGTTTCTGAACCTCTTCTTTAACGACAAAGTATTTCAACTTCATATGCTTAGCACCTTTGGAATACTTGCCATTTTTAAAAAGGAAGACTGCTGCGGAATTGTCACAAAATATTTTCAACAGCCTATCAATACTATCGACCAATCCAAGCCCTGAAATAAAATTCAGTAGCCATTTAGCCTGAACCATGGCCCCAAAGCATGCTACAAATTCAGCTTCCATAATGGATGCAGTAATTACAGACTGCTTCACACTTTTTCATGATATAGCTCCTCCACCTAAAAGATATAAGTTGCCAAAAGTGGATTTTCTTGTATCCATACATCCGGCAAAGTCTGAATCTGAATATCCAATGACCTCAAGATTGTTGGATTTCCTATACGTAAGCATGTGATTCTTTTGTTCCTTGCAAATATCTCAGAACCTTCTTTGCAGCTTTCTAATGATCCATACCAGGATTATTCTGATATCTTCCTAATATTCCAACTGCAAAACTGATATCTGGTCTCGTACAAGTCTGAGCATACATTAAGCTCCCAACAAGCGATACATATGGAATTGCTTCCTTTTCTTTCCGTTCCAAATCATTCTTAGGACATTGCATTAGACTGAATTTGTTTCCTTTCTGAATTGGAGTCGGAGATTATGAGCACTTTTCCATTCTAAATCTCTCTAAAACTTTATTAATTTATACTTTCTGAGACAAGCCTAATAATCCTTGTGATCTGTTACAGAATATTTATATCCCAATCACGTAGGTTACCTCACCCTTATCTTTCATTTCAAAGTTACTAGAGAGAAATATCTTAGTCTCACTCAAAAGACTAACATTATTAGTTGCAAGCAAGCTATCATCAACATACAAAATCAAAAATATAAACTTACTCCTATTAACCTTTAGATATATACACCGATCGATGGTATTTTCTTTAAATCCAAATGAAACAACAGTATTGTTAAACTTAAGGTACCATTGTCGTGAAGCTTATTTAAGTCTGTATATTGATTTCTTAAGTTTGAACACCACCATGTGCTCTTTTCCTTTTTCTATGAACCCCATTGGTTGGTCCATGTACACATCTTCCTCTAAATTCTCATTTAGAAAGGCAGTTTTCACATTCATTTGGTGTAATTCTAAATCATAATGAGCCACCAATGCCATAATGATTCCTAAAGAATCTTTCTTGGAGACAGGTAAAAAAGGTTTCCTTATAGTCAATGCCATCTTTTTGAATGAATCCTTTTGCAGCTAGTCTGGCCTTGTAACGTTCTAAATTACCATGAGAGTCACGTTTGGTCTTAAAGACCCATTTACATCCAACTCTCTTACAACCTTCTGGTAATTCAACAAGGTCCCAAACATCATTCTGTTCCATAGATTTTAAACTCTTCTTTCATGGCATCTAACCATTTTTTACCATTATTACTATTCATAGCTTGTGAAAACGTAATTGGATCATCTTTCATTCCCAAGTCAAATATAGACTCTTGTATATATACTACATAGTTATTAAAAATAGCGGACCTCCTTTCTCTTTGAGATCTTCTTAAGGTTATTTGTTGTGGTTCTTCTACTATGGGCTCATTCGGTTCATTTACTGTAATTTCATTATGTGTAGTGGGATCATTTATTTGTTGTTCTTTATTATTATTAATCGGTACAACAACATGAGGAATAACAACCTTATTAGAGACACAAGTCAAGGGAACTTGTACTCTCAATTCTTGAATCTCCACTTTACGTAGTGTTTCACTCTCACTGACTTCACCATTCTCAATGAACCTAACATTTTCAATTTCAATGATCATTGTAGTATGATTAGGACAATAAAATCTGTACCCTTTCGACTTTTCTGGATAACCAATGAAATAACCACTGATTGTTTTTGCATCCAGTTTCCTTTCATTGGGATTATAGTATCTAATTTCTGCTTGACAACCCCAAACATGCAGGTGCCTTAGACTAGGTTTCTTTCCAGTCCACAGTTGAAAAGAAGTCTTTGGAACTGCCTTACTAGGAACCCTATTTTTAACACATACATGGCAGTTTTTAGAGTATAAGTCCACAGCGAAATGGGCAGAGAAGAATTACTTAACATACTCCTAACCATATCTAACAAAATTCTATTACGCCTTTTTGACACACCATTTTATTGTGCTATACCTGGCATTGTGTATTGAGCACATATGTCTCTCTTTTCAAGGAATTTAGCAAATGGACTCGGATGTTATCCGCTTTCATCATATCTTCTATAATACTCTCCATCCCTATCAGATCTGACAATTTTTACCTTTCTGTCTATTTGCATTTCAACTTCATCAATGTAAATCTCTAAAGCATTTGCAGCCTGAGATTTATCATGTAGCAAATAGACATAACCATAACATGAATAATCATCAAGGAAGGCGATAAAGTATCTTTCTTTATTGAAAGTGTTAACATTAAAAGGCCCATATACATCAGTGTGTATAATTTCAAGAAGTTGAGTGCTTCTTGTGGCTCTTTTCTTTGTGTGTTTTGTTTGTTTACCTTTAATACAATCCACACATATATTTAGATGAGTAAAATCTAAATCCGGAAGGATTTCATTCTTTACAAATCTTTCCATTCTTTCTTTGAAAATATGTCCCAAATGTTTATGACACAAGTAAGCAGAACGTTCATTCATTAAACTACATCTAGTACCAACATTATGATATAAGGTCATAAGTGTTTCAGCATAAAGATTATTAAGACTCAACTTATATAATCCATCACATAATTTACCATTACCAATCAAATGATTATGTTTATATAAACTGAAACTGTCACTACCAAATTTAAAAGAGTATCCAGCTTTATCAAATTTGGATATTGAAACTAAATTCCTAGATATACTAGGTACATAAAGAGTTTCACATAAGTCTAAATGATATCCACTGTCAATAATCAAACAGTACGTCCCAACAGCTTCTACTGGAACTTTCACTCTATTGCCCATAAAGATAAATTTTTCATTTGACTTTGTGGTTTGGGTTGTAAAGAATCCCTGCATCGTATTAAAAACATGAGTTGTACATCCAAAATCAATCCATCAAGTATTGTAAGGAACTTCAGCTAAGTTTGACTCAAAACATACATAAACACTAGGCTTACCTTTCTTTTCAGATCAAGCCTTATGTTTTGGGTAATCCTTTTGGAAATGCCCAGTCTTTCTACAGAAATGGCATCGTTTCCATAAGTTCCTTCTTGTAAATTTGAGAAGAGGAGGCCTCATTGATCTTTAGGGGGTCCTCTTCCCTTCTTCTCAAGTTTCTTATCGCTTTTCTTTTCAGCTCCTTGATGCTTAACATAATTGATGGAATAAATTTCCTGGTTGTTGAATCTGGTTTCCTTCTGAACTAGAGTACTGTGCAATTCATGCACATTCCATTTGTCTTTCATGGTATAATAGTTCATTTGGAAAGGACCATACTCAGCTGGTAATGAGTTCAGGATGAACTGCACCATAAAATTTTCATGCACATCCATCCCCAATGACTTCAATCTTGCTACAATGTTTGTCATCTCAATAATATGCTCATGCATTGTACAATAACCATCAAATTTCATGGTGGTCAGTGTACTCATTAGTGTCCTAGCAAGAGACATATCAGCAGTTTGAGAGTGCTCTTCCACAAATTTCATCATTTCTTTAACACTTTCAGTTTGTAGAAGAGTTGACTTAATGTTGTTGGCAATGCTCATTCATATGTACATCAGACTCAACCTGTTGGATATTTCCCAGTTTCTATAATGGACCTTTTCTTCTTCCGTGCTTGTAGTAATAATAGCACCAGGTTTCTCTTCTCTAAGAGCCAAATCCATATCTATTACCCTAAGGTAAAATTAGATTTGCTCACTCCATTCAGAAAAGTTGAGTCTATTAAAAACTGCAACAGCTGAGAAGAGCGAATGTGTAGCCACTGATACTGCAAGGAATAAAATTTGAAAACATTAATACTTTGAGTTATATATACATACATACACATCAACATGCTTCACAGATTCAGATTACATTTCAATACGAATGCATATCGATGTTCACCTTTGGGCAATCCATTAATACACAACATTCAACATAATGATGCTAATAAGAATTTCACATAATTTGGCAATGATGTACACACTAACTAGAACTAACTAGAAACATTTATTATCTTTGGATACATAAATATAACTAATAGTACATTTACATCACCAAACATTCATGCTCATTTATTATAAAGACAAGCAAACAACCTTTGGTTGATCCTTAACTGTCTTATAATAATGAGAGCTTCAATTCACCCATAATAAAAACAAATAATTTTCATTTTATTTATAGCATCAAAAATTATGGGTAATTAAAAATATCATCATATAATTTGAAAATTAAATTAACTTAAAAGATTTGACCACTTTGGTGATTAACAAATCTATCATTCTTTTAATTCCAATTATAAGATTTTAAGATTTCACAACATTCAATCTTAATCTCATCCGTTGGATCAGTAGAATGTATGGACCTTACCATCACAATACGTACAAGAGGTCCCGATTTCTATTCTCGAAATGCCCCTGGCTAATCCCTTCGGTAAGACCAATCCTTGGACTTGCTGGAGGCTTCACGCAACACAAATCTGAAGTGCCGACGAGGCAGCTACATTTCAGGCCCTCCAGATGCGTCTCAGACTCGAAGATCTCTTGTTTCTGTCAAGCCCAAAAACCCCGAATCCTGCGACTACATTGGATAACAGCAGACTGCGTAATCCGTCCCTACATAATCCGTTCCTTTCGTCTCCGCTTAGCCTCATGGCCTTCGCGAGCATCGATGAGTACCGATCGCTGGCCATGTAGTCCTCCACGAACCGAATGTACCTTGCCAGGATTCAATCTCAGATTCCAGCATTGTTCGTTTCCATAGACAATCACGCACCGTCGTCCAACCGAAGCTTCTGGTTTCGACTGCAGATCTCATTTTTTGACGGGAGTTTGATGATGGATCTGGAGGAACTGTGACCGATCATTGAAAGAAACAGCAGGAACAGCACGCCGAAACCTATCACCCAAAAGCAGAGGAGGAGCTGAAATTTGACGAAAAGCAGAGTAGGTAGGTTTCAAAGGGAACCGATTTCTTTCAATTTTTTTTTTGGGTCAGATCTGGAGTTCTCAGATCTTTGTCTTTCAAGTTCATTTTGTGAGAACAGTTTTAAAAAAAAAAATTATCATACATGAAAAATCATGAATTCCCAAACCTTGCTCTGATACAACATGTAAACGTAAATTTGTGTCCTCTACATTATGATTTATCATACTGAAATACAATTAGGATCTTAGAATTCATGATTTTCACATAAATTAGAATTAAATCAAAATATGAATACTAACCTTTGTCCATGATGCGAAATAAACTTTAGATCTAAAATTTTCTTGATTATTGAATCTTTATCGGTTCCTTCCCCTTTCGCGGTTACGCTTTTCACTTTTTGATGGAAAAATAAATCTTAACGTATCCTTATGGGTAGAGACTGAATATATAGGGGTTTAATTTAAAATTCAAAAGTATCAGATAGCACCATCAGTTATCAGTTTCTTCGAATTTCAAAACTATCAGTTATCACCAGGATAACTTCCCACAACCATCAGATAACTACTCTCATCAAGCAATTACTTAATTACCCTTTTCATAACCTTCCTTAACTTACAACTAGATTTACCTTTTAACCCTTTAACATGTTTTAATTAAATCATACTTAATTCCCATTAAACATGAGACAAATTTCTAACACTTAAAGTGCTTGGAAGAAGAAGTGAGTCTCCGCTAACTCCATCTGCAACCCCAATAATCACAAAGTGAGGTGGAAGACGATTTTATAGGTATGAAGCTATGTCCTTTTATGTTGCATATTCAAGTTCTTCATTGTTGTGATGCAAATTCATTTACTATCTGCTGCGAAGTTGCTTTTATTTTTTTACTATCTATTTTGGCTATTTAACATATTCGAAAACTTACACATAGACTATAGTTTTTTATCATGCTAATTAATTATTTGATATTTTATTTGCCTTATAATTTTTGCGTTCAAATTTGCATGAAAGTTGGAAGAGCTACATTTCAAACAGTGATAAACTTCTTATATTTTAAATAATTATTTTGTTTTATAATGTTGAATAAACCATGCATACTGGTATATGCAGAGCAAATAAGTAAGTGATTTAGGAATTAAAGAACAAGATCAAGATTCATCACATCCCTTTGATTCACAAGGGTTTCCTCCACTTAAAAGAGTGTTCATAATTTGACAGCAGAGTCTCCCCAAACTGAAATAAAATGAGTAATCTTTGAAACTTACAAATAGAAAGCACATCTCAAATTACAAAAACTATGAAAAATCCACAGGGACCACAAACAATAAAACTCTAGGTTATAGCCTAAGCAAAACTTTAAGAGATTAGCCATCTTAATGTATGTTAACAACTATTTCGTACACTTGTGAGAGTGACAAAATTGTTGAATTTAAGCCACATACATACACAACATGTATTTATACCAAAACAAAGAATACCAAATTAGATAGTAGAAAGCTGTGCATTTGAAAGAGTTGACAGATCTCTAGGAATCTCAGAAGAACAATTGTTGATCACACAAGTGTGCACTCCATATTATGATCTTCCCGTTCTTCTCTCTCTTGTAGTTGTATTCTCTAAATGTGGTAGAGAATCACCAACTGATTATCAGAGTAGAGAGGAAATATGAACTTTATAAAACAATCTGTAACCTTAATTTTCATCCATCATAGGTCCTAGGCTATCAAGCCCTAAACATAAATTCATAAACCAGTACATTTATACATTAGGTCCAAAAACCAATGAACCAGTGATTTTTCAACCCATAAGATCAAAATTATATAATATGGGTTCCATAAATTATTAGGTTATCATCCAACCAGTTTTTAACAAATAATACACAATCAAGGATAGCCCAAATCTGAAAATTCTAACATTCTCCCACTTGAGCAACATTGATTGAGTTTTATCAACTTTTCAAAAACAATTTGAAAACGACTCTCTGGTTGAACAATTGCGGTTACAAAACATAACCTGATTACAATCACTATAAACATGACCAAGAAACCCTAACAAAATTATCAACTGAGAATAATAGGCAAAGATAAACTATTTATAGTCTAATTCACCAATGACCACATAATTGATAACCTCATTGCCTTGATCACAAGTGTACAGTACATATACATATTATAGTTTAATTTGTAATCCTTTTCATGCTATTGTATATGGATTCACATTGTGTTTTCCTAAGAAGACACAACCAATCTCTCCAAGGAGATTATAAACATGTTTCTCACGAAACACTATTTCCATAAAAGAAACAAAATATCTTTTTCACGAAAAATTAATGTTTTCTCCAAGTAAACATCCATGTCTAGAGATATATTAAAAGGTAACATAACAATATCATAACATGGTAAAATCACATTTCTCATGACCATATTACCATCATGTGCATATAATAAAATTCTTGATATCACATGAGTTCTAATTACACAAAACATGTATAATTACAATTTAACAACTCCTACTAACCAACCACATCAAAAAATACAAACCCCGAAGGTTAAAAACATGTGATTGATTAACAATATAACTAAGCCAAAATAGCTTCCAACTGTTGATGAGAACTTCAACAGTACAACTTTAAATGTCAAGGATGTTCAAATCATATATTTAGCATATAAACATTAACCAATTCCTTATAAAATCAAATTGATTAACACAAAGATGGGATCAATAACAAATACCTTTTATTCATCCTCGAGGACCATACACAATAATGTAATGAGTATATTGTAATTATCAACAATCTCATCAATCAAATTATAGGCAAAGTATAAATAACGATAATTACTCCTAAATAACAAACATGTTCGAAGTCATAACTTTGCCCAAAAAATAGAAATAAGACTATTTTTATGAGTATAACATGTAGTCTCATCTCTTTGAAGACTAGGAAATTTTTTTTTAATAATATAACCGCAAACTTATATCAACAATGTAATCAATTGCCTCAAAATAAATTATGAAAAAAAAATTTATACATGACATAGATCAACATGTGATTAATGATTTAGAAATCTACATTTATAACAAATAAATTATACTTCCACATTTCTTTAGAAAATAAGAAATAACATATCACTTCTAGTTTCCAAAAAGAAAAATTCATTAGACTCAAAAAATAGATTCAAAATGATATTTTCACAAAATACATTTAATAAAAAAACATTAATCACATCAATTTAATTAACCAATTCTAAACTTATTACAGTACAAATATATGTCACAAGAGTAAAAAGTGTTAAGCATTATTTCAGAGTTACATATGTAACAACATATCCAAAAGACCAATGCTTTTAGAAGTATCAAAACAATTCGCTCCCACCCAATTTTACATACATGTGTTTCCAGCATAATAACATATACATAAACATATCAAGAATATGATAAAAAAAATAATGTTTAATTGGGCACAATCATATTCTTTATAGGAGTTTAAGCATATGATTATCCAATCGCCTATAGGCATAATGCAAAAACACATACTAGCTATAGCTCCCTCTTTTCTAAATAATAGACATTTTCTTCCGTGTAAGAAAACTCACCTAGGTATAAACTTAAGCACATTTTCATTGATAAATATACATATCCATCATGACTAAAACCATCACTAAGTATACATGTTGTCCATCCTTGAAGATTATATGGTCAATTATCTTTCTTAGAAAAATAATATGAAGTTGAAAAGCATAATCAATGCTTAGTTTATTAACTAGATAATAACTAATGGCAACAACCACTACAATAGGGATTCAAAACATATGAATACAAACTCTCCTATGGGTGGAGAATATATATCATAAACAACAATTTTCAAAAATTCAACACCTGTTGGTAGAAAAATTTTCACTATCACAGTATTCTAATTTTTCATGCTACTCAACCAACTCGTGCAATAAAACTCCTATGGGTAGGCAAATGCATTAATTGATTTAAGCAATACAACCATTCTTTAACTAAATTAACAGGTAGCTCATCAATTTCATGAGTGAGTCACTATGGTAATACACATTCATATCAATTAATAGGCTCCAAAACAGGATGAATTTACAGTTCAAAATCCATTTTCAACTTCATATTAAGTTTTCCAAAATCATGTTTCCCAAGAAACACATCATAAAACACTCCTTTCATATAAAATTACATCATCCAAGTGATAACATAAAGTCTCAATTTGTACAAAATTATATTTTTATAATCAAAATGTATAAATTATAATATTCAATCATTAGACCACAATTAAAATCAAGAGAACTAAATAGGTCAAATTTGACCACAACATGAGCATTCAAAGGATTTCATGAATTATTTCGTTAGTTTAATAAATGGGTTACTATAGTAGTCACTATTTACTTTACTAACTAAATTCACCAACTGCATAAAAATATACCAGCAATAATAAACTTAGACTCCCTAAATTGTAAGAAATATGCTAATAAAATATATCAGTTCTCTACATGCACTTATCAAACAATATAGTGCATTAATATAACATAAGAGAAATATGAAAAACACAAATAATAATCAACAAGATCATGATATTCCTTTACTTGATGAAGTTGAATACTAGGCATTCATTCAACTTTTCTTGACAAAATTGAATAGCAGGTAAAATGCCAAACAATTATGCTAAACACAATGTCAAATTAGCACATTCCACATGATTATATCACAACTCTCTCTCTCGACTGGTATACAGTCACAAATAACTATAGTCATGATCAACCTTTTAAACATGCAAATATGCACTAAATTTATCATATAATACATCAACAATTAATAAACATATATAATTGATCGATGTATTAATTTATATGATTTGAGCAATTTTCAGAAGAACTTCCTTCTCATCATAAGCATTATAGTTTTCATGGACAAACACTAACTCATAACATTGCTAATACATGCAATTAACTTAAATTTTACATCTATTTAATCGATATTTAAATGTTATGATATGCAAAATATTCAAGGAATTAATAACCAATAAATACCATGCACTTTCATAAACGGCCAAAAGTCTATATGACATGAAAGTATACAACATAAAAAAAAAATTATTGGCAAACATAACTCTTACATTTCATGTGGATAACCACAAAAATTAATATAATAATTACACATCGAAAGAAAATATCAGGATATCTTTATTTCAAAATCACTTCTTTATATATTCATGCCTATAAGGCACTAAATGTTTTTTCCTATAAAATCATATAGGGAAAGCCATATCAATATTTTCTAACATTATCTTAAACAGTCATGTCATAGTTATTGCATATATAAGCTCAAATTAACAAGTTAATTATTTAATATTCATATAACACATAAGAGTTTTTAACTTTAAATGAACCATACATATATTTTAATCATATATTAGTTTTAAACATTAAAGTTAATATATAACATAACTATCAAAATAGTTGACTGTTAGTTTTTCTCTTATGCACAAAGCCTTTAGAAAAATCAAGTATTTAAGGCCCATTATTATATCATTTCCACATTTATGTTAATTTTATTCATGAAAAAAAAATAAGCAATTGTTTTTTAACAACAACATCAAGGCACATGATCAAATAAAATAAATTTTATAACAGACTAAAAATTAATTTTATTAATAGCATTATTCAAGAAAAAAGAAATTTGAGTCAAAAGACATAAACAAGAAAAAATTATTAACATAAGCAATATAGAGTAATAATAATTACCAAAATAAGTATTTATCACATACAGATATAATCTTTGTAGAGAATATATCATATAATAACAACGGTTTCAAAAAATCCAACACCTGTAGGTAATAGGATTTTTACTGTTAAAATCATCCCAATAACTATGTCACAATAAATTAGTTAACAAGTTAACTCCTTGTGGGTGAGCTAAATCAAAAATTAATATGAATAATACAACATCCCTAAAATTTATTTAACAAGTAACCCTATCAATTACTGTGAATAACCAATGTGGTGATATACACTCACTTCAATTGATAAAGTCTCTAAAAAAATTTATTTAACAGTTAATCTTATTAATTTTCATGAATAAACTACTGTAGTAGCATAAAGCCACTTCAATTAATTGAGTACTAAAATATTTATTTAATAAGTAACTCTATTAATTTTCGTGAATAAATCACGGTGATACCATAGACTTTTTTCAATTAATAGAGCACTTAAGACATTTGTTTAACATTTCTCCTTATTAATTTTCATGAATAAACCACATGGCACACATTTACTTCAATTAATAAAGGCCAAATTTTATATAATAGGTAATCCCCATTAATTTTTGTAAATAAATTACTGTGGTGGCACACAATAACTTAAATTAATTGGGTCCCTAAACAAAGATAAACAATTGCCTAAAGATTATTTTTCTAATATTAAATTTTTAATTTTCTAAATACTTAGAGAGTGTACCTATCAAACTTAATAATCAAGGAGAGTGACAGTAGATACACCTCATATGTTTTGATGCAATTATAATTTTCTTTTTATTAGCATTCATTCCATAAAATTTTATTTATGTATATTCATATACCAATTAAGTATATTAAAAGAATACATGAATTAAAATCAATAATATGGGAGAGTGTCACTTATTAATAGGTATATTAGTATATTAAATTATTTTTTTTAAATCAGAGTTATCAAAAATAATTTTAAATATACCTAAATTAAATTATAAAGAAATAAATTTACAATAATTTTGATATAATTTTAAAAATTACAAAACCTACCAAAAAAAATAAGAAATAAAACACTATACAAATGGATCAAATTTCGAGTCAGGATGACCGGAGCGGCGGGATGCGCGAGATGGAGCTACATAGCAGTTCCATCCTCCTCCTCCATTGTTGAAATGCACAGCACCTGAAAGCCACTAGGGTTTCAGCCAAATCCGGTCAAATAGGCCGTTTTACACTAGGATCTCGACGGGATTGATTGGAGAACCATGAATCTCGTGAGTCCTCTTGGCTTCGGTGACGAAGTCGCGCTCAGTCGCACACTGCCAGGAGCTTCGAGCTCCATCAATGGCAGATTGCCACCATGGACGCGGAGGAACACGACTCCAGTGCCTAAAAAAACCCACAATTTAACATGTACTGCTTTAAGGAAGCAGAAAAAACCCAGATCCATGTGATTTCGGTGCTGACTACGTGCCAAATCGTGGAAATCAGAAACTTAAAACTTCAACAATGGCGGACCACGCCTCTACGATGTAGAACACACGGTTTCAGACCATGAAACCTCCTGGTTCAGATATGGAATGCTTCAAGGATCAAAAATCCCATGATCCCATTCAGTTTCGTAGTCAAAAACGCATACAACCATGAACGCCCAAGAGCTTGGAGCTTCGTCAATGGCGGATGCCAGCTTCCATGGAGGCGGAAGCAAGGTTTCAAGCAATGGAAGCCATGATCCAGACGTGTTTCACCCACAAAACACCATCCAAAACTCAAATCTCAGATTAATATATCAAAACGCACCCATCCATGAATCTCAGAAGCACCGAAACTCCGACCATAGCAAATAGTCACCACGAATGAGGGAGAAAGGTTACAGATGATTCAAATTCATTAGGGAAAAATAAAACTCCAATCCTAAATTGAAAACAATCCTCGAACAGATCTCAGATTTCAATTTTAGATTTTAATAACCCAATATTAATTTTTTCAAACTTAATTTGGATCCTAAATTTGATAGAACTGATTTTGATACTACACGTTGAATTTAAGTCACATTCATACATAAAATGTATCCATACTAAAACTTAGAATACTAAATTAGATAGTAGAGAGTTGCATATCTAAAAGAATTGATGGATCTTTAGGAATCTCAAAAGAATAATTATTGTGTACAAGTATGCGCTCCAAATCAAGATCACAAAATGAGCATTAGAGTGCAAGAGAGATCCTAACCTTTGTAAAGCAATAAGTAACTTTCGTTCCTATCAATCATGAGTTCTACGTTATCAAGCCTTACATATAAAATCATAAATTAATACACTTACACATTAGGTCTAAAATATAATAAACCATTGATTTCCTAATTTATAAGATCATATTATAAAATATGAATTTTAAAGATCATCATATTACCATCCAAATAGTTAGCAATCAGTTTTTAATAAATAATAAAATTCATAATTAAAAGCAACCCAAATCTAAGAGTTCTAACAAAAATATCGCCTTAAATAACTCAGAAATAAATGCAAGCAATGTTATCTTACAAGTATTATGAGAATATTTCCTCTTATTTGCAATTCTTCTATCTGGCAGCCAACGATGAATCCTGAGGCTCTTATACAGAGGTCTGAATGGAACATAACCTTTGGAATGTCAAATGTGGCACAGAGTACCCTTATAAAAAAAATATAGTATGATGCCTTTTCTCAATATGAGAATATCGTAAGTGGCGCAGTGAATTGACGAACTATGGGCATGAGTTAGCTAAAATATTGTATTAACTACGCGTATATTCGCCCGTTGCACAGTCAATTAGATCATAATTTTTTAATTAAGTGCAAGTGAGTCTTTTTAGGGTATATATATATATATATATATGTATATAGCCTCCATTGGACATTTGCATCTATGCTAAACTACTTCAATAAATGACATTCCTCTAGAGATGATGCATAGTTCATATTCTTTTATAATCTGGCACATGATGAAAAGGAATTCAACAACAATCATAGTCATAGAAGCATGACTAAGGCTTCCATTATCTGAAAATTAAAAAAAAAAGAATATAAAGGTACATGTAAAAATGTAGCTTAAAAGAAATGTTTATAATATGAGTCTTACCTTAATTTCTTATCTAGGACAAGATATATCGAACTTGATTTTTCTAACTACATGATTGATTTGCAAATTGAATATGAAGCACAGGTCAAACACTTTGTTATGCCAATATCTCATTCTTTCTAGTCATATGAAAATAGATCAAAATCTCCCTTATAGTTAACAGTATTAAACCAACATATTGAACCTATATAATAATGTAGAAGTGCCCTTCAGATTGGTAAAGAAAAAGCAATTTAGATCAAAATAAACATTTTAATGAATAGCACAGTAACATAAAATATACAAAGTAATTCTAATTCATAATCATACCCGTATCCTCTTTTAGTGACAACACTTACTAATGTAAAAGAACAGATCATGCCGATGTTGGCACACCATGAACTTCTTCAAGGCTTGTTCCGATGGTGACAACCCACCACCCTCCACCGATCTACATGGTTCTGTAGAACACAACAAAATGAAACTCGATCCAGTTTAGAGCCCCAACTCCAACACCACTTGGAGCTTCGGATGTCCAATACTCACATGCGAATATGACTTCGTCATTGATACCTACTGCTGCGATATGAGGAATTTAGTTATGGGTTGAAGAAAGAGATGACAGTGATATGAGAGGTTGTTTCACGTACCGCTAATGACCTCCTTGCTTTGCTCGATGCTGGCGCGTCAGTGGCTTAGGAGTCACTCAGCCAATCCATCATCGATTTCGAAGTTCCATTTGACATTAAGGACACTCTCTTGGCCTCTGATGTCGATTCTGACACTTTTGATTACAGCAATAAGCAAATATCAACATCCTACACCATTTATCACCATTTATCAAATTTGCCCCATTATCAAACGACAGAATCGAAAAAAACACGGACCCCATTTTCTTTTGAGTACTCTTTTGAGAACTTCCTACATAAATTGAAGGAAACATAATGCTGAAAATGTGAAAATGCTGAGGTCAAAATGGTTTTTGGATCTCTGAATGGAACTTGCAATGCTGGTTCTAGTGGTTTGAATGAATGATAGTGTAAATAGAAAAGTTAGGATTGGAAATGCATGAAACCGTAACAGACGAGGGAATCTTTCTTTTTTTTTTTTTTCGTACATAATGGATGGCCGTTTTTCTTTTACATAACGGATGGTCCTTTGAAGTTAACGCCGATATTACTGCGCATGAAAGGGGTTTAGCGTTTGTGTTATAGAGAATAGGTGACGTGGCTTAAGGAGAGAACTACAATGAGCTTACGTGGCTTAAAATGAAAGTGAAGAGAAGCTGACATGGCAGTATTTTAGAGATTAAAATTGCCGAAATGAAATGGCATCAGAACATGCCTTGCCTCAGGCTTTATATGTCATAAATAGATTTACCTTTTTTTTTTTAATTTCAGTTGACTCAAAAGTCCCCTTCAATCTTCATTTTGCTGCTTGAGTTCTTTGAGTGGCTTGAGGTTCAAATATTTCTCCTTGAATTGCTTCAAGACCTTTTGGTGGGTGTTTGATTCTCTAAATGGCATCTTCATTATTGATTATAGAAAAGTATTTCTTGAAAGTCTTCCTTTTCTTTATCAAATTAAAAATAACGACTGAGCTTCAAGTCTTCAGCAGTAGCTTCTTTAGGTGTCTCAGTTGACACACTTCCTTGTTCAACTCGTTTAAAGTTTATGTTAATCACTTTACGAGTTTCAAAAATATTCAGAATGAATGTTAAAAAAAAAAATTAATGCCTATAGTTCAGTCTGATTTCAATTTTAGTCTTTATAATTTTTTTTAATATCGGTTTATAAAATTTCACTCATTTAGATTTTAATCCTTATAGTTAAGGTATCAGTCCGTATATTATTTATTTATTATATTTTAATCCTTATAATTTTTATTCAATAAGATATTAGTTCTTATTTTTTATAAAAAAAATTAATTCTTATAATTTTTAATTATTAAGGCCGAAAGATCAAAATATAAAAGAGTGAAACTATAAGAACTAATATTCAAAATAAAATATAAAAATTTAAATTTAAATTGAGTAAAATTATAAAAATTATTTATTTATTTTAACCAGAACAAAAATAAAAAATATAGCTGTAAGATAAAAACAAAATTTCAAATAAAATCAATAGATGAAAAAATTTCTCCCTAATGAATTTTATGCATATTTTATTTTGAATTTATATATTTGTGTATTAAAGGGTTTTATGTATTTTGTATATATTGATTACTAAAAATCCACTGGCTCCATGATTGGAATAACCAATCTTTAATAACATTTTTGTTCAAAAAATCACATTAAATTATGAACAATTTTCACTAAATCAGTTTATGTAATAATTCATCATATCTCTTTATTAATATATTAAAAGTATTTTTTATCAAATTTTATCTTGTTCAATCCTTTGATTATAGAGAGGACAAATATATGAAAAACATAATTTTTATGCACAAATATTGAAATTCAAAAAGAAAATGACACATAAAATTCTTATAGAAAAATTTTGACTCTTCTTTCCTTATCTTTATTGTAATTTAAATTTTTATCCCACACCTATGTTGTTTCATATTCATCTCAAATTTTTTCAAAACTTATCAAATTCATCCTAACTACTAATTAAAAAAGATAAATCTTACAAGGACAGTGCCAATTGTACACTTGTGCTCATATTAGATGCCATGTCATGAATTTGCATTATGATTTCCAACGATGTAAGTAATTAGGACAAATATGATGATTTTTCAAATGATTTAAGATGAAGATGGAAAAAAATATACATGTTGGACAAAAATAATATTTAAAATAAAGTTAATTAGGGGACAAAAAATATATTTGTGCTTAATTTTAAACTCTATATTTTGCTAATCCATTTGAGTTTTGAAATCTAATGTGTGAGAACTAATTTAAATAATTATTAATAATTGAAAATCACCTTTTCAAAAATATGGAAATATTTTTCATAAATAATATGAAGTTTTTAAAATTTCATTTTTTTATAGTAGAATCCTCTGTCAAAGTTATATGCCTTCAACATTGCAAGAAATTTATGAGTAATGATGCAAAGTTATCAAATATTCTTATGTCTTATTGACTTAAAATAGAGTGAGGAAATACATTTAGACGGTAATGAACTTTATCAAATTTAAAATTTTCATGTCTTCTTGTATCTAAAGATTTGGATTCATCAGAGCAGATGATGCAAATGATGCAAATGAAGTTACAACATTAAAGGAACCGGTCCAAGTCCCACTTGGCCTAGGTACGAGAGATCGAGCAAAGAAATTTAAGGAAGCACTCAACGGGCTGATTCAAGAAATCTGATCTCAATCAAATTTATGGCCCATTGAGCATAGCCCATGTTTTCAACAAAGAAGCATCAATGTGATTCAAATCCAACCTAATTGCAGCAATAAATCTGATGTTTGGGAGCTGATTGATTCAATCAGATATTTTCCTTTATTTGTTAGGGCTGATTGATTCAATCAGATACTTTCCTTTATTTATTAGGGCTGATTGATTTAATCAAATACTTTTCTTTATTTATTAGGACTGATTGATTTAATTAGATACTTTCCTTTATTGTAATCAGCCTATTTAAAGGCGTACATAAATGAAAGAAAGAGCATAGTTTTATTCATAAAAATTAAGAGTTTCTCTTTGGTTCCTTGAAGAACTATTTGAACTCATCGGAATCATTTCGTGGCGTTCACAATTCAACTTATCAAACGAAATTTTCACCACCGTTTATAGCGTCTTCAACATACCAAGGTTTTTACCTCTGCATAGGTAATGGGTCGAGATTTTTCCATCAAAAAATCTGATTGTAGACGGTCATGGTACCTTAGTTATTGACGAGTCTCGCTATTCTTGGCGAGGTTCGCATCATTTGGTCATCAAAGCTTTGGTTCTAAATCAGGTTTGCCTATCCTTTTTTTTCATCTTTTCATTGATTTTCGTCTAGGGTTTAAAAAAAAAGGATCCAAAAAAAAAGAGAGAGAGAGGGATCCAAAAAAAAAAGAAAAAAAATTCGTCCAAAGAAAAAAAAACAATTGTCCAAAAAAAAATTCATCCAAAAAAAAAATTCTTCAAAAAAAATTCATATTTTCAAAAATTTCATCAGTTGTTGTTTCTTTGTATTTATACTGTCCTTGGTATTTTTTTTTTACTTTTGAATTGCTACAAGTGATTCGATATTGTCTGATTAATTTAAAAAGAACTGAAAGAGAAATATCGAGTGGAAAGAGGCAAGAGTGGTGAGCATATTAGAGGGTAAAAGCCAAATTGTTTTGAGTGAAATATGAGTAAAATCGAGTAAATCATTCTTTGAGTGAAACACGTGAGGGAGTGTCGTGAGGTCCATTGCATTTTGTTTCTAACCTTTTTTTACAAATCAACAATGTCACATAACAGTGGTGATAATACTCAAGGAGTGGCCGATCCGAAATTATTCAAGAAGGCTATGGTGGAAGAGATGAGTGAAACACGAGTGAAATCGAGTGAATCATTCTTTGAGTAAAACACGTGAGGGAATGTCGTGAGGTCCATTGCATTTTGTTCCTAACCTTATTTTGCAGAATCAACAATGTCACATAACAGTGGTGATAGTACTCAAGGAGTGGCTGATCTGAAGTTATTCATAAAGGCTATGGTGGAAGAAATGAGAAAAATGATGAGGAGTGAATTAGAGTAGGTCCATGAACGGTTGAATAAGGTAGAGAATGAACGTATGGCGTAGCTACAAAACATTCATAATGTGCTTAGGAGGGAAAGAGTTCAACCGAAGAAAGTAAGGATAAGGACGACGAGTATTATAGGGCTAGTTTTGATGGCGAAGAAGATCAAAATTTAATGGGTAGTCCTAGGAGATATGAGCGGTTTAGGGAAGTTAGGAATCGTGAAGATAACAATATGGGCAGTATTAAGATGACAATTCCTTCATTTCAAGGAAAGAATGACCCAGAGGCCTATTTTGAATGGGAGAAGAAGGTGGAGTTGGTGTTCGATTGCCACAATTACTCCAAGATAAAGAAGGTAATACTTGCTGCTATTGAGTTTTCTGATTATGCTATTATTTGGTGGAATCAGCTAGTATTGAACAGGTGGCAGAATAGAGAGCGTCCGATTGAGACGTGGGAAGAGATGAAAACAGCGATGAGAAAACGGTTTATACCCAGCCATTACTATCGGGGGTTGTACCAAAAACTGCAAAGCCTTAGACAAGATAACTAGAGTGTGGAGGATTATTATCAGGAGATGGAGATTACTATGATTCGGGCTAATGTAGAAGAAGACTGAGAGGCTACTATTGCAGGGATTTTGCATGGCTTAAATCAAGAAATTCATGATAAGGTGGAGATGCAGCATTATGTGGAGTTGGAAGACATGGTGCACATGGCCATTGATAATTGAAATTTATCACACTTAATTGTTACATTTGATTAATGATTTTATGGCTGTTTAGTGTGTAATTAATGATTTTTGGTCCAAATTGGGCTTTGGGCTTTTTAATTGGATTTAATTCATTTTCGTGCTAATTTTCCAGATTTACATTATTCCAGTATTTTGATCATAACTTTTGTTCTAGGTATCCGATCAACTTCATTCTTATTTTGTTTTGCAGATAACTCAAAGAGCTACAAATGGTATTAGAGGCTTAAAGGCCAAATTCGGAAAAGAAGGTAGTCAAAAATGGAGCCAAAGTCAGTCATGAAATTCTGGAGCTATGTTTAGTTAATTAGGCTTAACTTTGTAATTAGGAGTCCAAATTACATGGGACCAAAGCCATTAGTTATGTTTTTAATTTGGGCCAGTTTTGGAGCCCCTGACCCCAATTTAGTTTTAGGTTTAAATAGCATATTAGGGTAGCTGGACGACATCTTTTGATTTTTAAGAAATTTCGGATCTACACCTCTTCTATTTTCTCTCTTCTCTTCATCTTGTTCTTCTTTTTCTTTCTTTTTCGTTTTCTGTTTGTGCAAAGTCATGGTAGGCTAACTTTCTAATCAATTAACCCATGAGTTGAGGTTTCTGTTGTTGAATCCAGAGGACCCATGCTCTCCATGAACTGAATCCGTTTCTCTTCGCCCTTTACTCGAATTGAGCAACATGATTGTGTACGTTGAATCATAGCGGATGAGGTTTGTTCATGAGGTTTGTTCATGATTTCTGTGTTTTGATCATTCAAGAAAAGGGATTAAATGTTAGATTTAATATTTAGGTAGATTAACCCAAGGGACTTAAAATCAAAACAGGTTGAAGTGAACACTATGCGATGGCATGAGTGAACGCGCCATGTGTTTGATTAAATGCTAGGTGATTGTCTAGTAGAGATGGTTCCTATATGAATGCAGGGATTCTGATTTGTTTAGGGTCAACCATGAGATTCAGTAATTCTTTGTCCAGTGACGGTTGTCCTTGAAACCTCAATTCTGGGTTGGTTGATTGCTTTTAAATTGTTAATTTCGTTTTATCTCTTGCTCTAATTTCGTTCTATATCTTGCTTTAATTTCAATCGAATTAAACCCCCTGCTTATTGTTCTATTTTTCAATTGAGTGATTTAGTCCTATACAAAATTCCTTGGGAGACGATTCAGGTTGTCCTATATTACAAATTTTTTTAATAGCCTGGTTAATTTGAGTGAGTTTGACAGTTCACGTCACATTTTGGTGCCGTTGCCGGGGAATTTTTGCATTGTTCTTTTGATCTCGATTATTGTATATTAGTACTAGATTATAGTAGAGTAGCTGTGTTTCATTTGGTTCCTTGTTTTACACTTTAGTAGAGTAGAGTAACTTAGTAGTGTCGAAAGTGTCACATAATTGGACTAACCTGTGGATTTAGGTACTGAGGCATAGTATCCAAAGTTTATCCACCATCCTGAGCAAAACTAATACCTATGGGGTTAATCTGGGGTCAAAATCCTGAAATTCCTTCATCTGGTATGAGTTTTCTTGCCAAATTCCATCGTTTAGACCACTTTTTTAATTTTATTTGATTTTCTTGATTTTTAAAAATTGCCAAAAAATTACAAAAAATCAAAAAATACATTTTACAATTTTACTGTGGTGGTCCCATAATTTTTAAAATTCATTTGATAGTGTTTCTGATTTTATTTTGGCTAATTTCTTAGTGTAGTTTACATATTTTGTGTGTTGTTAGTGTTTTTGCCTGTTATGCCTTATGCTGTATGACTAGGAGTAGTAGCAATACACATGACCTGATTGCTTTTGATCCTGAAATAGAGAGAACATTGCATGCGGTTAGAAGGGCTTCTAGGCTAAGTCATAGGATTGTTACTGAACTTGATCCTGAGTCTGAGCATATTGAGCATTCTGATTCTAATTCCATCTGTTAGTTTTCCTAGTTCTTCTAATAGTGTAGATTTTTACTTATTCTAACAATAGTTTCATTAATTCTGAGAGCATGGATAATAGAACTTTAAAAGGAATTGGTTGCACCTGATGTTAACTATAAACCTTTGTGCATCCAATATCCTGATCTTGATGCTGACTTTGAGCTTAAATCTGGTCTTTATCCATTTGCTTCCCAAGTTTCATTGTCTTGCAGGTGAGGATCCATATAGGCATTTGAAGGAGTTCCATGTGGTTTGCAGCACAATGAAACCACAAGGAATTGATGAGGAGCAGATTAAATCGAGAGCTTTTTTCTTTTTCTCTCAAGATGGAGGAGCTATGGGCTGGCTATACTACTACCTTCAACCCTCATCCATTGGAAGCTGGAATGACATGAAGAGATTATTTCTTGAGAAGTTTTTCCCAACCTCAAGAGCTACTGCTACTAGAAAGGAGATATGTGGCATAAGGCAAGCAAATGGAGAGAATTTGCATGAATACTGAGAGAGATTCAAGAGGCTATGTGCAAGCTGTCCACACCACCAGATATCTGATCAGTTGCTAATAGTATACTTCTATGAAGGCTTGTTACCCATGGACAGAAATATGGTAGATGCAGCCAGTGGTGGAGCTTTAATTGATAAAACACCTATTGCGGCCAGAGAATTGACAGCAAACATGGCAGCTAATTCCCAACAATTCGGCGCTAGAGCAACCAGTAATGGGGTGTTCTCAATTCAAGCCCCCCTAGTCCAATATCACAGTGTCCAGAAACCAGTAGTAGTATCCGGTGCAGACCACCAGAGACTGGAAAATAGACTATATGAATTAACCTCATTAGTAAGGCAATTGGCAATGACACAAACAGTGCAGTCTCCCACTCCACAGATAAACAGACCATGTGGTATCTGTTCTGATCCACTTCACCCTGCTGATACTTGCCCAACTCTACAAGAGGGCACCTCTCCAGAGCAATCAGTAGCTGCAACAGGAGTCTTTCCTGGAAAGCCACAGTATCAGTAGCAACATAATCCATTTTCAAACACTTATAATCCTGACTGGAGAGATCATCCAAACTTAAGGTGGAACCAGAACCAGAACCAGTAGAATTTTCCACAATACCAACATAGCCAGTTTCCACAGCACAAACAAAATTTCCAACAGTCTGCACCTCCATAGCTAGTGCAACAGCAACCACCAGCCCAACAACAGACCAATAGTGGTCCTTCACTGGAAGATTTGATGAAGCAGCTTGCAACAAACAGTTCGCAATTCCAGCAGAGAACTAAATCTTCCATTCAGAATTTGCAAACTCAGATTGGGCAGTTAGCAACATGACTGAACCAGCTCCAACACAGGGATCTAACAACTCTCTTTCTTCACAAACAATTCCCAATCCGAAGGGGAATGTCAATGCTATATCCCTAAGGTCTGGCAAGCAACTAGAAGAGCCTAAGCAAGCTACAGTTGAGGCTGAACCAACCCAGAAAAGGAGAAGACTGATGCCAAGAAAAGTGAAACATTGAAGCAAGGCAATGATGAGCCTGAAACCCCCATCCCTCTATCTTTCCCTCAGAGAACCCTTCAATCGAGAAGGAGATCCTTGAGACATTCAGAAAAGTTGAAGTCAACATTGCTCTCTTAGATGCCAAGGAGTTATGTACTAACAAGAGGCGATTGAAGGGGAATGAGTGAGTGAGCTTGAGCCAGAATGTGTCAGCATTCATCCAGCCCATGCCTAAGAAGTGCAAAGATCCAGGGACGTTTACTATTCCTTGCATAATTGGAAATTGTAAATTTAATGATTGCATGTTAGACTTAGGTGCTTCCATAAATGTCATGCCTGAATCTGTTTATAATTCTCTTGGTCTCGGTCATTTGCGTGCTACTGGTGTTGTTATCCAGTTAGCTAATAGGAGTAATGCTCACCCTGCTGGTCTGATTGAGGATGTTTTAGTTAGAGTAAATGAATTAATATTCCCTATTGACTTTTACATTTTAGAGATGGAGGGTGAGTCTCCTAGCAATGGACCCCTGATTATTCTCGGAAGGTCTTTCTTGAAAACAGCTAAGGACTAAGATAGATGTGCATTCTGGTACTCTTTCCATGGAATTTGGTGATAGTATTGTGCATTTAATATCTTTGATGCCATGAAACATCCTAGGGAAAAGCATTCAGTTTTGTGCATTGATGTGATTGATGACGTGGTTGATGATGTTTATGCTGAATTATGTGTTGATTATCCAGATTTTGCATCTGTTAATGATGCTGTTGTTTGTGGTTGTACTGATAATGAATGGTGCCCTGTTTGCATTGAATTTTTATGCTTTCTGGAATTTTTTGTGATGCAGTAAATAGTGATGGTGATTATGATTTAATTGGTGATTCTGACTTGCCGCTGATGTTAATTTCTGATGTGAACATTGTGCAGTCTGGACAAAGTTCTACTTTCTTGAATTTATTTTCAGGCACTACAGGTTCAACTAATATACATGCTACAGAATTGGTACAACCCACCAAGCTTCTTCCTTCTACTGAGCAGCCACCTAAGTTGGAGCTGAAATCTCTGCCTGATCACTTAAAATATGCCTTCCTAGAAGAGAATGAGCAGCTGCCAGTTATTGTGGGCAAGCAACCTTCTACCTGATCAAGAGGAGCAACTGCTGAGATTATTGAAGGAAAATAAAAAGGCATTTGGGTGGACTTTAGCTAACATTGTTGGCATTAGCCCTTCCATGTGCATGCATCGAATTTCAATTGGAAGAGGGTGCTAAGCCAGTGAGAAAACCTTAGAGGCGCCTGAATCCCCTTATTCTGGATGTGGTGAAGAAGGAAGTGACTAAACTCATGCAAGCTGGCATTATTTACCCTATCTCTGATAGCCAGTGGGACAGCCTAGTTCAGGTAGTTCCTAAAAAGTCTGGAGTGACTGTAGTGGCCAACCAGAAAAATGAGCTAATTTTCACAAGAGCTCAGAACAGTTTGGAGAGTCTGCATAGACTACCGGAAGCTCAACCAGGCCACCCGCAAGGATCACTATCCTTTACCCTTTATTGATCAGATGTTGGAGCGGCTGGCAAGTCTCACTATTGTTTCTTGGAAGGCTACTCAGGCTACTTCCAAAATCCATATTGCACCTGAAAGATCAAGAGAAGACTACTTTCACATGCCCCTTTGGAACATTTGCATACAGAAGGATGCCCTTTGGACTCTGCAATGCGCCTGGAACCTTTCCAGCGGTGCATGGTAAGCATCTTTTCTGAATTTTTAGCGAATTGCATAGAAGTATTTATGGATGATTTTATTGTATATGGGTCTTCTTTTGATGCATGCTTGGGTAGTTTGGCTAGAGTTTTGAATAAATGCATTGAGACCAATCTTGTGTTGAACTTTGAGAAATGTCATTTCATGGTTGAGTCAAGGATAGTTTTAGGACACATAGTGTCTAAAAAGGGTATTGAGGTAGATCCTGCTAAGATATATGTTATTAATGCTTTACCTTACCCTGCGTCTGTGCGGGAAATGCATTCTTTTCTTGGTCATGCAGGATTCTACCAGCACTTCATCCAGAACTTCAGCAAGATTGCCCGACCCCTGTCCAACCTTCTGTAGCACGACACGGATTTTGTGTTTGATGATGATGTAAGACGGCCTTTAATCAATTGAAACACTGCCTGACCACAACTCTGGTGATCCAGCCGCCAGATTGGTCTCTTCCATTTGAGTTGATGTGCGATGCCTCTAACTATGTTGTTGGTGCAATTCTTGCTCAGTGGGTTAATAAGGCCCCTCATGTCATTGCCTATGCCTCCAAGACTTTGGATTCTGCCCAGTCTAATTATACAACCACTGAGAAGGTAGTCAAAATTGGAGCCAAAGTCAGTCACAGAATTCTGGAGCTATGTTTAGTTAATTGGGCTTAACTTTGTAATTAAGAGTCCAAATTACATGGGACCAAAGCCATTAGTTATGTTTTAATTTGGGCCAGTTTTAGAGCCTCTGACCCAGTTTAGTTTTAGATTTAAATAGCATATTAGGGTAGCTGGACGATAGAAGCTTTTAATTTTTGAGAAATTTCGGATTTACACCTCTTCTCTTTTCTCTCTTCTCTTCATCTTGTTCTTCTTTTTCTTTCTTTTTCATTTTCTGTTTTTTGTGCACAGCCATGGTAGGCTAACTTTCTGATCAATCAACCCATGAGTTGAGGTTTCTGTTGTTGAATCCAGAGGACCCACGCTTTCCATGAACTGAATCCATTTCTCTTCTCGCTTTACTCGAATTGAGCAACATGATTGTGTACGTTGAATCATAGCAGATGAGGTTTGTTCATGAGGTTAGTTTATGATTTCTGTATTTTGATCATTCAGGGGAAGGGATTAGATGTTAGATTTAATATTTAGGTTGATTAACCCAAGGGACTTAAAATCAAAATAGGTTGAAGTGAATACTATGCGATGGCATGAGTGAACGCGCCATGTGTTTGATTAAATGCTAGGTGATTGTCTAATAGAGAGGGTTCTTATATGAATGCAGGGATTCTAATTTGTTTAGGGTCAACCACGAGATTCAATAATTCTTTATCCAGTGACGGATGTCCTTGAAACCTCAATTCTGGGTTGGTTGATTGCTTTTAAATTGTTAATTTCGTTTTATCTCTTACTCTAATTTCATTTTATATCTTGCTTTAATTTCAATCGAATTAAACCCCACCTGCTTATTGTTCTGTTTTCAATTGAGTGATTTAGTCCTATGCAAAATTCCTTGGGAGACGATTCAGGTTATCCTATATTACAAATTTCTTTATAAGCCTGATTAATTGAGTGAGTTTGACAGTTCACGTCAGCCATCAAAGTAGAGCAACAGCTCAAGAGGAGGGGTGGTACACGTGCAGTACATTGTTCGGGTTCTTCTCTATGGAAACCAAGTTATGTAAAGAAAGAAGAAAGGCCAGCTGTAAAATCCAAAACTGAGCCAAAACAAGAGACAACCAGCTATGGTTCTCAAGGTAAATCCGACCCTTTCACATCTCAAAATCGTGACATTAAGTGTTTCAAATGTCAAGGTAGGGGTCACATAGCAAAGCCAATGCTCGAACAAAAGAGTCATGGTGATACGGGATAATGGTGAGATTGAAACCGACGATTAATTAGAGCCCGACTTTATGCCACCATTAGAGGATACGGATAAGGAAGAATATGTAGCCGAAGCAGAATTGTTGGTTGCAAGAAAATGAAGAGGTGCAGCAAGAAAACATCTTTCATACTAGATGCCACGTGCAAAACAAGATATGTAGTGTAGTCTCATTATTGATGGAGGTAGCTGTACTAATGTTGCTAGCACTACTTTGGTAAAAAAATTGGGGCTGTCAATTAATTAAACATCTCCCGACCTTATAAATTGCAATGGCTCAATGATAATGGAAGAGTTAAGGGTGACTAAGCAGGTGTTAGTGTCATTCCGCATTGGAAAATATGAAGATGAAAGTTTTGTGCGATGTAGTTTCCGATGCAAGCTGGACACTTGTTATTAGGCCGAACCTTGGCAATTTGATCGGTAAGTTAAGCATGACGGCTTTGCCAACAAATACTCTTTTGTGCTCAATCAGAGAACCATCACTCTTGTTCCGATGAACACCGAAGCAAGTTTATGAAGATCAAGTGACATTACAGAGAGAGAGTGATCAAAAGAAAAAGAGAGTGAAAGTGAACAAAAGAAAAAGAGTGAAAATCAGACAGAGGCCGAGAAAAATGAGAAGAGTAAAAAAAAATCAAAATTCGGCCATTGAGAGAAAATCAGAGAGAAGAACAAAAGAATTTCTATGCAAAAGCAAGTGAAATTAAGCGAGCAATGTTTGCAAATCAGTCAATGATTGTACTTTTGTACAAAGAGGCATTTTTGAACACTAATGAAATTGACCCTGCTTTGCCAAGTTCTATTGTGTTTCTTTTGCAGGAGTTTGATGATGTCATTTTCGAGGAAATTCCATATGGTTTACCACCTATTTGAGGGATTGAACATCAAATCGATTTTCTGCCTGGTGCTTCCATTCCAAACCGACCAGCTTACCGAGCTAGTCTCAAAGAGACAAAAGAATTACAAAGGCAGGTTAGTGAATTAATGGAAAAGGGGTATAACGTGAACTGTTGAACTTACTCAAATTAACCAGGCTTATAAAAAAATTTGTAATATAGGAAAACCTGAATTGTCTCCCAAAGAATTTTGCATAGGACTAAATCACTCAAATTGAAAACAGAACAATAGAACAGGGGGATTTTAATTCGATTGAAATTAAAGCAAGAGATAAAAACGAAATTAACAATTTAAAAGCAATCAACCCAGAATTGAGGTTTCAAGGACATCCGTTCACTGGATAAAAAATTACTGAATTTCATGGTTGACCTAAACAAATCAGAATCCCTTGCATTCATATAGGAACCCTCTCTACTAGACAATCACCTAGTATTTAATCAAACACTTTGGCACGTTCACTCGTGTCATCGCACAGTGTTCACTTCAACCTGTTTTGATTTTAAGTCCCTTGGGTTAATCAACCTAAATATTAAATCTAACATTTAATCCCTTCCCCTAGATGATCAAAAATACAGAAATCAATGACAAACCTCATCCGCTAAGATTTCAACTTACATAATCGTGTTGTTCAATTCGAGTAAAGAGGGAAGAGAAATGGATTCAGTTCATGGAGAGCACGGGTCCTTTGGATTCAACAGCAGAATCCTTAACTCATGGGTTGATTGAATGGAAAGTTAGCCTACCATGGCTGGGCACAAAACAGAAAATGGCAAAAGAAAGAAAAAGAAGAACAAGATGAACAGAAGAGAGAAAAGAAGAGAGGTGTTAGATCTAAAATTTTCCAAATATCAAAGCTGTTGTTCGTGTTACCCCCAATCTGCTATTTTTAACTTAAAACTAAATCAGGTCAGGGGCTCCAAAACTGGCCCAAATTAAAAACATAACTAATGGCTTTGGTTCCAGGTAATTTGGGCTCATAATTACAAAGTTATGCTTAATTAACTAAACATAGCTCCAGAATTCCGTGACTGATTTTGGCTCCAATTTGACTATTTTCTGTCCGAATTTGGCCTTCAAGCCTCTAATACCATTTGTAGCTCTTGGAGTTATCTGCAAAACGAAAAGAAGATGAGGTTAATCGG